>BSBK01005852.1:0-392500 GCA_027943335.1 Chamaecyparis obtusa | reverse complement strand
ACTCTGTTCATCAATGACATCAGGCATGTCAAACAGAAATATAAAACAAACACATCAACCATACAGATGCAAGTATGAGGTCAGTAAAACATAGGCATCAATGATATCCTAACATATATATAAACTTAAAATAAACATAACATTTATAAAATCAGATTAGGGGCGGGGGTACTACATCGGAGGACAAGAGTTCTCTAGGCCATAGGGAGTTTAGACTCACACATGTTGTCCTTGCTATGCATGTGGTGCCATGGGGCACTTAGCTCGTGATTGTCCTTAGGGTTAGATGATAGGTAGTAAGCATATGGAAGCATCATAGCCTACAGTTGGAGGCTTTGGAAAGTCTCACAAGGTTTTTGCAGCGGTAGATAACTGCCAGGCCGAGCACCAGGCCATAGTGATAGAGGCTGCAGGTATGATCAATAGTATTAGTGTTACCATATTGTTTGATTCTGGTGCTACTAATTCTTTTAAGTCTCTATTTTTTATGGAGCATTGTGGGCTGGTGGTAGCTAAATAGGAAGTTAGTTGGGAAGTGGAGTTAGCATCATGGTCTAGAGTGTTAGTCAACTCCTTAGTGAAGGATAGCCAGGTGAAGATTGGTGATTTCATCACTACTATGGATCTTCATATCAAACCTCTTAGTTCTTGTGACATAGTACTTGGCATGGATTGGCTTTATTCCTATAGAGCTAAGTTAGATTATCGACAAAAGAGAATTGAGTGCCTTAATGATCATGGTACGCCTATTGTGATTTGCAGAATTTAGAGAGGCATTTCCCTTCATATGATCTCTGCCATGCAGCTTAAGTGGAGCATGTGGAAGGGATGTCAACTTTTTTCTATTACTATAAGTGATAGAGATGATGAGGAGGAAAGGGAACAATCTCTTGATGATTATCCTATACTTCAGGAGTTTGTAGATGTGTTTCCTACTGAGCTTCTAGGCATGCCTCCTCATAGAGCAATATATTTCCATATAGATCTTGTGCCAAGAGCTGCTCCAGTTTCAAGGGAACCTTACAGGATGACCACTAATGAGCTTAATGAGCTCAAGATCTAGTTAGAGGAGCTTTTGGAGAAGGGTCACATTCATCCTAGTGTTTCACCTTAGGGTGCACCCGTTATATTTGTTAAGAAGAAGGAAGGATCCTTGCGGTTATGTATGGATTACCGACAACTTAATAAGCTTACCATCAAGAATCGGTATCTGCTCCCCAGGATAGATGATTTATTTGATCAGCTTAAGGGTGCTAAAGTGTTTTCCAAGATTGATCTTAAGTCAGGTTACCACCAGTTACAGATTGTTGACAGCGATATCCCTAAGACTGCATTTCATACCCAATATGGGCATTATGAGTTCATAGTTGTATCTTTTGGACTCACCAATGCTCCAACAGTTTTCATGGGCCTTATGAATGGGGTATTCTGTACCTTCCTTGATAAGTTTGTAGTAGTGTTCCTTGATGATATATTGATATATTCTCAGGATGAAGAGAAGCACAAAGAGCACTTGAGATAGGTATTGCAGTGTCTTAGAGATAATCAGTTGTATGGCAGGTTGTCCAAATGTGTTTTTTATAAGATAGAGATTCATTACCTTGGGCATGTTATTTTAGGAGATGGAATCTTGGTAGATCCATCTAAGATTAGAGCCATCATGGATTGGCCTGCACCTACTTCTATGACCAAGGCCAGGAGTTTTATGGGATTAGCAGGATACTACATGCATTTTGTAGAAGGTTTTTCTAGAGTGGCACATCCCATCACCTCTCTTTAGCGTAAGGGAAAGAAGTTTGAGTGGACCGATAAGTGCAAGAGGGCCTTTTAGGAACTCAAGAAGGCACTTACCAATGCTCCTATTCTAGAAGTGCCTGATCCTTTAGCGGATTTTGTTGTATGCATAGATGTTTCCTTAGATGGTTTAGGAGTAGTTCTTATGCAGAATGGATGAGCCATTGCATATGAGTCCAAGAAACTTAAGACTCATTAACTTAATTAGCCCACTCACAACCTTGAGTTAGCTACAGTGGTTCATGCTTTAGTGAGATGGCGGCATTTCCTTTTGGGTCATCGGTTTGAGCTTCATTTTGTTCATTAGAGTTTATAGTATATCTTCACTCAGCCAAACTTGAATGCACATCAGCGTAGGTGGATGGAATTCCTATGCGAGTACAATTTTGATGTCCACTACATCAAGGGTAAGGAGAATGTGGTTGCTAATACTTTGAGTAGGAGACATCACGGGGCCTACTCTATGACTATAGGTACAAAATTGAGAGATCAAATATTACACCACTTGCATGAGGATGTTTGGTATGTAGAGGCCAGTCAGATTATTCCATCTCAAAGCACCCTTGAGGGTAAGTATTCAGGATATTCCCTAGATTCTAATGGGCTTTTACACCATAGAGGATGCATCTATGTCCCTTCCTCTGGAGATTTGTGAGTTTTCAGCATGTTAGAGGCTCATAGAGCCCCTTATGCAGTGCATCCCAGAGTCAAGAAAATGCATGCTGATTTGAGGCAGTTATATCATTGGCCAGGAATGAGACAAAACATAGCTAAGATAGTGGCATGATGTCTTGAGTGTTAGAGGGTTAAGGTAGAGCATCGTCACCCTGGTGGTTTTCTTCAGCCTCATGAGATACCAGTGTGGAAGTGGGATGTTATTTCCATGGACTTCATCATTGGTCTCCCTATGTCATCTCGACGTCATGATGCCATCATGTTGATAGTTGACAAGCTAAACAAAGTAGCCCACTTCTCACCTATTCAGACCACTTTTACAGCCCTAGTAGTAGGATAGGTTTTCTTGTGGGATATTGTTAGACTTCATGGCATACCTCGTAATATTATTTCTGATCAATATTCTCTCTTCACATCATCCTTCTGAAGAGGATTACAGACAGCTTTGGGCACTAAGCTCAATTTTAGCACCGCTTATCACCCAGAGACCTATGGTCAGATAGAGAGGGTAAATCAAGTGCTGGAGGATATGCTCCACATGTATGTCATGGATCATTAGACTAGGTGGGAGGAGTACCTTCATTTGGTTGAGTTTTCCTACAATAATGGGCATCACAGTTCTCTAGGTATGCCTCCCTATCAAGCATTATATGGAAGACCATGCAGGACACCATTGAGTTAGGACCACATTGAGGATAGAGTTGCTTTAGGTCCTGAGTTAGTGTGAGAGTTGGAGCAGTAGGTGACATTGATTAGACAACATCTGAAGGAGGTACAAGATAGATAGAAAAAGTATACAGACGCAAAGAGGGAAGATCATAGTTATCAGGTTGCGGATAGAGTCTTTCTAAGAGTGCAACCACATAAGAGTCCAATTTGATTTGGAAAGGGCTCTAAGCTTGCGTCCAAATTTGTTGGTCCTTTTGAGATTCTTGAGTGGATAGGTCCTATCACCTATCATCCTGCTTTGCCACTGAGCCTGTCATGCATCCGCAATGTTTTTCATGTGTCAGTGTTGATGAAGTATATTTTTTATGAGACTCATATCATAGATTGGGATTCCTTGTAGGTGGAGTCAGATGGCCTGTTGGCTTTGGAGCCCATCCACATTTTGGTGCTCTAGAAACTAGCACTTTGGGGCCAAGAGCTAGACCAAGTTAGGGTCCAGTGGGATTGCTATGATGAGGTTACGAAATCATGGGAGGATGCAGTGTAGATGAGAGCACAATACCCCCATCTTTTTGATGAACTCCAGGAGGAAGTTCATGCCTAGGGTGGGGAGGATGTGAGCCCTCACCCCAAGCCTTTCATAGACATTCAGTTTTGTATTTGAGATAGACTTATTTGATGTTATATTTTGATGCTTTATGGATTAATGATACTTTATATTATGGTTTTATCACCTTAGAGGTTAGAAGCACATTTAGTTGTGTTATTTTGATGAAAACTATGATATCTATTTGGAACCTTTATGTGTGATTAAGTGGATTTTATGAATGATTAGGATGTCATGATGATATTTAATTTTCAATTGAATTATATATGCAATGATTATGTTATAAGCTTAATTTAGTGATGAATTGTATATTTCATGATGAGCTGTATGTATGTTATAGATGAATGATTATACCATGTGAATTATGATATTGTAGATAAATTATCTTGATCATTAATGTTATGAATTTACATGTATATTTTTCCTTGGATTACTGATGTTGGACTTTAGTGTGCAGGGAATTAGACCATGGTAAATTCGGGGAACCAAAGCATAGACCTATGTGAAAATTAGTTCGAGCCAAGGTTTCTTCTAATGAGAGATAGGAACCTCGTTGTATCATATTTTATTTGTGAAAGTAATGTGCACAAGTGTATTTAATTTTTATGTTAAATTGTTAATGTTTTTTATTCTTGAGTATGCCCAAGTGGATATGCCACATGGCGTGTGATGTGTCATTCTTGTTGTGTCACTTGACACTTGTGTGTGTACTTGTGGCCATGACATGTCCACTTGGGGATTTGATGCCCATCAACCTAGGATAGTACCATGAGGATCCCCATGAGTAATCCCTTGGATAGGGAGCTTGAGGTAGTGTCTTATCAATGAATTTCAAATTTGAGCTTTACATAAGTTTTTGGGGGGCTTAAAAGGTGCCTAGGGGTGTGTTTAGGATATTTTTGTAAGCCCACTTGATATACCTATGGGTAAGGGGCATTTTTAACCATAGGACAACCCATAGTTGACCAAAAGACCCCTCAAAAAGTTGGATTTTTAAAATGACGGAAAATCAACTTTTGAAACAAGGTCTTGGTTAGAACTCCATCCATTAGAATGCAAGTCCTTTGCCCACCTTTTTGGCCAACCTTTTTAGGAGCCCACATTTGGAAACCATGTAAGAAATTTAGGGAAGAGCACCCAATGAGAATGAAATCTTATCCCTAGGAGATTGTGTGGAGGCCTTTTTAGAGGGGACTCTTCTTTTGGAAGAGTTTGAACACCCACTCTCTAACTTAGAGACATTGCTAATTTGGAGAAAGGAGACTTAAAAAAAGAGGAGACTCTTCATCAAATAAATTTCATAAGCTTGGATCTAGGTTGGTGGCATTCTTCATTTACTTGTTAATGTTTCCATGTTGAAAGAGTTCTCATGAATATTTTCATTTTTGTATGCTAGAAACTAGTTATTTTGTTCTTGATGTGCTTATGATTTGAAAATCTTGTTATTGTGTTTTAGTAGTTGTATATGTGAAATCTTGAGCTTGTTGTAGTGCATTTTTTCTTTGTGTTGTAAATGTGAACTTTTAAACTCTTGAAAATTTTTTGTTTGTGTTGTATTGTTTTTTTAAGGGAGTTCTCAAGGCCATACTCACCCTTGGGAGGGAAGAGTATCCTTGGGGCTGAAGGGATTAATTGGGACAGCCATGGGTGTAGAGTCTCTCCTTGGAAAGGAGAAAGAAGAAAACATGAAAGTATGGGATGCATGTAGCCATTTCTTTTTTTTGTATTTTGGGGGTCATAAGGGTATTGTATGGCTTGTAAGCCTTGGGGTTCATAAGGAGTTTTGTTGGGTTTGTGATATTGTGGTAAGATGTGTGATGAGAAATCCAAGTGTAGGCTTGTCTCTTATCATGAAATGTGCTTTCTCCCCTTGAGATTTAGTTCCACCTTCACCCCAAATTTTGAGTCATTTTGAAACTCATTGTTCATAGCCTTGGATGTGAGTTTAAATGTGCTTAATGTGTTATTGTTGATTTTAGTTTTCTTGAATGTGAATAATTGTCTATGTGATGGTTCCCCAAGCTCGGGGGTGGCTTCATAGAAGCCAAGGTTGGGAGGTGAGCACTCCATGGCCTATATATTTTATTGCAGAATTGGAAGCCATTGAAGACTTCATGTTTGAAGTTGTATTCTTGAAGAAAGTTGAGGATGTATTCAGATTTGATATTGATCACCTTTGTTTTGATAGATGTTATTGTAAGGGAATCTTAAGGATCCCTTGAGCTCAATGTATTTTTGTAACAGAGTTAACACTCCAAAACTTGTGTTTGTATCAAAGTGTTGTGTATCAAAGTCATGAAGAAATGTATGTTTTTCCTTTTGATAGATTCATGTTCGTATGAAAATAATGTATGATGCTCAAAGGTAGATGCTAATGTATTATGTTGTTATTATGATAGCATTTCAAGACATGAAATTTTAATAATGTATTTTGGTTCTCTTGAGTTTCTATTTGGAATAGTCATTGTGAAAATGTTAATGTTATTGCAAAATGTATTCAATGTTAAGAAATGGAACATTTGTAGAATTCTTGCTTGAATAATGTATAGATGAGTTTACAAATTTTTTTGAAGCAACCTCCTTAGCAATTTGAGTATTAGTATGAAAAATAGTTATTCATGTTATACAAGTTAAAGGAATAAGGAAGTTTAAAATTTTCAGAAGTTTAGATGTTTCTTGTGATAACAATTTAGTGTTAAATTCATAGTGGAATATATAGATTTGTAGGAGGAATCCATTCTATCTTGTGTACAAACACTAGATCAAAATACTTCTTGGACATTTAGAAAAAAAAAAGAAGAGAAACAAATGCAAGGAAAAATAAATCAATGAAAATGTCAAAATTGAGACCTATAGGTCTCTGGAAAATGTATGGGAAAAATTTCCCATACATTTTCCAATACCAGAGAGAATAATTTACTCCTTTCCTTGGCCTAGTGGTAGCCAAGTCAACTTGGGGGACCCACCTGGGTGGTCACCCCAAAAAGGCACTTAAATGCCTTTAAATAAATAAATAAATAAATATATATATATATATATATATATATATATATATATATATATATATATATATATATATATATATATATATATATATATATATATATATATATATATATATATATATATATATATATATATATATATATATATATATATATATATATATATATATATATATATATATATATATATATATATATATATATTTTCAACAACAAAAAAAAATTTAAACCCCACTTGTCAAATCGCAAGTTGCCTTAGAAAAATGCTTTTAAATTTCTTTTAAAAAAAAATATAAATAATAAACAAAAAAAAAAATTAAATTAAAAGAAAAAAAGCTTATACAAAAGACATGATGTTCTTTTTAAAAAAAGAAACTTAAAAAAAAAAAAAAATTATATAAATGGGGCGCCCGGGGGCCCCACACCCCCTCGACCATTGTGTAGCAGTGGTCTTGCTGCTGCAGGTACCCGCCTGCCGTAGCAGGATGGGCCCTGCCAAGCGCAGGGTACTACCTGCTACGGCAGGGCGGGCCCTGCCACGTGGGGTACTGCGCTGGCAAGCACGGGCCCTGCAAAGTCCCTTAGGGACTTTAACATTTTTATTTATTTATTATTTTTTTTGTTTTTAATTTTTTATTATTATTTATTTTAATTAATAAGAATTTTATTTATTAAGAAATTTATTTATTAATAATACATATTATTAATTGATATTTATATTTTATTAATTAATAAATTTATTTATTAATTGATATATATCCTTGTTATATTATAATCTTTGGTATAGTTAATTTAGTTAGATTAATTTGTTAAATTGTCATTAGTAAATTGCTGAAGTTAATATGATTTTTTTTTATGTACCTTATTTGATGGTAAAATATTTTAGTTAAATTAAATGAAGTTAGTATTAAAGTTAATGAAATTTATTTAGTTAATTTTGAAATTAAATTAATATTCATCTGATTATATAATTATTATGTTTCTAATAAACGAATTTAAGTAGATTAATGTTTTCTTTAAACGTTGTTTTTATATTTAAATGAATGACATTGGCTTAGTTAGATTTATCTATTATTTGATATAACAAATTATTAGTTTAAGTTAATTTAGTCATGAAATCTCATCATTATGTTACAATGGTAAAACTTGTTCAATTAAGATAAGTTTAACGAATAGTAAGGATATAGACTACACTTTTAGAAACTAGTAAATTTAATTTGTAAGTGCCTTCCACCCACTTAAAATTAAATAAATGAAATAGATTCTATCTTCTTTCTATTGGGTGACTATTAAATCGGGATGGAATAATAGGGTTAGTTGAAAACTTTAATGAACTTGTGGCTAGTGAAAGAACTCTAAATAGGATTGAGTATAAGATTAAACTAGTTAACCCTAGGATTGTTGGGCATTTTATCTTGCAAGGAGTGGGTGTAAACATTTACTCTTGCCCTATTTTTCCACTATCAAGAGTAAGACAACACTCTCTCAGTCTTAAACGTCCATCCTAGTCAACTATTAACCTTAAACTTAAACTTATAACCTTTTTTTTTAAAAAGTTGGTGTGTTTTTATGTGTAGAATTATGGGCATGACACACGAACATAATTTCTATCGGATCAGTGTAGGTCAAGGTTGACTTTTTGGGGTAAGATCTTACCTCTGTCTTGGGTCAAGGTCGACCCTGCTTAGAAAAGAAAAAGGTTTTTTGGTTTTTTGTGTTTCTGCATTTCCAGGCCAGATCCAGTTGCAGAATTCCCTGAAACTAAACACATACACCAAAAAATAGTGTTTTCTAGATTTACCCTATTTTGAGGTTAGTATTTATCTTCAATTCAATCAAGATTCCAATACACACTTTCTACAACAAAATATAAGGTTTTCTCCTTTATTCATATTCTCCATAGATTGATTCATTTGTGCATGAACCATTTTCTTTTGGTTGATCCATTTGGATCTTTCCCTTTGGAATTTGGGTTAAGAAGTATACCTTACATTTTGATAATCACACATATCATCTTTTTCTTATATTAATTTTTCTTACATTACATTTTGGTGAACCCGTGATAGACAACTCTTTCTTTTATGGTGTTAGATCTTGCATATATTAGACTTCTTTTATGTGTTGGCATCTCATATAAAATAAAAATACAAAAACATTAATTTATTCATGCTTTGTGTTTTCTTAGTTTAGTTCATTTGCATTGCATTGGTATATGAGCTTTACTACCTCTAGTCCTACCTATAATATTCCAGTTAGAAGAAGTCATAGACTTATGGGTGCCTTTGATCCTAAGTCTTCCTCTCCTTTCCTTAGGATTCTGGATGACAATTTGATTATTCATGATTCCAACCCTACTATGGAGAAAACAATTTCTCACTCATCTCATGATGAGGATGATGCTTTAAGAGTTCCTCCTGAACAAGTCCAAAAACTTTCAACCGAACTTGATAAAATGGGTAATTGGCTTATTCAAGAAAACCATAGTCAAGATTCTATTCAAACTATAGAGGCTCTTAAGAAAGTCCTTCATGATAATGATCAAGGTGTTAATCTCCTGCATGGTATCACTCACCTCGTGCATTCAAATGTTAAACCTTTAGCTGAAGAAGCTCAAGATTTAGGATTTACTCCTCCAATTACTAGTGTGGAACCTTCTTCCATTCATTTACCTAGTATTCCTACTCATACTCCTTTGGTGACTACAACGGTTCCCTCTCTTCCTATGAGTGTTCCTCCTGTATCTCTTCCTAAATCACAACCTTCTTACCATAATGTTCCTTTTACTTATTCTAATCCTCTTCCAACCATGGTTCCAAGTTTTCCTCTAGTTGTGTCTTCCATTCCCATTGCTTCATACACTTTACCTAGTGTTTCTAATGTTTCTATGCCTCCTATTTCCTCTAATGATTCAACAATCATTAGTTTGGCTCAAACTATGTCATCTTTACAACAACAACTTGCATCCTTAACTCAAAACAAGTTTAGCATTCCTACATGTGACATGGAAAGTCCTTTATCCCTAGACATCATTCACACTCCTATTCCTCAGCAAACCAATATGCCTCATCTTAAGAATTACAATGGTAAGGGAGATCCAATTACTCATGTTAAAACATTTCAAATCCTTTGTAGTGACTATGCTCGTGACCATAGGATTTTAGCCAAGTTGTTAGCTAGAAATTTTTGTGATAAGGCCTTGCAATGGTATTGTTCCTTGCCTCCTTATTCTATTGACTCTTTTCCAAAACTTGCTAATGCTTTAATTCAGCAATTTCAAAATAGCATTTGTCTGCAAGTGTCCTTAACTAATTTGATGCATTGTAAACAAAACACTAAGGAAAAATTGATTGAATTCATTGGTATATTTAAGCATTTGTATGCTCAGATTTCCTATCCCATTCCTGATATTGATATTCAATGTATGTTTATTTCAAATTTACAAAAGGATATTAGAGATAAGATTATGCTTACTGAATTTACTTCTTTTCAACAACTTTTTACAGTGCTTCATCATTATCAATTACAAGTGAGTCAATTTGAGAGAAACACTCTAATGGCTCCTGTTCTAGTTGATAAGAGTGATGCTGCTCCTAATCGAAATAAATTTCAAAAACCTAATAACTATGTCAAGATAAATAAACAAGAAAATGAAGTTGTTGATCAAGTTGCCATTGCATCCCACAATGTTATTTTGTATCCATTTCTTTTCATTTCAATTGTACATTTACTCCTCTCTCGAAATCTTTACATTCTATCATGAATAAGTTGTTAACTGCTAATATGATTACTTTACCTCCTATTTGACCTCTTTTACCTTCTACGATAGCATCTAAATCCTTTGATCCTAAAGCTTTTTGTCAATGCCATCATCAAAATGGTCATGATACTAAGAAGTGTTATTCTTTAAAACATAAGGTTCAAGACTTAATCGATTCTAATGCCTTATCTGTTGATCATTTTGATGGTAGTGGGAACACATCTTTCTCTCCTCCTAATCAAAATCTTCAAATATATACAAATCCTTTACCTACACATGATACTAATACCATTGCTTAGCCATATTCTGTGGATATTTTTTATGATTCAAAGATGGATGATCTTAATCACATAGTTAACCATGTGGAGAATGTTGTGTTGTTTCAATCTGTGTCTCCACCCCAACATCAACCTAATTTGAAACCTCAACCAAAACCTTGAAAACAACCTAAGAATAAAAGACCTAGGGAACTCTTGATTACCTTTGATGATTTTGAGACTATTAAAGCTCGTGATGGTCCCCTTCACATTTATGCTAGGATTTCTAAGATACCTATATGTGGTTGTCTAGTTGATCCTACATCCTTAGTCAATGTTATTACTGAAGAAAATCTTTTTATGAAAAACTTGCAACGTGATTCTTATGATACATCTGATGTGTGGATTCAAAATTGTAATGGTTTCCTTTATCCATGATTTGGTACTATTAGCTTGCCTATTGAACTTGGTGGTAAAATGGTGGAAACTACCTTTGTTGTTGTTCCTACTTTCGATCAGTTTCAAGTTAAGTTAGGTTTGCCTTGGTTGAATTCCATGCATGTTGTTGCTTCTCCTATCCATAAGTGTCTTAAATTCATTCATGATGAAGAAGTGAAGATGATTAAACATAGTTTATATCAACCTTCTAGGCCCAGGGATTTTGCTACACTTGACTTCTTTTGGCCTTCAATACCTAATTCATGTCCTTCTCAACCTGATAATATCTTTTGCTCATATCAAGACTATAAGCATCACAGGATTCTTGAGTTAAGCATTCCTTCGATGGATCTTAATCATGGTCTTTTGCCTACACCTTCCATACCTCCTTTATCTAAGGCTTCTAGTTCTGTTAATCAACTTCCTAGTGTTGCTTGTCAGTCTGCTAAGAATCCTACTAATCCTCCTATAGAACCTATGAAGGATCCGGTAGTTGTTCCTCCTAGTTCTCAACACATTTCAAATAAGAAAAAATGTAATCAATATGCTAATGAACATCGTAAGAAGCGTCGGGCTCAAGCTAAGGCCCACACTTATGTTATTCAAAGTTCTTTGCCTTCTTTTGACAAGCCCACACATGATGTGTTAGAAGAATTTACTGCTAATAATGATGTTAAGATGCAAGATTATGATGATTCTATTCATATCTTAGATCCTATTTTGATTAATCTAGATAAATAAGATACTCTTGATGATGTTAATGATGTTAATGATGAATATGAGACTATTGAAATTGACATTGATTTATCTAATATGCTTTCATCATAATTGACACTTACACCTAGTATCGAACATTATGATTCTCAAGAGGATCCTTTTTTGGAATTGGCTATCATTCCTACTGTGTTGGATATAGTCCCTCTTGCTAGTTACCCACCTTCCCTAAATGATATAGAATGAGATGGGGAGAGTAGGTGGCATGCTTGATTAGCCGGTCCTTCATGGTAGATTTTTGTGTGTTTTTTTGTTGTACTGTGCTTCCCTCGTAATGTGTTTGCTAAATACCTATTAGATTCTTTTATACGACCCTTCTTACTTTGTTGGTGCAAGGTGATAAAGGATTTGAATCTGTCGTATAGCTCTTCTATATGTATCTTTACTCTTCTATATGTTGTTTCATGTTATGTTGTACCTGTGCTATTGTTTGTAAATGTTTCCTTGTGTAGTCTGCTTGGATTTGCGACTTGGTAGCATTGATTCCTTTTGGTCTCCATGTCATGGTCTAAAAAGATTGTTCTTCATAACTCTTCTATGTTCTTTCCTCTATTGTGACTGTAGTTCTACTTTCTTTGGGGAATGATGTCAATTCATTTGAAATAATACCATATATATATTATCTTATGATCATACTGACCCCGCGATAGGTAGATCCCTTCTATGTTCTCTATATGTTTATGTGGTATTTCCCTTGATTTGTCTTCATTTGGGGGCATCTCATAGTGGAAACATAATCAGTGGAGTTGTTTATGTTTTTGTTCAAGCCATTTCTCCTATTAAAGTGTTAGCAATGACTTTAACATAGGTGCATATGCTCTACTCACCTATTGCACACATGCACTTTCAATATATATATTTTTCAAGGTACTTCTCTCCCTTTATGGATTAGTGAATAATCCTTAAAGCATGGATTTTTATTTTATAGGATCTCTTGATCCCTAGAGTTTCAAAAATTTTGATCCCTGAAGGTCGAAGGTGTCTTTAAGATTGGATCTCTTTTTCTTTTGGTTTTACTCTTGTGGAATAGAATATTCCTAAGGGTGAATATTTGATGGGTTGACTAGTGAGTAGCCACATTCACTAGGTAGTTCAATTCCATCTTTCCAGTTGTGCCATTTCCTTGTGTGGTTCACAATGGGACATAAGTTCTCATTGGGCAAGATAATCACACCCTCTCTCTCTCTCTATCTCTCTCTCTCTCTTCTAGAGATGTCTCTCTTATTATAATCTTGGAGTTGATGAAGAATTGAGTCCCTAGGGGCTTGAGGATTTCTTTGTCCCTTTGATTTCAATAAGATTATCTTTTCATTATGATCTCCTTTACCAAGAGTTTGCATCGAGTCCATACTCTTGATAAAGTGGGGGCTAAATGTATCGTCAAAAAATGGAAGCACTTCCATTTAGGAATGGTTTATCCCTTTGAGTAAGTGGTCTTGGATCATGTCAAGTGCCTTGAGTGGGTCTTTGAATGGATCTAGCTTTTTCCCCATGTTCTACTTCTCTCTCCACTTGTTTCTAGCCTTTTTCTGGCACCTTATCCTAAGGATCTGAGATCTTTGAACTCAGGGTCAAGGTCAAACTTTTGGGTCAAGGTCAACCTCAACCCTGATCTAGGTCAAGGATGACCTTGACCCTAACCTAGGTCAGAGTCAACCTCGACCCTAACCCTGGGTCCAAAATTTAGATTCTGGAGGTTTCAGGATATTGGGCTTCATAAATTTTTATTTCTTGCTTCTGGGTCGGCTGTTTTGGATTTTAGAATGGTAAACTCTTAAATTGTATTTAATCTAGGCTCATTTATAGGGGTTAAGGTTTAAATGAGAATTTAATTCTCCCATGTCAGCCTCTCTAGAAGTTTGTGCCCTAAACTAGTATAAAAGGAAGCCTTCCTCTTTCATTTTCACATCCACTTTTCATGATCAAGTATCCACCTTCCATTGAATTCAAGCATAAGTGCAATCAAGTGATCAAGCAAGAAAGAAGGAGAAGGAAAGCATTCAAACATTCAAGAATTCATGATCCAATTTATCAAGGAGATCCATTGATAGCCATTGAAGAATTCAATCTCTTTGGAGCCCTCTTGTTGAAGATTTCTCCATCCACATTCATTCAAGCTTCTTCCTATTCCAAGATCCATTAAATATTAGTGTTGAAGATCTAATAAAATTGATTTGAGACATCCTACATATAATTCTACATTCATTTGGAGCATCCATATGTGTGGATTCAAGGATTTGAATCCTCCACAAGGATTTCAACATAAGCATGGTGAATAGTTCCATTTACTTTGTTTATATATTGCAATTTCAATTACATTTCAAGGTTGATTCCAAACTAGGGTTTGACCAAGGAAAACCCCTCATCCAACAAACAAAACCCTTTTTCTTGTAGGTGCAGATGTGGGACAATGAATATTAGTGCAGATCCGAGTACCCTTTTTGGTGAACTTTCAGGATTCATGAACATAATTTTTGTCGGAGTAGTGTAGTTCAAGGTCAACTTTTTGGGGTAAGATTGTGCCCTGGGGTAAGATCTTACCCTTGTCTTGGGTCAAGGTTGACCATGCTCATAAAATAAAAAGGTTTCTTGGTTTTCTCTATTTCTGCATTTCCAGGCTAGATCCAGTTGCAGAATTCCCTGAAACTGAACATAGACACCAGAAAATGGTTTTTTATAGATTTACCCTATTTTGAGGTTAGTATTTGTCTTTAATTCAATAAAGATTCCATACACACTTTCTACAACAAAATATAAGGTTTTCTCCTTTATTCATATTCTCCATAGATTGATTCATTTGTGCATTAACCATTTTCTTTTGGTTGATCCATTTGGATCTTTCCCTTGGGAATTTGGGTTAAGAAGTATACCTTACATTTTGATAATCACACATATCATCTTTTCTTACATTAATTTTTCTTACATTACATTTTGGTGAGCCCGCGATAGACAACTCTTTCTTTTATGGTGTTAGATCTTTCATATATTAGACTTCTTTTATGTGTTGGCATCTCATATAAAATAAAAATTAAAAAAACATTAATTTATTCATGCTTTGTGTTTTCTTAGTTTAGTTCATTTTTATTGCATTGGTATATGAGATTTACTACCTCTAGTCCTACCTATAATATTCTGGTTAGAAGAAGTCGTAGACTTATGGGTGCCTTCGATCCTGAGTCTTCTTCTCCTTTCCTTAGGATCCCAGATGACAATTTGATTATTCATGATTCCAACCCTACTATGGAGAAAAAATATTCTCACTCATCTCATGATGAGGATGATGCTTTAAGATTTCCTCCTAAACAAGTCCAAAAAATTTCAACCAAACTTGATAAAATGGGTAATTGGCTTATTCAAGAAAACCATAGTCAAGATTCTATTCAAGCTATAGAGGCTCTTAAGAAAGTCCTTTGTGATAATGATTAAGGTGTTAATCTCTTGCATGGTATCACTCACCTCATGCATTCAAATGTTAAACCTTTAGCTGAAGAAGCTCAATATTTAGGATTTACTCCTCTAGTTACTAGTGTGGAACCTTCTTCTATTCCTTTACCTAGTATTCCTACTTATACTCCTCCTTTGGTTACTACAATGGTTCCCTCTCTTCCTATGAGTGTTCCTCTTGTATCTCTTCCTACATCAAAACCTTCTTACCATAATGTTCCTTTTACTTATTCTAATCCTCTTCCAACTATGGTTCCAAGTGTTCCTCCAGTTGTGTCTTCCATTCTTGCTACTTCATACACTTTACCTAGTGTTTCTAATGTTTCTATGCCTCCTATTTCCTCTAATGATTCAACAATCATCAATTTGGCTCAAACTGTGTCATCTTTACAACTTGCATCCTTGACTCAAAACACATTTAGCATTCCTACATGTGACATGGGAAGTCCTTTATCCCTAGACATCATTCGCACTCTTGTTCCTCAACAAGCCAATATGCCTCATCTTAAGAATTACAATGGTAAGGGAGACCCTGTTACTCATGTTAAAACATTTCAAATCCTTTATAGTGACTATGCTCATGACCATAGGATTTTAGCCAAGTTGTTTGGTAGAACTTTTTGTGATAAGGCCTTGCAATAGTATTGTTCATCGCCTCCTTATTCTATTGACTCTTTTCCAAAACTTGCTAATGCTTTTATTCAACAATTTCAAAATAACATTAGTTTGTAAGTATCCTTAATTGATTTGATGCATTGTAAACAAAACAATAAGGAAAAATTGACTAAATGTAGATTCAACAATAGGTACAATACTATTGTCATAATTATTCAATTCAAATGTATTCAATCTACCGATTAGAATATCAAGTGAAATATTATTACCAGGAGATGCTCTCATTTCATGAATTGGAGAAACTATAATAACATAGAAAGATAGCAAGCTTTTGAGAATTTTAATTACCATAGTGTCTTCATCAATAATTCCACCTGCTCCTCAGATAGCATTCACAACCTCCTTGATTCAGTTGCTATACTGAGTGATGTTCTCACCTTCTTTCATTTTCATGTCATCAAAATTTCCTCTTAGACTTTTAGCTTTAGCCCTTAGCACATTCAAATCTCCTCCATGAGCTAGTGCAAGCTTATCCCACATCTGTTTTGTAGTTGTACATGTCTTAACATCTTCAAATTCAGCATTTGATAAAGAAGAAGCAATCTCAATCATCATAGCATTGTGTTCATGTCTTTCTCTCATTTGATCAATAGCCAAAGGACCACTGGGTAAGATAAACTCATTTTGAAATTAGTATGTTTTAGACTCACCAATCCTTGATAGTTACAATTTTATTCTTCTTTTCCATGTCAAGAAGTTATCTTTGTTCAGCTTTGACACCTCTCTCTTATACATCTTGTGATCTTTTTCTTAATTCCTTCAAACTTTTCCTTCAAGCACTCTATGCTCTGATACCAACTATTAGATAAATGAGAGGGGGGTGGGGGGGTGAATCAATTGAGTCCAATTATCCTACACTCCCAAATACTCCCTGATGTAAAAAAAATCTCTTTCAAACAATTTAATCAACTCGGTAAAACTTTAACTATGCCTTTCTGTTTATCTACCGAATAGTAGTAAATTAACTAGTATATTTACTGATCAATCTAATTATAGTAATATGTAAAGTAAAATAACAAGTCACCACATCCATACAAATATAACACTTTTATTTTAATGTGGAAACCCTATTAGGGGAAAAACCACCTGGGATTGGTAACCCAAAATAATTTCACTCTTCTAAAGTGAGCTCGGTTAAGAGAAAACCCTGTTAAAGGTTACAATAACACATTGTAAGGTGTGACCTGGTTAGAGGATCTATCACTAATAGTTCTCCATGACCAAACATTCACTATGGGGTCAAAAAGAAAATAATTAACATTCATTTAATGTAATATTAAAATAAAAAATATTGTTAAGTCCTACTTGGTTAAGAGATTTATCTATAGTACTAGTTAGAATACAACAGTAATGATCTAATTCAAATACAAATTATTTTGTAGATTTTTAGATCTATGCTAAGCTCAAAATACCTCTAGCCAATAAACTCAATTCAATCTCTTTGTATCCTCCAACTCTGTTCTTCTCAGTTAATTCCTTTTTCTAACACTCGGTGTTGTCTGTAGAATTGCTCGATTCTGTCTTCAACCTATTTGACCAGATTCACATGAATGCAATCTCCTCACATGCATTCCATAATTCATAATGAATCTCTTGTCTAATTTTATAGACTTAATAAACTAATTTATTTCTAGCCATAGATTTTGCCTCTTAATCTTCACCGTTGATTTTTTCGCTTTAACCTTCCTCGACAATTGTGTCTATAACATGTTTCATTCTCATTCATTCGGTCATCCTTGAATTTTGTTAGCCACTTGATCATCATAACAAGCTTTATCTTTAACCTTAGAATCATCCATAATTATCCAGCTCATCATCTTTAGTCAACAATCATATGTTCCATTTATTTATTTCACTCGATCAATACCACAACATGGTAAATCGATTAACACTATAATCGGTATACACTAAAATTTCAACTCGGTGTACACTATTTCAACTCGGTGTATACTAAGTTCTTCATTTACTGACCACATAAACTTGTTCATTCTTGATCTTCAAACCATAACAGAATTATGTAATACAATCAAATCACTAACATAATGTCATAGAATCATCAATAAGTTACCCAATGAATACCATATCTATATCTTCCTCATACATCTCATCTTCATGTAGATATCTCATTCCTTCATCATTATTTCCTTCTTTAGATGTTTTTAACTATCATGATAAGTACAGTTAAAACTAGTTGACATCAATGACAATATAATAACTAATTTAATGTGTCACATATACCTTAGTAGATCGGTGATAATCAATCACTATCTTTTGAAGTCATCAATCTCTCCTTTAAGATATTCAATCAGTTGTAGTTTATTAGTTACTAAGATGAAGAAAAACATATTATTGATCATCATAGGCTGACACAAAGAGAATCAAAAAATACATTGAATCTGGACACCGAGAAGAAAATGGTTTACAAATCTTAAGGAAATGTTTTTTTGAAGCATTTGAGATTTAAAACATAATGATTTTGCATGATTACAAGGTGAGAATCACCAATGAGAATTAAATGTGATGTATGCATTAGAGAAGTAACCAATGCTAAAAATGCTTAAGGAGAAGATTTGTTGCAGGAGCATCCTGGGTGTAAGAGCAATCTTGCATCACCCAGAAATATTTCTGATTTTATTTTCAATAAGGGCTATCTTGTGCAGAGCTACTATTTATGGAAACTTTCTATTTTTAGTAAGTTGGTCATCCGATCTTAGAATGTTCTGATTTCTTCCCTCGAGGTTCATTTTGGTCATATCAGTCTGCCAGTAAAGTTTTATTGACAGATCAAGTCTAGCTTTGTAGATATTGAAGATTTTCGGTATTGGTAAAAGGGTACAGAAACTTTGAACTCAGTTTTGAAGGCTTTAGAGGCCCCAGATGAGGTCAAAAATTTGGGTGACAGGCACTTGCACAAGTCAAGCCTGTAGAGTGCTTTGTGGCCTTTCCAGAATGGGGTTATAATAGTCAATCGGGTCAACTGGCGATGACTTATGGTCTTCAGAAGTTGGGTTTGGGTTTCAAAAGTTATTTTGAGCCGACTTTGATGTAATAAATTGTAAAATAAAATAATTCTAAGTTTGGCTGGCCTTGTTAGCTAAAAATTTTGAAACCTTCCCAGGTGGTGGAAAATTGCCTATATAAGGAAGGCTGTAGTGTTGTCTTAGACAGTTCAGGATAGTATGGGTAGTAGATTTGGGTATTGATTCGAGGCTTTGTCCTATAGAATATTGTAAGGGAATGCCCATGTGGCTTTGCATATTGTAATTCTGAAAGTTTGTAATTCCACATTTGTGGAGATAATAAGCCCATTTTCTATTCTTGCATATTGTTGTTGTTTCTCTATTTTTGTTATGTGTTTGTGGTATTAAGGGGAGCACCCTTCATCAAGTGGTATTAGAGCTAGGTTTCCCTGAGTGTGTAAATAGATCGCCGACTGTGAGACAGTTTGCACTAGGACCGTGGTTAGGGTTTCATCCCACATCGTGAAAATGCCTCTATGAAGGGAACGTGGTGGAAGAGCTGGTGTTGTAACACCTGAGGTTAGAGCACTCCAGAGACAAGTGTGAGCATTGCAAGAAGAGATTCATAGAGGAATGAATCTTAATGTCAGAGATGAAAGCAAGGATGAAGCCGAAGAAGAAGATCAAAAAGGAGAAGTCAAAGTTGTGAACCAGGAGGAAGAAAGACTTTTTCAGGCCATTTCCAAGATCGAAAAAAGACCTAAGATTGAGGTTCCTGCATTTTTAGGAAATCTTAACCTAGAGGAGTTGATCGACTAGATCAATGAATGTGAAGAATATTTTGAGTATGAAGATATTGAGGATCCTGATAGGGTCAAATTCGTGAAGGCCAGACAGAAAGATCATGTGAAGATCTGGTGGCAAGAGATTCAATTGGAGTGAAATAGAAGAGGGAAAGATAAAATCACAAGATGGGATCGGATGGTGGATAAATTGAAGTGATAGTTTATCCCTGTTGATTATGAGCTTGACCTACTGAAGAAAATGCAAAGTTTGAAGCAAGAGGGAAAATTTGTTCAGGAGTATACAGAGGAGTTCTATCGAATCCTCATCAGAACAAGCCATGTAGAAGCTGGTAAGGAGAAAGTTTCCTATTACCTTAATGGGTTGAGGCCAAGCATTTAGGAGGAGCTGAATCTGGTTTGAATGAACAGTATTGAAGAGCCATACTAGTTTTCCCTAAAAGTAGAGGAAAATCTGAACAAGAAGTTTGAGAGCAGACAAAATGGAAGAGGTCACGGTGGATGATCTAGTGGATGGTCATATGGAGGCTGAAATGAAGATCTGAAAAAGAAGGATGAGGCCAGTAGTAGTCAAAATCAGAGAGGAAACAATTCCAATCATTTCCAAGATCACAATAGTAAAGATTAGAGACGAAGAGGAAGAGGACAAGGTTCAGGAAGAGGAGGCTTCCGTGGAACATGTTTTCACTGTGGAGAAGAAGGTCATAGGGCATTTGAATGTCCTCAATGCCAAGGAGGGCTTGATAGGAGGAATGAAGGCTAGGCCAGAGTGGCACATTTAGATGAAGATGCCAGATCATCAAATTCTGAAGATGCTGAAAGAGGAGAAGTGTTGAATAACAAAAGAGTCCTATTGAGTGGTGAGAATGACCCTGAGTAAAGGAGGAGCCTGTTTCGCACTAGGTGCAAGTGTGAAGGTAAATGCTATGATGTGATTATTGATAGTGGAAGCATTGACAATTTGGTGTCAAAAGAGATGGTAACAAAGTTGAAGCTCAAGAGACAGAAACACCCACATCCATATCAGATTGCCTGGGTACAGGATGACCACAAGGTCATGGTCAGTGAATAGTGCCTAGTAAAGTTCAAGATTGGTGGGTACCATGATGAGGTACTATGTGATATCATAGCTATGGATGCATGTCACATGTTGTTGGATAGGCCGTGGTAGTTTGATAGGTGTGTTGTACATGATGGTTGTGCGAATACCTATTCCTTGACAAGGGATGGAGTACAAAATAAGCTAAAGCCATTGAATGACATAGAAGAAAAGGTATGTGGTATTGCAAGAATAACTTTTGTTGATTGAAGAAAATTCCTAGATGGTATGAGGCATGAGCATGTGTGTTTTTCTTTAATTCCAAAAGCTAGTAAAGAGGAAGAAGAAGATGTACTTGTAGAAGTTGCAAATTTGTTGAATGAGTTTCAAGATATTGTGTCTGTTAATGTTCCTGATGGATTATCACCAGTAAGGAAGATTAGTCATCAGATGGACCTAATTCTAGGAGCTAGTTTTCCAAATAAGGCAACACACAGAATGACACTAGCAAAAAGTGAAGAGCTGAATAGATAAGTGCATGAGTTATTACATAAGGGGTTGATTCGAGAGAGTCTGAGTCCATGTGCTATACCAGTGGTATTAGTACCAAAGAAGAATGGAGAATGGAGGATGTGTATAGACTCTAAGGCAATAAACAAGATCACAATCAGGTATAGGTTTCCATTTCCATGAATGGATGATATTATGGATTGTTTGAGTGGAGCTATGTATTTCTCAAAGATAGATCTGAAGAGTGGATATCACCAGATTCAGATCAAAGAAGGAGATGAATGGAATACTACCTTCAAGATAAAGGAAGGACTGTATGAGTGATTAGTCATGCCTTTTGGGCTAACCAATGCACTGAGCACTTTCATGCGGCTCATGAACGAGGTTCTAAAAGAATTTTTGGGTAAGTTTGTCATTGTGTACCTAGATGATATTTTGATCTTTAGTAAGACATTGGAAGAGCATATGATGCAAATTCATATGGTGTTTGAGAAGTTTAGAGAAGAGAACTTGTTGATAAATTTGAAGAATTGCAGTTTTGTGAAGAAAGAGTTAGTGTATTTGGGGTTTGTAGTTTCAGCAGAAGGTCTAAAAATGGACCCAAAGAAAGTACAGGCTATCCTTGAATGGCCTACTCCAAGGAGTGCTACCGAGGTAAGATCTTTTCATGGTTTGGCTAGCTTTTACAGAAAATTTATCATAAATTTTAGCAGTATTTGTGGACCCTTGACTGAAACAATGAGAGGGTATAGAAAAGAGTTCAAGTGGACTAATGGGGCAGTTAAGAGTTTTAAACTATTGAAATAGAAAGTTACAGAACAACCTATTTTAGCACTTCCAGATTTTAGTAAGGTGTTTCAAGTAGACTGTGATGATAGTGGTACTGCCATAGGAGTTGTTATGAGCCAAGAAGGTAAACCTATTGCTTATTTTAGTGAGAAGTTGAATGATGCCAAGAGAAAATATTCTATTTATGATCAGGAATTGTATGCTATAGTTCAGGCATTGAAGAAATGGAGGCACTATCTGCTTCCTAAGGAGTTTGTTTTATATACTGATCATCAAGCTTTGCAATATTTGAATAGTCAAGGAAAGTTGAATCAAAGGCATTTGAAATGGGTTGAGTTTTTGCAGAGTTATACATTTGTTTTAAAACATAGAAGTGGAAAGTCTAATAGGGTTGGAGACATGCTTACCAGAAGGAAACTATTGCTAATAGAGATGCAGATTGAGGTGGTTGGATTCAAGGAAATCAAGAATTTGTATCCAGAAGATCCTGATTTTGGTGAAGCTTGGAAAGCTTGTATAGAACCTATTACTCTAGATAGGACAAAGTGGTTGAATTTCATCATTCAAGATGATATGCTATTCAAAGGGAGTCAGTTGTGCATTCCAAGAAGTTCTATGAGGGAGAATCTCATCAAGGAGAAGCATAGCGGAGGATTGGCTAGACATTTTTGTCATGATAAAACCCTTGCTTTGGTTAGTGAGAACTATTATTGGCCACAGTTGCAACAAGATGTCAAGAAGTTTGTACAAAGTTGTAGAGTATGTCAGATGGCGAAAGGGGTGAAGCAGAATACTAGGTTGTATCAGCCATTACTTGTACTAGAGAAGCCTTGGGAGGATATCAGTATGGACTTTGTTCTTGGCTTACCAAGAACACAGCGGGGACATGATTCAATTTTTGTGTTAGTTGACAGATTTTCAAAGATGGCACATTTTATTCCCTGCAAGAAGACTAATGATGTTGTTCATGTAGCAGAATTATTTTTTAGAGAAGTAGCGAGACTACATGGTTTGCCAAAGAGTATAGTTTTAGATAGGGACACTAAGTTCATTGGATATTTTTGGCGTACATTATGGAAGAAGTTGAAAAAAAATTTAAATTTTAGTTCATCACATCATCCACAGATTGATGGATAGACAGAGGTGGTGAATAGGAGTTTGGGAAATTTGCTGAGATGTTTGGTTGGAGATAAGCCAATAGGATGGGATTTGATTTTACCACAGGCAAAATTTGCATACAATAAATCTATCAATAGGAGCACTGGTCAATCACCATTCTAGATTATATATGGGAGTAGACCAAGAAATGCATCTGAGTTGAGAAAGATAGATAAAGGAGAAATAAGCAGTGCAGAAGCTGAGGATTTTGCAGAATATTTGAAGAACATCCATGAGGAGGTGAGGAAGCATATTACCAAGATGAATGCACAGTATAAGGCTAAGGAAGATGAGAAAAGGAGGCATAAGGAATTTCAGGTTGGAGATGATGTCATGGTTCATTTGCGGAAGGAAAGATTTTTGGTTGGTACATATAAGAAGTTGAAAATGAAGAAGTTTGGGCCATGTAAGATACTGAAGAAGCATGATTCAGGAAATGCATATGAGGTCGAGTTGCCTACCGAGCTAAATATTTCACCAGTATTTAATGTTTTAGATCTGATAGAGTATCATGAAGGAGGTGTTGAAGATGAGGTTACAACAACACAGTGGAGTATTCCAACAACCAGTTTAGCTATCAAGGAGATTGAGGACATACTAGATAGTCATGTTGGCAGAAGCACAAGGAACATGATATATGAAGAATATCTGGTCAAGTGGAAAGGATGACCTATTGAATATTCATCATGGCTAACAAAGGAGGAGGTTAACCATCTTGGTTTTCCTCTACACACCTGAGTCATGACAGGGTCACTTCTCAAATTACCTCGAGTGTCTGATGCAGGAGCATCTTGGGTGTAAGAGCAATCTTGCATCACCCAAAAATATTTCTAGTTTTGTTTTCAATAAGGGCTATCTTGTGCAGAGCTGCTATTTATGGAAAATTTATATTTTTAGTAAGTTGGTCATCTGATCTTAGAATGTTCTAATTTCTTCCCTGGAGGTTCATTTTGGTCATATCAGTCTGCCAGTAAAGTTTCATTGACAGATCAAGTCTAGCTTTGTAGATATTGAAGATTTTCAGTATTGGCAAAAGGGTACAAAAACTTTGAACTCAATTTTGAAGGCTTTAGAGGCCCTGGATGAGGTCAAAAATTTGGGTGATAGGCACTTGTGCAAGTCAAGCCTATAGAGTGCTTCGTTGCCTTTTCAGACTGGGGTTATAATAGTTAATCGGGTCAACTGGCGATGACTTATGGTCTTCGGAAGTTGGGTCACCTAAAATGGTGGAAAATGATTTTCCTTCAAAATTTTTGTTTGGGTTTCAAAATTTATTTTGAGCCAACTTTGATGTAATAAATTGTAAAATAAAATAATTCTAAGTTTGGTCGGCCTTGTTGGCTAAAAATTTTGGAACCTTCCCAGGTGGTGGAAAATTGCCTATATAAGGAAGGCTCTAGTGTTGTCTTAGGCAATTCGGGATAGTTTGGGTAGTAGATCTGGATATTGATTGGAGGATTTTTCCTATAGAATATTGTAAGGGAATGCCCATGTGGCTTTGCATATTGTAATTCTAAAATTTTGTAATTCCACATTTGTGGAGATAATAAGAAGCCCATTTTCTATTCTTGCATATTGTTGTTGTTTCTCTATTTTTGTTATGTGTTTGTGGTATTAAGGGGAGCAACCTTCATCAAGATTCTAGATTGTTTCCACCGCTTCTAGAATTGAGTATAAATGGATCAAAGTATGAAGATCACAAAGAAAGAATGTGTTTGCAAAGGAGGAAATTGCAAAAAGAAGGTGATGAACAGAGAAGCCACTGCGTAAAAGAGCAATAAAGAGAAGATTGTGAATGTGATTCATATTTGAAGCTACCAAGTACTTAATTGATATTGTGAGTGAAGCACATTATGAGGTAAACATTTATTGAGCATATTGAGTCTGATATACATATTATTGATGAAAGTATTACAAAAAAGTTTATATTACTAATTAAATGTGTAATTAGGGTTATAAAGTCTCTTAACTGAGAAGATACTAATAGATCTTATATTGTAAACCCTTTAATAGGGTATAGCTCTTAGATTAGAGTTTTAAAATAATTTAGCAAGGTAGACTTAATGAGTCTTTAGACTCTTAATAGGTTTAATACTCTTCATAGGGTAAGCTTTCAGAAATAGCTAACATTGTAGCTCTAACCAAGAAGACTTTTTACTACAGTAGTGAAGTATTGTGAGTGTCATCCCTATCACAATTTTTATTCTCTAACAAGGATTTATGTAATACCAAAATAATGGTTTTATGAGTTATGTTTCATGTTATTTCTTTATACAATTTTATGTTATTACATGAAAAGTTATGAATTCAGTGAATGGTTAAGAAAGTAAGATAAAAAAAAATTATAGTACTAATTCACCCCTCCCCTCTCAGTACTCACCTTTCTATACTTAATATAACACTCCTACCACTCTACCACAATAGAGGGAAATCAGTCACCAAATAGATCTTATACCAGGGGCATGCCTACTTAACAAAGCTCCTTATAAGATTACTCCAAAGAGGAAGAAGGAAGTGGCCAGACAAGTCCAAGAATTATTAGACCAAGGACTGATAAGGAAAATTATTAGCCCATGTGCAGTTCCAATAGTACTAGCACCTAATAAAGGAGGAACATGGAGACTATGCATAGATTCTAGGGCTATAGAAAAATTACCATCAGATATAGGTTCTCTATACATAGAATTGAAGACCTTATGGATTGTTTAGGGGGTACATAATACTTAACCAACATAGATATTAAGAGTGGTTACCATCGAATGAGAATCAAGGAGGGAGATGAGTGGAAGACATTATTCAAAACTACATAACATCTCTATATCTAGCTTGTTATGCCATTTGGTCTCACAAATGCTCCTAGTACATTCATGATACTCATGAATGAGGTTCTCAAGGCTTACATTGGTAAATTTGTAGTTGTTTATCTAGATGATATATTGATTTTTATCAAGATGAAAGAATATCATCTTAGACATGTAGAAAATGTGTTAAAGAAGCTACAATATGAACAACTAACAATAAATTTGGAAAAAGTGAATTCATGAAGCAAGAACTTGTCTACCTAGGCTTTATGGTGTCTAAAGGTGATTTAAAAATGGACATATCAAAAGTTGAAGCTATAATCAGTTGGCCTATCCCCAAGATAGCTAGTGAGGTGAGAATTTTCCATGGATTAGATCAGTTCTATGGAAAATTCATAAGGAACTTCAGTGGTAATTCTACTCCCATGCTTGAAACAATTAAAGGAGGAATACAAACTAAATTTAGATGGACAAAAGAGGTTGAAAGAGGTTTTGAGTTATTGAAGAAGGATGTGGCCACACAACTTGTGTTAGTGCTACCAAGCTTTGATAAACTATTTACTTTAGAGTGTGATGCTAGTAATATTATTGTGGGTATAGTTTTGAGCCAAGAAAATAGGGTAGTGGAATTCTTTAGTGAGAAGCTCAATGAGGCTAAGAAAAGATACTCTTCCTATGACCTAGAACTTTATGCCCTTGTCCAAGAACTTAGGAATTGGAGGTATTACCTCTTTACAAAAGAGTTTGTGGTGTACACAAATAATCAAGCATTGAGTTTCCTTAACTCCCAAGACAAATTGAGGCATAGACATGTTAAGTGGGTGAAATATCTGCAGTCCTACACATTCACTATAAAGCGTAAGAAGGTACAGTTGAATGAAGTAGATGATTCTTTGAGTAGAAGGCTACTCATAGTTTAAGAGTTGTAGTTGAAAAGTATAGGAGTTGACTATTTCAAAGATCTCTACAAAGAGGATGAAGATTTTGCAGATGCTTATAAGGTATGCCAAGAGTATAGGAACCATTTTCACAGTGAGTAAATAGATTTTAACTTACAAAATGGGATATTTTTAAATGGGGACAATTGTGTGTTCCAAAGGGGTCAATGAGGGAGAATTTAATTTAGGAAAAATATAATGAAAGTTTGAGTGGGCACTTTAGTTTGAAAATGACCTTGGAGTTAGTTCAAAGGTTCTATTCTTGGCCTAAAATGCACAAGGATGTGATAAAATATGTTGAGAAATGTATCATCTATTAGAAGGAGAAGGGAACTTCAAAAAATTATGGTCTTTATCAACCTCTTCCAATCCCCAACTAGCCATGGGAATGTGTAAGTATGGATTTCATTGTTAACTTACCCAAAACTAGGACTAGTTTTGATAGTATAGATGTAGTTGTTGATAGATTTAGCAAGATGATTCATTTCATCCCATGAAAAGTAACTCATGATTCTAGTCATATAGCTCACTTATTCATCAAGGAATTGATTAGGATCCATGGACTTCCAATAAGCATAGTGTCTAAAAGAGATACTAAGTTCATGGGGAACTTTTGGAAAACCTTATGGAAAAGGTTAGGAACTAATTTTTCTTTTGGATCTTCTTACCATCCATAGACTCATGGGAATACATAGGTTACAAATAGAACACTTTGCAAACATTTTAAGATTATTAACCAAGGAGTATGACCAAGCTTGGGATCAAGTTATCCATCACGATGAGTATGCTTATAATGATACTGTAAACATGACAACAAGGAAAATTCCTTTTGAAGTGGTGTATGGGATAAATCCAAGGGGTGTGTTATAACTCAGAGACCTTGGAGACATGGAAGGAATAAGTGGGAATGCTGAGGACTTTGCACAATCTATGAAAGAAGTGCATGAACATGTAAGAAGAATCTTGATAGAGAACACACAAAAGATAAAGGAAAAAATAGATGCTAAGAGGAAAGATGTTTAGTTTATTGTTGGATACCTGGTCATGGCTCATTTTAATAAGGAAATACTTCAAAAGGGTGTGCCAAGAAAATGGAAAATGAGGAGGATAGGTCCATGTAAAGTATTGACCAATGATGACAACAATTCATATAAGATAGAATTAATAGTAGAACTATCTCTTTCTCCTATATTTAATGTGTCATACCTAACCAAATATAAAGGTCCTATTGTAGCATAAGGACATAGTACCTCAAAGGTTGCCGAGGGACTCATTGACTTGACTTTGCCTCCTCAAACCAAGCCACAAGATGAGAAGGTGTTAGATTCAAGGGTCAATAAGAAAACCAGACATGGAAAACCTCATAAAATGAGATAAATTACCTGAAGTAGAGGCTACTTGGATCTCTGAAGGTGATTTCAAGAAGTTAGGCATTGATCTTGCACTCCTGTCACTTGCTATGC
The DNA here is from genome assembly GCA_027943335.1 of Chamaecyparis obtusa. Classification (NCBI taxonomy): domain Eukaryota; kingdom Viridiplantae; phylum Streptophyta; class Pinopsida; order Cupressales; family Cupressaceae; genus Chamaecyparis; species Chamaecyparis obtusa. The sequence goes on along the minus strand of BSBK01005852.1, from coordinate 363,944 downwards.
CTTGAGATCTTTTCTTATGGAGAGAATGGTGCAGGAGAACCTAGGGGTTAGACACGATCACCCTTAAATTTTGGTTTGACAGACCTTAGAAAGGTCATGTAACTAAATAAGGGTCAGTTGGTGGTCCAATGAGTGGGCTAGGTTAAGTTTAGAGGACTTGAGGGGTGCAATTGGTCTAAAGATGTAAAGATGCCTAGAAGGGCTCAATAGGTGTTTTGATTTGTATTGAGGTTCAGAGGAGTGGAATGTGATAACACAGAGATAAGGTAGGTGTTAGAACTCCAATTTGACCATAGGACACCTATAAATTGGGCTAGGATAATGAAAAGGCAAGAAAATGTAAAAGTTTCTAGTGCAACATTGCAACTTTTGAAAGTTGCTTTGACAACTTTGAGCACAGAAGATGATCATAGGTTAGATCAAGCATACAAACACATGAAGACCTAAGACATAATGAAAAACATATAAAAAGCCCTAAATGACCCTAATATAGGGTTAGACACACCAGTTGTATGGATTTTTTAATAGAGAGTGATAGTCTTCTGAGATTTTATTCGTGAACAGTTACAAAAGGAACATTTTTGTTTTAATGGATAGAATATAAAAATCTAAGTTTTTAAACAGCCTTAGGAGTTTATTTTCTTGTTTTTTGTGTTTTTATTTTGGACTGTTGTATAGGTTTATAGGTTCCAAGCAATTTGTTTCTTTTCTGCCAGTCTATTAGCCTATATAGGGCGTGTTTGAATAAAATGACTCTAGGTTGAAAATCCAATGTGGAAACTATACAACTATTGGGGGTTGACAATTAGGATCTATGTATGGTATGTTGTCTTTTGGTTGGAGTCAGAAAACATGTTCTACCATTTCTAACTTCTTACCCTAGGTGATTTCTACCATAACCCGGCTAGGGAAGAAGTATAACAAATATTTTATACTTGCAGGAGTAGATTGTTCATGAGAATCCAATGCCATGAGGTGGTTGTATGGAGTTTAATAAAGCTTTGGTGAAGAGTAGGAAAGATAGTGAATCCATTTGAATGGATTTTTCATTGTAAGATTAAAGGAAAGCTTGTTTCCTTTGCAAAATAGGCTTGTTAGGGTTTTCACTATGTACGAACAATCTAAAGATCAAAACCTTCAAAATATTCAAGTACTTCCAAATAGGTGACATGAATGGTGATTTTTTTGAGGGTCATTTGGAAAAATTACAAACTAGAACCCAAAATCATAATTAGGAGACCTAATTCAGACCTATTAGGCCTAAAAAATAGGAAAATTGGAAGTAATGAAAACTTCAAGATCAATAAAAGTGGATTATTTGTTGATCAAATTGAGTGGAATGCAAGCCTTAGAATCCTACAAGTTGAATGTGAAAGGGATAGGAATAGGAAGGATGAACTTACCTTGTGAGTTCAATTAGGACAATGAGCACTTGAATTGGTAGAGAAGCTCTTAGTGTTTAGGAAACTAGTGAAAGGAATCCTCCTAAGGTATTAGGGTGTAAGGAAAGATAGAAGCCCTAAAAAGTCCTAAAGTGACTTAGGAAAGAACTTGGATTAGTTACTAAAGAGCCTCCCTATCAATCACATAATGACATTTTCTTTCCTAATCTACCTATTGATGAAGAAAATAGAGTTCCATACTTTCTTAAGTATGATAATGATAAGAGGTGTGACTTGAAAATCATGGGTAGTTGCCAAAAATGAGTTATTCTTCAGCCCAAAATGTTTTATGTATGTGAACAATATATATGCGATGGAGTTTTTAGTTTTTTGGTCACATATGAGGATGAAAATCATATCTGGGATAAAATGAAGGAATGTATGTGTAGACACCTAAATTTGATTACACAATTAAGTAATCTCATTTAATTCTCTCCTAAGGAATTTATTAATTAAATATTATCTATTTAATCAATTTATGTCATCCCCTATTTAATTAATTTAATTAATTAACTATAGTCCAATTAATTATCTAAATGACAAACCCATAATCTGATAAATAATTAAATCCCTTTCCTCTATTAATTTAAATAAATGCATTCATCTATTTAAATTAATTCACAAATCCTCTTTTCCTCCCATTTGGAATTGAATAATGCATTTCATCCAATTTGAGTACATGGCTCCTAACTTTAACCCCTAACCTAACCAATCTCAACAACCTAACCTTGATTTCCTACTCAACCCAACCCATTCACACATAATAATTACTCTTAATTAGCTAATGACCCATGATTATCTAATACAACCCTCCAATCATTCTCTATCCTCCCATCACATCCTCCTAATTCTCATACTTGCATCAATCCAAGCCTAATAATTCCCTAAATATTTGCACAATCATAATCCATGGATTAATAAATCCTAACTAAACCCAAGTCAACCCTCATGTCACATCCTCACATACCCAAATTCCTTCACCTAATGTCAACCTTAAATGCTCTTACATATCTCTTACACACTCCATCTCCCTCTTACACATTTGTCCCCTCTCACATCTCCCAAAATTGTCACATTCCTCCATACCTTCTAACCTCTCCCATTGTGACACTTGTCACAATGAGATGCATTTGAGAAAGAAAAATCCATGTGATCTCTCTCAAATGAATCTTGAACCTTCCTTAGTTTTGCATCTTGACCGTCTATTCACCTCTCCTCTTGCCTTTAAATTGAAGGCTCTTTTCCTTCATTTTCATCCACCATTTGAGAAAAGTTACCATCCTAGTTTGAGAGCCTACAAACTACCAAACTGCCATCATAATGAAAAAATACTCCTAAAACCATTTAATCTTGAGAAAAGTATCCATTGAACACACATCTCTCCATCTTGGACAAATCTTCTACACTTTGGGAGTCTCTTGGGTTTGTGAGGTTTTGCATTCTCTTTCCCTTTGCTTTCATTTTGTAGTGTCTTATCTTAGATGTTTTAATGTTTTGTTTGTTGAATGATTAGTTTATCTTTGTGTTCCTAATTCTCATTTCATTGTATATAGTATGTTCCATGTTTGGTAGCTTGGGGTTTCCTAACAAAGTTTAAGACTGGTTTTTATTAATAGGTTAATAAGTTCATGGAGGTGTGTGGTCTGCTCAAAATTGAAATATGTGATCTTTCCATGCCTATAGGAGGCATGCATCGGCAAATAGAGCCACTATTGGTCCTCTCAAAATTTTTGAGATCACCATGGTTATTTTGTGGCATTTCCCTTTGAAAATTTTAATTTATTCCTTGTTCTTATCTCTGTGCATTATTTTTTCCTTGTGTTTAATTGTGGCCTTCCCCTTTTCATTTCATTTCAAAAAAATATGGTGATCATTTGTATTTGGAGGGACCCTTAACCTTTTAAAATGAAAGAATGTGTGTCATTTTCCTATTCACCCCATGATCCCATGATGATATCATAAGATTGACTTGACTGATCATGGGAGAATGAGAGAATGAAATATTGCCATCTGTCAACTTTTTAACATATGTTGTCTCATGAATATTCAAAAGGTAAATTTTGCCGGGGTCAACAATTCTCGTGATCCCATGATCGAAAGTGATCACGCTTTATCTAGTGTGGGACCATGAGATGGTTTCGTGTGTCCTAGGTTTGATGAAAGAAAAAATATATGGGCTCATGATGACCTGATAGTTGATGAAAAATGGAGGTAGTTGATTGGTCATAGGTTGATAAGCGATAAATTTTATTTTTAAGAAGGTTAAAATGTCTATAACTTATGTGCTAGTCTTTTAGCATGAGGATACAATCAATAGTGATGTTTTAGCTTGGATGAAAAGGGGTGATCAAATTTTATGTCAAGAAATAGGTTTGCATTGTGAATGATGGTTAATGTGTTTCTAGGATCGATGGTTCTCATGTTCTCGTGATCAAATATGTTCAAGTTTTATTCAATGTGGGATCATGAGATCCTACCACGTGTTCAGGGTTGGCAATAAATATCAGGTGTATGTATTAATGATGGGGTGGTGGCTTAGGGGTTTCTGTTAGTTGGTTTACTGGTCCATTTTTCTATAAAATAAGGTCAACATCTAGATGGATCAGTGATCATCACTTTACCTACTTACAGGGAAGGAATCACCGGTCTATCATAATGGAGAGAATGGTTGGTGGTAGGGACTAAGGACTAGAAGTAATGACAAGACACCTCATTATTATAATTGTTTATAGGTGGTACTTCAAATATTTTTAGAGATGGATGAGGAAACTTTAGGATATCCTTTTGGGGATTTCATCATAATGTGCATAGGATTCAAAGGGTCACTTGAAAATGGAAAATTTAGAGGATTTTCCAGGTGTACAATTTTGCTGATAGAATATTTTGATATTGAAATGGAAAGTTCATGTAGACTATTATTATATGCTAGTTATTTTTGATAATTCAAAGAGTACAATAATGGGAGTTCTTCTCGCCTTATAAAAATTTAGAAGCTATAAAATCTTTGTCTCTCCTTAGTTTTCATCACAATAATATAAATGGATGTTCTAGGGAAGGAAATTGATTTCTAGAACATGTCAAAATTTGTGAAAATACAGTTGCATGAAGTCTATTGGGATAGAAATATTGAGTCATGCATATCGGAGCCAGAGGGGTATTTGAATGGGGATAAATAGCCAGAGGGATATTTAAAAACTCTTTGTGCTAAATTTTCCATATCCAGAAGGCTAGCACTTCCAACCCTACTGATGGTGCCCACTTGGATGGGTACATGGTGAAAAGGAGGTTGAGAGGCCCTCTTTTGTATTCTTGTCTCTTGTTGGAGATTGTGTCAAATAATCCAAGAGGAAAGGGAAATCATAATGAGAATCTTGCATCTCACCCTAACTGATGCATCATTAGTTGAGATGCAGTTGCATAACTGCTTGAAAATCTTGATGCTAGTGAACTCTACAGATACATAATGCCCATCCATGTCATGATATAGGCTCAACACATTTTTTGTCAAATTCTACTAGCTGGCATGTAATATTAGTATGTAATATGATGTATCAGTTTTGTCAGAATAATTCTAGGGATGACCTGAAGCTTATTACATTCGAATTAATTTTGTAATTCTAGGGTCATTAGGGTTCAAAGAAGGAAGATATTTTCAAAACCTTTAGGGTTATAGATAGCTAGGTGGCAGTATCATATTAGATTTAAGTCCTTCCTTCTATCTATATATTCTATCTTCTTTATTTATAGAATAATTCTCAGAAAGAGAGTCAATTGGAATACAACTGATTTGGACTCTGATTGAAGAATCCATGATTAAAGATCACTGAAGAGTTGTTGATTAGATATGTAATATGATTAAATTAGTATTATGTTTTCATTGATGTCAACTAGTTTGATAGTACTTATCTTGTAAGTTACTATACCGAGACATCTGAAGAAAGGTGAAAGAGATGAAGAACAAAGAAATCTACATGGGGAATGATGCACATGATAGATGAGGATAAGGAACACATTGAGTAACTTGTTGATGAGTCTATGACTTGATGATATTGACTTTATTATGTTGCATTCATTTATTATGAAGTATAGAGTTGAAAGACACAAAGCAGTGTTGTTGGTAAATGAAGCATTTCTAGTATACACCGACGGAGTGTAGTGTATACTGATCGTAGTATTAATCGAGTAGTGTTCACTAATGCATTTCTTTGTTAACCAAGTGGAATAGAATGAAATAAATGATTAGTTTAGCCGATAAGATTGATGAGTTGTAAAGTATCTTGATTTCAGTGATAATAGATAATGTTTGTTATGAAGATCAATGGATAACAAAATTAAAGGAAGATCTAACAGAGCAGATTGAAACGTGTTACTGACATGTCAGCCGAGAAATTTTGAAGTGGCAAAATCTATGAATGTGGTTAAGCAGAAAAATTTGATGGAGGAGAAGAAAATGATTTACCCATCTATATAAGAGACTATAATTTCATTATGGAAGATGCCAAAAGAAGTAGAAACTATAGGAATATCATGTGAACAAGGTTTTCATGCATTCTGATCATACTGGTTAAGTAAGAACCGAGCTACAAAATAATTACTGAGCTACAAAGAGAAATTACCAATGGACAGTAAGTTGATACAGTATTGAATCTGAAGTGAAATCTTGATCAGAAGGATTTGTTAGGACTGAATATTGATCTATAATCTGCAATTGAAGTTGTATTAAGGCAGGTCATTTACTGATACATATTTAACCATTGTATATAGTCAAAATCTCTTAACCAAGTGGAATCTAAAAGTCTTATGATGTATCATTCATAGAATGAACATTTTTATCCTGTCAACCCCATAGTGAATGATGGTTGGACGATAACTTCTAGTGTAAAATCCTCTAACAAGGTCACACCTGATAGTGTGTTTGTAAACCTTTAACAGGGTTGGGTCTTAATCGACCTCACTTCAGAAGAGTGAACAATTTTGGGCTGTCAATCCCGGTGGTTTTCCCCTTTACAGGGTTTCCATGTTAAATCTCTTATGTTATGTGTTGATTGTGATATTTATTTGTTATCATACTTTGCACGTTACATGTTAGATTTGATCAGTAACTGTTATAGTATTTGATTGATAATTGGTAAAAGCACAGACAGTGAAAGTAATTATTATTTACCGAGGAGCAAAAATCGAAGAATTTGTTTTGAATTATACATATTGTTGTGGGACACTAGATAACTGATTCACCCCCCTCTTAGTTATTCTAATAGAGTCTGGTTCTAGTTCTTTGTTTTGAGAGACCATTGTTGGCTCCAAACACATCTGGTTCCAGTAGAAAGTTTTTTGGTTGTGAGTAGTCTTGTACAACTTTCATAAGAGTAATATTATGAATTTGGGTTAAATTCATTTGTGTTTTTTGTAGTTGTGATTTGTTTTATTTTATATGGTAGAAGAAAAATGAGTCTTATGATGAAACGTAGTGTTAATTTATTTCTCTTCATTATATGAGCTAGTTAAGAACTAAGAAGAATAAAACAAAGAGTTATTATCTCTTAGTGTCTTGTTGTGAGATATGTAGCTTTCCTTTCATTCCTTGTTCTAATAGATAAATTAAATGCTTGTTAGGAGTTTCATATTTACTGGTTATGTACAAGGATTTTGATAAGTAATTTGTGTTGGGGTTATAGTTAAAGAAGGTTGTAAGAAAATATTTCTTAGATCATTTTCTATCAATAATATTCTGTTATATGATATAATGCTTCTCATTGAATCCATGGCCTAGTAGAATGAGACATTGATCTCAGCTGGGTGTGAAGTTTTTCATATATCTGTCTACTCATATCCTTTCGGTGCTCTTGCTACAAATCTATTTCAAATCACAAAACATCATTTACTTTTATGAAGAGTTTGTGTCCTACCCTGTCTCATGCTCCATACACATTGACGTTCAATGGGTTATTAGCCTTCATTTAGTATCTCCTTTTTTTGTTTGTTGCCTTATATGAGACACATCTATTATGAACAGTGCCATGTTATAAGTTTTCAAAGTGTGTATTAAGAGGAACTAAGGTCTACTCATATTGGTTTTGCAGAGCCTAAAGTGAAGGATGATTTCTATCCTTGTTAGTTGGTCCAGTTCTCTTAGGAATTTTTTACTTGGAGTTGGCTACTCTGTAAGATTTGTTGAGGAGTATTGGTAGATAATTTTTAGTGTAAACCCTATCAAATAAGGAACTGACATGATGATTTTTATTTTTTAATATTTTTTTAAGATACCATGTATATCTTAGCAAGGGTCTATGTATTTATTTTTTGCATTGGGGAAGTCCTAACATGTCGACCTAATTTCTTATTGTAACTTGTATAAAGGAAAGTCATTCCTTAGAATAATAGTGTGTGATGATTGAGAAGAGGTTGTGAACTTGTTGTTGGAAGATCTACTAGATGTAAAGCAGAGGTAATTCATTAAGCACTTCATTGGAACTGTTTGGGCAAAGATAGCTACTATAAGTTAGTTCATTACTATTACTGTATAGTCTTATACATTTATTTGGATAGTGGATCTAGAAGGTGGGTTTAACCTTCAAGGTGGATGTAACCTTCACTTTAGGAAGTGTGCTAAGGTAGTGATCCTATCCTTGTAATCAGCTCCTAATAGGGTTGGAAAGACTCCTAACAGGGTCTTTCCTTTAATAGGGACTTGTAATGAATGTAATAATAAGCTCCTAAAAGGGCCAAGTCTCCTAACATGGACACAATATTAGTGCAATATTGGTAGGTTCCATCCCCATTGGGGTTTTCCCCTTAATAGGGTTTTCCTCAACAACAAATCCTTGTGTTATGGTGTTTTGATTTTGCAATGTTCATTACTATTCTAGTTTGTTTAAAGTAATAAACTTAAAGAAAAATTAAAGTTTAGGATTTAGCACACAGCCGATTCACCCTCCCTCTCAGTTGGGTTGGTGCATTATTATTTGTAATGTATGCTACTCATATTGTAAAAGTTTTTTTATGGTTATTTTTTAATATTTTGATATAAATGTTGCAAAAAAGGTTTGTGATCTCAATTAGGGTTGTGATTAGAGATCTAATTGAGACATAGTTGTGAGCAGATATAGAGTACAAAGAATAGATTGGATCTAGCAAGCAATAAATGCTACATCCAGATCACTCACTTGTTGTTCCCTAGCAGTTACATCAAGAAAATCCCTTAATAGGGTGAACTTTAATAGGTTCCTCATTATAAATCTCTTAATCAGGTGAGCTCTTAATATAGTCTTGAAATTGTCTTGCAAGGTAGATTTTATTGTACTTATAACAAGGTACTAATTATTCCTAACAATGAAAACCCTTAGAAAAGGGTAATTATATCTCCTAACATGGAAAACTCATTTACTATAGTAGTGGGCTTGTGGGTTTCATCCCCACCATGGTTTTTCTCTCTAACCAAGGGTTTCCACACAAAAATCATTGTGTCACGTGTGATGATTTTGTGAATGATTGATATTATTTTCTTTTATTTGTTTACTTCAGTTATATGCTTTGTGGTTTGGAAGCTATTATTAAAATTATTCAGATTGGTGGTTAGATTAGTCCATAATCTATTTGTACTGATTCACCCCCCTTTCAGTGCCTAATAATTCTAACATAATTACTCCACCCTCGATAAAGTACATGTGATGGATGCCTTCATGTAGGGAAAGTGACTACTTGTGTGTGCGAAGTAAACCACATTACAGATAGATAAAAAGTTGCAGAGCCCTAGATCAATGTCACAATCCTTTGTTTCTCCTAAATTTGCTTATTTTACTAAATTTTAGATGTATTAAATAAAAAATATTATTAATAACAAAAATATTATATAATAAACAAAGATATAATAAATAATAAAAAAGAAAAATTATTTTGGTCAATCAAATTTTCATAATTTTTTTAGAACTTAAGAAATATGTATTTAGACTATATAAACAATCAAATTGATAACATTTTTTAACCAACAATTAAAGCTATTAGTATCAATAAAAGTTTTCCCTACAATTTATTTAAAGTAAATAATTAATTGAAGATGACACAGTGACCATATAGTGAATGATAAAATTAATTTAGAAAATAAATAATTTAATGAAGGGGATAAAGATTTAGATATGACTAGTTACAATAGTGACATATGCCAAGTATCAATTTACTGAAAGCTTGTTAGATGGATGTTTAGGACATGAATATTTGACTAATGATTTATGGTTCACTTTTTCAAGTGTGTTCAATTGATTCATGCATGAAAAATCATAAGTATGTATACAATTGATTTATTTTTTTGATAAAAGGCATTGGCCAAATTTTTATTAATATATATCCTATTTATAGGTCGACTCACTAAGGGCACCAGCAGGAAATAATCGACTAGAGAAAATCATCGGTCTTGCCCCCAAAAAGGAAAACAAAATCTCCCAACTTCTTATAGATTTTCCGTATATGTATACATGGTGTGAACGAGGGAATATAATTCCTCATTTACAATTTCATGTAGATAACCCATTTCTTGTGATGTTTAATTTTACATTAATCCTTTATACAACAATGAGGTATAGAAGAGGACATATATAACCAATTTTACATACATATGTTAAAGCAATTTTTTATAATATGCTTCTCTTTTTCTTTGTGAGGGGTTACAATGAGTAATTATTTACATTCACAATATTTTGAAAATCTAAGTGATTCTATGTCTGCCTCTATATCCAACCTCTAAAATAATAACTCTCACATGCCTTCCTATTCCTGCATAGAATACAATCCACAACTACCACCAAATTCAACTTGTTGTCTTATTAGCATAAATATCACATATTCATTCTAAAAATATTTCAGCAAGGATAGTCTCCTACTATAGAAACATTTGTGAAGATTTGGAGATAATATTACCTTTGTCCATAACTATTCTAAAGTATTTGGTTTAGTTTGTCAAATGTGATTCTATCATAACAAGCTTACCCCATTTCTCAATGTATATGTTAGACTAAAAGGACATAATTTATAGACAAGGAGACTTTATCATTTTAATAGTTATCTTCCCACATGTTGAATGAGATCAATAAAACTATAATCTTATACTCACTCAATGTACTCAATGAATGAAATAGTCTACAAACTTGTTAATTATTCTTACATAAGTTACAATAAGATGGTGACAAGGGAAATTTATGATTTGAAAACCTATTGCCAAATTTTACCTTTATGCTATTCATCAACATTCACACAAAAAATATAGTAACTTATCCATGATGTAATCCCCATCCGACCTACAAGATATTTCCCTACTATTAGATAACTAAGAGGGGGGGTGGGGGTGAATCAGTTAAGGCCAGTTATCCTACAGTACTCAATAATCTCAGATGTATAAAAAAAATCTTTGAAATAATCTAAAATAGCTTGGTAAAAACTTGTCTATGCCTTTCTATTCATTAACCAATTACCAGCAAAATTAACTAGTATATACTGATCAAACTAGTAATTGTAATGTGTAAAGTAAAATAAAAAAATAATCACATCCATACACATATAACACTTGATTTTTAACATGGAAACCATATTAGGGGAAAAACCACTTGGGACTGGTACCTGAAATAATTTTACTCTTATAAAGTGAGCTCGGTTAAGAGACAACCTTGTTAAAGGTTACAAAGCACACTGTAAGGTGTGACCTTGTTATAGGATTTATCACTAATAGTTCTCCATGACCAAACATTCACTTGGGGTCAACAAGAAAATAATCAAAATTCATTGAATTTCATAATGACATAAATAAAGACTATTAAGTCCCACTCGATTAAGAGATTTATCTGTAGCAATGGTTAGAATGCAACTGTAAATGATCTGATTCAACTTACAACTTCCTTTATAGATTTTTAGATCTATACTAAGCTCATAATACCTTTGGCCATCATAATCTCTTCAATTTCCTCTTATCCTCCAACTATGTTCTACTCGGTTAACTCCTTTCTCTGACACTCAGTGTAGTCTATAGAATTACTCAGTTCTCACTTCAACCTTTCTGACTAGCTTCACATGAAAACAATCTTCTTCTCACGTGCATTGTCTCATTATGAATCTCTTGTCTCCTTAAATAGACATGATAAACCATTTTCTTCTCATCCATATATTTTTCCTCTTAATCTCCATTGTTGATTTTGCCGCTTCAACCTTTCTCGTAGCCTGTTCCTTAAACACATTTCAATCTTCCTCATCTGATCTTCCTTGAATTTTGTTAGTTGTAGATCTTCATAATTTTTTTATCTTTAACCTCAGAATCATCCAATTTGTCTAGCTCATCATCTTTAGTCGGAAATCACATGTTCCATTTTATTTCTTTCACTCAGTCAATACTGTGATGTGTTGGTGACTTCTTACTCAGTTAATATTGTACTCAGTATACACTACACTTGCTTGGTGTACATTGTTTCAACTCAGTGTATAGTAAGTTATTCATTTACTGACCACATAAACTTGTACAAGCTTGATCTTCAATTCTTAACAAAATTATGTAATACAATCAAATCACTAACATAATATCATAGACTCATCAATAAGTTACCCAATGAATACCATACTCATATCTTTCTCATACATCTCATCTTCATGTTAATATCTCATTCCTTCACCATTATTACCTTCTTCAAATATTTGCAACTATCATGATAAGTATAGTCAAAACTAGTTGACATCAATGACAATATAATAACTAACTTAATGTCTCACATATACCTTTGTAGCTCCATGATCATCTTAACATTTTTTTCTCCAAGTAATCAATCAGTTGTAGTCTGTCAATCTCTCCCTTTGGCATTGATGGCAACACAAACACAATATGAAATATGCCATAGAATACCAAACATCTTAAGTGTCTACAACTTTATATATATGTTGTGACTCGGTAATGCATTTAATATGTTTAATCACTAGAAAAAATCAATTGAATAGTCTCTCCCTTTTGGTTAGCTTCATTTATAATTGATATATCATGATCACCTCTCCCTATTATCATGTAACCATCTCTCCCTTAAATCAAAATATTTCATGATTCTCTCTTCCTATAAATCTCAATCAAAATATTTCATGTAATCATCTCTTCCTTTGATAGCAATGCCAAAAATAATCAACTCTTCAGTAGCCAAATCAATATCCCTGTTGTTCTATTTAGATTCATGTACCTTGCATGTACAAATATGCAACTTCAGTTTGTCTTCCATCTTCTAGTTTTTCTTCACAACCTTAGGAATCCCAAACTATGAACATCATGGATCAACATCATTAGATCTTCTAATAAAGTACAAGTTGATGCAACCCCATATCACCTTATTGATTTTTAGACAAGGGATGGACCCCTTGTCTACTCCTCAAGTATTCAAAATTATCCTTCGGTAAGGGTTTTGTGAATATATCAACAAGTTGCTCTTGTAATTTTACATATTCCAATCTGACTTATTTTCCTTGAACTTTCTCCCTTAAATAGTGATATGTAATAGATATGTGCTTTGTCTTTGCATGCATCAATGTATTCTTTGAATTTTTTTTAAAAAAAATCTATAATAGTATAATTTTATTAATAAAAAGCATGAATACAAATATTTCAAATATTACATTGAATCCAGTCCATGGATATACAACAAGAAATAAGACTAGGAGAGAAAATAGACTAAATACATAATCCTCTTCTACCAGAGCAAGCACACCAGGGTGCAAACAAAACATTGAAAATGGAAGAGACATTCATGTGTAGGGGAGCCAAACACAAAAAACAAACAAAACCCTTTTACTGTAACCACCATTCGGCTCCATAACAAGGGGCCCCATATCAGACCAAGACATAGCCATAAAAAAAACCACCAAAACACTATCAGAGTCATCATCATCATAGAGGAAAAAAAAATCACCAAACCCAGGTGGACGAAAATACCTAGAAGGGTTTATATACAAAAACCCCAACCATGAGCCACAAAAACTACCCGAAACCTGTAGCACCCAAAAAAACCAAAGGAAAAGAATAGTTTTCAATTTGGCACAATAAACGTCCTCCTATGACACCCCCTTTTCCTCCTAGGCACATCAACATAAACTGCCCTATCATTGTTAATGGTCTTTACCATAGCTCAACTCAATTCCACCTTCAAACACTCCCATTTCCACCTAATATATTCATAATAAGCCTTCTTATCCACCTTGCCACACCACCTTAAGAAGGGGACTATTCCATATAACTTCCCGTTAGTTTCATCCTCAAAGCATTCTAAATAGTTGAAGTCAATGCTAGGGTGAGCCCACTCCAGAATGGAGTCAAGCCACACCAACAAATCTTTGTTAAAAAGACTTTCAATAATTCGTTTAACCTCCAGTTTTGATTCCCCAACCTCCAGGGCCCAAGAAATCACCATAGAGATCACATCAACATTATACTACCATTTTCATCTTCTTTCCTAGAACTAAACCCCTAGCACATCAATAGTAGCCAAAGCCACTCCCTTATCCTTAATAATCAACAGACCCATCATTATTTCCTTACTAACCGAACCCTCAAAGGATTTCTACTATTTCTTTGTCCCAACTGAAAAAGAATCCTCCATGAACACCAACAAAAGAGATCCAACACACTTGGAAGAAAGAAATAAACAAAACAAGGCACAAAGCAGGCTCAAACATGAGGCCAATTTAAAACCATCAACTCAGCATCAAGATCCTTACACTTCACTCGTGACATCTATAAAACCAAAGAAGAGGCTCCGCTAACTTCAAACAATCATGAAGAAAAATCATAAATGAAAGCCACCAATCTCACAATGAAATAATGAAAAAAAGGAGATCTTTAGCAATGCTGATATCACCTTGCGCACACAACAACAAGACACCCGTAGGGAACACATCACTCCCAAGACTAGTGTCTATTTAGTACACCCAGTCATAATCCCATCCATAAAAGAATTCAAAATAAATTTCATCAATTTGCTCCAAGCTAATAGCCCACTTGGATAACACACCAGCTTCTTGATTCCCCCCCCCCCCCCGTTTGATATGGTTTAGTTTAAAATCCTCAAAAGAAAGCAATTTATCATTAATTTCCTTAACATAATTTTTAAGGTGCCAAGCTTTCATCTCCTGGTTTCTTAAAGCATTGAGGATAATCTGAGAGTCCCCTTCCAAATGCAGCTTCTTAATCTGCAATCTAGACTCCAAACACACCGCTAGGAGCACTGCTTGTGTTTCAGCTTCATTATTTATGCCACTATTCAATTTTTGAGCAGCAAAAGCAATAATATTTCCTCCCCTGTCTCTAGCAATAACACTAGCACCAGAGGGCCCTGAATTACCATGAGAAGCCCCAATTAAAATTAATCTTCACCCAGCCATCATCCAAAGGTTTCTATTTAATATCCACAACCTTAAAAGAAGCATAATCCTCCTTTGAAAGGTTTCCCTTATTCAACCTTAAGCATGACCATTCTACATGCAATCTCCTATCATCCGCATTATAAACCAAAAATCCTTGTTGAGAAAGAATACCGTCCTTCATCACTTCTTCAATAGACACAAAAATCCTCAATTTTAGTCTCTCCACAGGCTCAACCTTATCAAGAAAGATTCTCCCATTTCTCTCCTTCCATAACTCCCATATAATAATGGAAGGGAAAACATACTAGAGAGGTGCCAAAATAGATTTAGAACTAGGCAAGAGCCAACACTCAAAGGTTTTCCTAATAGAGTTGGGGAGAGGACCTATCCAACTCAGTTTGGATCTAATATAACTCTAGCATTCATAAGCATAAGGGAAATGAAGCAACAAGTGATCAACATCTTCAGGAGCACCATGGCACAAAGAACACATAGTAGGGCCTTGAAAACCAAATCTTTTCCTTCTTTCAATAGTCAAAATTCTCCCATTGACAGCTAGCCATGCAAAGGATCCAACCTTTGGTAAGCAAGCCTTGTTCTGACATAAGTTTACTAGACAACCCTTCATGTCTTCCTAAAGATCCAGGGCTTTATAACCTAATTTCACCAAATAAGAGCCAGAGGAGGAAGCACACCAAACTATCCTATCAGCCTCTAAGGATAAGAACACCTTCCTAGCCTGAAATAAATTCAACATTAATCTTTTTTGAACATCATAAAGATTCAAATGATCCAAACTTTTCCATGCCCAAACAGGGCCAAAACTAGAATCCTTACACACTAGATAATCAACAACCTTATCACCCCATAAATCTATCAAAAACATACTTAACTCCAAAAAAATTTCCTCATTAAGCATAGGGGGATAACCATTCCATGAATCCTTCCAAAATAGAGCCTTCTTGTCATTACCAATATTCCAAGAAATGTAGTCTTTTATGACCTTTCTACAATCCAGAATAAAATTCTAGACAGCCAAGCCTTTAGGAGGATTCCTGATCTTCAATATCCCTTCATCATCTAATGAGCCAAGATACTTATCTCTGACAATCTTAACCCATAACTTATTTGAATCCTCATAAATGCTCCAAACAAGTTTAGCCCCCGGGGCTAGATTCATCTTCCTCCAAACCTTGAGCCTAGCACCACCAATGGCCTTGGATTTGTAGATTTTATCCCAAGAAATAAGAGGCCATTTAAAATCCTCCTGATTCCCACACCAAAAAAAAATCCTCATCCTTTTTTCAATATTATCCAAGACTTTTTGAGGAATTTTAAGACAACTAATAGAATAAATAGGGATGACAAACATGACAGTTTGTAAGAGAAAAATATGCCCAATAGATGATAACCATCTCCCTTTCCAGCTCTCCATCCTCCTAAAACATTGATCAGTCAGATCATTCCATAAATTAGGTTTACAAACACCATCAAATAAGGGGACACAAAGAAACTTTCCTGGAAGGGAGCCCTATTTCATTCTCAAAATATTACATAAATGCCTTCTCATCCCAACACTAGTGTTAAAAAAGAAAATATCAAACTTTTTCCAATTGACACATTGCCCAGAAGCCAAAGAAAAGGAGTCTAAAGTAGCTTTGATGACCCTAGCTTCCCTCATTAAGGCTTCACCCAAAAGAAATTTATCATCAATAAATTGTAAGTGTGTAGTCAGATCAACACCATCAACACTAGTAATATCTTTCCAAGCCCCAGTCTACCTTTTCCAAGCAATCAATCTTCCTAAAGCTTCAGCCATGATGATAAAAAGAAAAGGAGAGATAGGATCACCTTGCCTTAGCCCTCTAGAAGTCTCAAAGAATCCTTGTGGGCTCCCATTAAAAAGGACCAAAATTATTGGGGTGGACACAAAACTTTCCACCCATTTCAACCAAGCCCCACAAAAACCAAAACACTTTAAAACCTTAATAAGGAAGGCCCTATTAACAAGATCATAAGCTTTCTTAATGTCAAGCTTAATCATCATTTTAGCAACTTTAGCTTTCCAGAAAGTATGGATTTCTTCATGAGCCACTATAATACCTTAAAAAATAGACATATTCGGGGAAAAAATAATTTTCTCTAGGGAGATAAGAAACTTCAGTAAATGCTTGAGCCTATTAGCCATAACTTTAGTAATAACATTATAGACATTATTGCACAAAGAAATAGGCCTGAAATCATCAAAGGAGAAACAAACACCCTTCTTAGGAACCAAAGAAATAAAAGTATTGTTAAATTCCTTCAAGATAAAGTGACCACTCCTGGGTTCCTCCACCACCCCCCATAGATCATCCCCCACCACATCCCACATCTTCTGAAAAAGAGGGTAGAGAAACCATCAGGCCCAGGGGCCTTCTCTCCACTGAGGTTAAAAAGAGCAGCTTTCACCTCCTTCTTAGAGATAGGGGCCATCAATATTGAACTCTAATCCTCCTATAAAATACAAGGGATTCTATCCAACACCTCATTCAAACCTTCAAAAGGAATACTGTTATCCGAGAACATATCCTTAAAAAAGGCCACATCTTCTTCATTAATCTGGTCATCCTCTGTTAACAACTTTCCCTGTCTATCTAAAATAGAGAAAATCCTACTCCGAGCCCACCTTTCTTTCACAGAGGAATGAAAGAATTTTGTGTTATGATCACCACTCCTCAGCCAAGTTTCCCTAGACTTCTATCTCCAAAAGACCTCTTCCCTAGCAAGAATTTCCTTATATCTACTTAACAACTCTTTTTCTTCCAAGAAGGTCATTTCATCCATCCCACAATCAATAACTCTTTCATTCAAAGCTACTAGACCCTCCTCTAAAATTAATTTTTCAACAAAGATATTTTTAAAGGATTCTCTATTCCAAATTTTTAAATGATCCTTAACAAATTTCAAATGCTTAAAGAACTTGAAGGAAAGATTACCTTTCACCTCCAGGGTAAGCCTCCACCAATCAACAATGAGAGAAGTTAAATTGTGATTGTGGAACCACATTGATTCAAATTTGAAAGGGGATCACATAGGGGTCACATCCTCCTGGATATTACAACAAATGCAAAAGTGGTCTCAACCTAGAAGAGGTAGGATAACAACACTACAAAGCCACTTAAGTTGATCCCACAACCCACAATAGAAGAAGCAATCTAAATTTTTGGTAATATTTAAAAAACCACTTCTCCAATTTGTCCAAGTAAAATCACCAGCCTTAAAATCTATTTCCCTTAACTCTTGAGTCCAAACAAAATCAAAAAAATCCCTCTAGCTTCCCCCCCAACCTCGACCACCTTTTTTCTCCACAAGGCTCAAGATAGCATTGAAATCACCTCTAATAAGAAATAAAGCATGCTTATTTGCAGAAAGAATATCACCAAGAGAAAGCCATAAACCTTCCTTCACAACAGGGTTATTGGGGCCATACACATTCAAAACAAAAAAGGAAGTCATCAGTTGCTTATAAGTCACCTCAAGCCACTGGAAATTCAAAGATTGAGCAACAAGGAAAACATAAACCACCATAGGATCCCACATAGCGCAAAGTCCACCCGAGGCTCCAACTGAAAAGGAAAACAAACACTCTAATCTCCTGAACCAAAGCTTAAAAGAAACATCATCACCATCTTTTAATTTAGTTTCTTGAAAAACAATTAGGTCAGCTCTCGCTTGATCAAGACCACGCTTGATCAAACACATCTTATCACGGGCATTGCAACCCTTGACATTCCATGAAAGGATCCTCATTGCTACTGAGAAAGGGCATATCCCTTTCTCAATCTCAACAATTTTGTTTGGTCTACTGCACAACCTACCAATTCAAGTTTCTCCTTATTAGAATGAGAACGCCTTTTCTTCTTGACCCCCAGCCTAGGGCCCTTCAAAGTAGAGTCTTCCTGATCTATACCTCTAGGACTAAGAATATTTGGGGTTTTAAAGAATCCCAGATCATCCTCTCCATCCTCCTCACTATGAAAATGACCCAAGTTTTCAGCTGCTATCAAGTCCCCTCCACTATCTCTAACATCTGCAAAAAGACCTTGTAGATTTATAATAGGAGAGATTCTACCATCCAGAGCTTCTCTTATCAACAAAGATGCTGAACCATTTCCATCTAATCTGTAGAATGACCCATCACTAATTGGGAAATCATCTTCCTTCAAGTGATCCCCTCTGCCATCATTTGTAGAGCTCTTATTATCACCAATCATCTCAGAAAGCTCCTTCCCAGCCATAAACTTCTTATCTCTATTCATAAGGATCGATGGGCTTATCTCCTTAACGATCCAATCTTGAGAAGCTTCATCAATCGCTAAGATATGAATCAAGCTACCATGTAGAGGAATATCTTGAATATTTATAGCCAGAGAAGGCTCAGTCAAGTGCCAAGTGGAAAGAGGAGTTTCACTTACTCTTTGGGTGGAGAAATCTTCCTAAACTAAACCCTGGAGAGGGGTTGAAGTTGGAAACATGATATAATCAATTTCTGTTAGCAGAGGCCTATCAACATAGTCTTTAGTTCTATCCACAATGTCATAAGCCTCTGAAGGGGGAATGCTTCTCAGAGTAGAATCCTCAAAACCTTGAGGCATCTCTATCAAATGAAGGAGGTACTAAATCAAATTCAACTACTCAGAATCCTTTCAAAGAGGATACACTGAGATCCCTAGCCTACTCAACTCCATTATTGTTGTCCTCTTTTGCTACCAGTGCCTTCCTTCATTCTCCTTTGTCAGTATGAATAAAGATGTGAGAAGGGAGTTCAAAGAAATTTTGTCGCCAAACCAAAACCCTAGGAGTAATGACAAAGGTAACCTGATTGACCACTTCCTCCCATCTAACAAACTTTCCTAGGGATTCTTCTAGGATTCTGATAGTCTCCTCACTTATATATTCCTGTGGCAGGTTATCCATCTTGAAACAAATCGAGGCTTCCTTAACTATCTCCTTTTTTGGATCAAAGTTGACTAACCATTTCTTTAGAAACAACCCTTTACCATCTATAAAAATTGGCCCATTACTTAGGATCTAGTACCTATCTTCCTTAGAAGAACACATGATTAAATAGAAGCCATTACTCAAAGTTTTCATAGAGATAAAAGAGCCTTGCCAGCACTTTTCACACCAGGATTTTATTTTGGTATATGACGGCCAAGGGGCAAGCCATTTCATCACTAGGGCATTATCCTCCAACCTTTCTCTCTCCTCCATCCATTGAGGATTATTTAGAACTACAGTCACATAAGAAGTGGCAATATTAGTATTACTATCCTCAAGGGAGATAAAGACTTTAGTTTTACTAGGCTGTGCTAGCATGTCCAAACCTCCATGTGATTTTTTCTTCCAGAACTTCTCTTCAATCTATTTAAACTTAAAATCCTTCTTAATCAACATCTGGCCTTGAAACCCTCTATGGCCATTAGAGTTCTTCCCCCATCTCCTACCATACCCAGATGATCTTTTCTATGTCTTGAGGAATCTTCCTACATGATCTTGGAAGCCACTATTATATGGGAGATGTCCTCTACGCTTGAAGGGCCACCTGTTCTACCTCTGGGAACCCTCCATCCAACCTCCATTGTGGCATTGAAACTGGTTATTCACTCTCGGCCTCCATGACCGTTACTACTGTAGGTCTTCCATTCCTTCCCCTCTTTCTATGGTATTCTTTGAAATATTAATAGCATTTGTATTGTCACAATAAATTATCATTGGATCAGTGATATCTTCATTCATACCTTCCAATAATTTCTTTATCCATACAATATTTGAACAATTAGCAGCAACAACAACATATTCTATTTTAGTAGTGGACTAAGAAATGCATCCTTGTTTCAAGTACTTATCCATGTGACCAATTTTCTCCCAAAAAAAATGTGCCAACAGTAGTGATTTTTCTATCATCAATATTTCCAACCTAATCAGCATCAGTGTAAACTTTCAGTTCAAAATTATCTTCTATCTTATACCAAAACCCATAATTTTTAGTGTTCTTCAAGTATCTCAAAATTATTTTCACAGCAGCCATGTGTGACTATTTAGGATCAGAAGAAAATCTAGCCACAATTCCAACAACAAGTGCAATATCTGGTCTACTATGCACAACATACATCAACTTGTCAATCATTGATCTATATGAGGTTTTATTTACCTCGGTTGATTTTTCATCCTTTGTCAGCTTGCATCTAGTTACCATAGGTGTACCAACTGGTTTTGAATCTTCCATACTGAATGTATTCAAGACTTCTTTGATGTACTTTTCTTGTGTGATGTAGATGCCTTCCTTCAATTATTGTATTTGCAAACCAAGAAAGAATTTGGTCTCTCCAAACATTGACATTTCAAAATATTTCTTCATTTCATTGGAAAAAGACTTACATAAAGTATCATGACCTCCAAATATTATATCATCAACAAAAAATTCAGCAATAAGAATCTTATTATCAGTTTTACATTTTAAATACAAATTTTTTTTATCACTTGTTCTAACAAATCCAATTCTTATGAGATATGAATGCAATCTTTCATACCATGCTCTCGGTGCTTGCTTCAGTCCATATAATGCCTTGTGCAGCTTACATACCATGTTCCTCTAATTAGGATTAAAAAAACCTTCAGGTTGTTCAATGTATACCTTTTCTTCAAGTATTCCATTTGGAAATGCAGATTTCACATCCATCTGATATACCTTAAATCCTTTATAAGAAGTATATGCAAGTAGTATTTTTACTCCTTCAAGTTTAGCAACGGGTGCAAAATTTTCTCCATAGTCAATTGCTTATTCTTGTGCATAACCTTTGCAAACTAGTCTTTCTTTGTTTCTTGTTACATCTCCATTCTCATTCAATTTGTTTCTGAATATCCATTTAGTGCCAATCACATTTTTATCTTTAGGTCTCGGTACCAATGTCCATATCTTGTTTTTCTATATTTTGTTCAATTTCTTCATTCATTGCCTTGATCCATTCATCATTTTCCAATGCATCTTTTATAGTTTTAGGCTCAAATTCACAAACTAAACATGTGTTGTTACTTAAATTACTTCTAGTCATCATTCCTTCTCCTTTGTCTCCAATTATTTGATCTTGTGGATTATGTCTTCTTACATACTTTGCAAGTACAGGTTCAGATCTCTATTCTTCAATGTGTTCTCTATCTAGTGCATGATCATCATTTCCATTAGTAACTATTTGTTTTTACTTGGTCTGCAAAGATTATTTCTCAGTAGCATGATTCTATTGCTTGATGACTTCAGACTGTTGCTCGAGTAGGGTTTCAAGTTCTTCAATATAAACAAATGTACCATAGTCTTTCAGTTCTTTCTTGCTATCTTCATCATTCTTTTCTACAAACTCATCAACTCTCACATTTTCACTTTCAATCATCTTGTTAGTAGCCTTGTTCAAACATTTATAGGCCTTACTTTTAGTAGAATAACCTAGAAATATGCTTTCATCACCTTTTGAATCAAATTTTCCATTTATATAATCTTTCAGAGTATAATGTATCTACTTCCAAATATTCTAAAATAACTCACATTAGGTGTATAACCATACCATATCTCATAAGGTGTCTTGTTTGATTCTTTCTTCAGCTGAAATCGCTTCAGTGTGTAAACAATAATACTAACAACTTCTCTTTAGTAGATTTGTGCAACATCTTTTTCAATCATCAATGTTGTAGCACAATCAACAATTGATCTATTTCTTCTTTCAATGATCTCATTCTGTTGGGGTGTCCTCGGTGCAGATACCTGTCTCTTTATTCCATGCTCATTACAAAAATTAGTAAACTCATCAAAAATGAATTCACCACCTCTATCTGACCTCAAGCATTTCAGTTGCTTACCACATTCTTTTTCCACCTTTTTTTTGTACCATTTAAACATTTTGAAAGCTTTTGATTTTTCTTTTAAGAACATGCCAGTCATCATCCTAGAGAATTCATTAATAAATAAGATAAAATATCTATCTCCATAATAGATTTGAGTTATCATAGGACCACATAAGTCAGTGTGAACTAACTCAAGAATAGCATTAGATGAGTAATGTTTTCTCTTGAAACTAGATTTTGACATCTTACCCATTTGACATTGTTTGCACATTACATGGTCAGGTTTGGATATACTCGGTAATCCTCTAACTTTCCTTTTCTTGCTAATATTAACCATGTTTTCAAAGTTCATATACTATAACCTCTTGTGCCATTACTAGACATCTTCATTTTTAGCCAATAAATAAGAAGTTTCAGCATTGTCCAAGTAGAATAAGTTACCTTTTGATTGTTCACTAGTAGCAATCAGTTTTACAGGGCCTCATCATAGATTTTCACCTTTCTTTTCTCAAAAGAAACTCGATGACCTATGTTATTCATCTATGCTACACTCAACCGATTATAGTTAAGTCCTTTCACCCAATATGGATTTTCATATATGATCTTATCATTCAACAGTATAGTTCCTTTACCTTTTACTTAACAAGGTGTATCATTTCCCATTTTCATAGATCCACCATTATAATGTTCAAGATATTCAATTTTTTCTTCATCACTAGTCATATGATGTGTGCAACCACTATCAATAATCCAAGTATCATTTTTGCTAACTTTAGAAATAATTTCTTTTTCAACATACCTTTATTATTCTTTAGAATCTTCCTTCAATGCAAAAATACCACTTCTATGTCTTCATCAGTTTCAATCTTGGTGTCATCACCTTCATCTTCAACTAGGTAGCATCCCTTCTTGTCTTTATCTCTGTAATCTCAATTGTCTTTGTTACCTCTCCGTCAGTAAACTCTGTGATCTCAGTAATCTCTCCTACCATTCTTCATTTCATTTGATCTTTCATTTGTTCTTTCATCATCTTTCCTTTCAGGACTTCTTGCAACAATATGACCGACCTCTTTGCATTTAAAACATACCAAGGGAATCTTACCCTTATAGCTTAATTTTCCTTTCGGTAACCTTCTATCCATTAATGTTTCAAGTTCATCAAGTTCATCTTCTTCAACTTCAATTTCACTTTCATTTCTTATCTTAAGTCTACTGCTTGATCTTCCAATATTCAGAGATGACACAAATGCATATTCTATTGTAAGTAAAATACTATTATCATAGTTGTTAAGCTCAAATGCAATCAATCTATCAATTAGACTATCAAGAGAAATATCATTACCAGGAACTACTATCATTTCATGTACGACTGATACTCTAATAGAATAGGTAGACAACAATGTTCTTAGAATTTTACTTACCACAGTTTCTTCTTCAATGATTCCACCGACTCCTCGAATAGCATTCACCACTTCCTTGATTCAATTTCTGTACTGAGTGATGTTCTCACCTTCTTTCATCTTCATATCATCAAACTTTTCTCTTAAGCTTTCTGCCTTTGCCTTGAGCACATTCACATCTACTCCATGAACTTGTGTAATCTTGTCCCACATCTGTTTTGTAGTTGTACAGGTTTTAATGTCTTAAAATTCAGCATTTGATAGAGAAGAAGCAATCTTAATCATCATAGCATTATGTTCTTGTCTTTATTTCATCTTTGTGATAGTCAAAGGACTAGTGGGATTTATAAACTCATTTTCTAAGTAATAAAGTACAAAATTTCCAATGCCTGATAGATACAACTTCATCCTACTTTTCCATGTTGATAAATTATCTATGTTCAGCTTTGACACCTCTCTCTTATACGTACAAGATCTAGAACCATTTTTTATTCCAATATCTCTTTGAAAGTCAAAACTAGATTTGATGTACACTCCTCTTCTCCTAGCTGCAAGGTGAGTTTATTCCTCCTCTTTGCATCTTGCACCTACTTTTATACATCAAATCTAATATCACATATTGTTAGTTATCATTTCATTTTTCATAGTATCAATTTATTTTTATACATTTTCATGTATCATTTTTATATTTCATATACATCTTAACATTAAAGGAATCCATCCCCAAATCGCACTCCATCCTCAAATCTATATCTTGCAATAGCACCCCTTCATTATTTTGGGTTGTGCTAATCTGATTTTGGTTCAAGGTTGAGACTTTGGGGATGTTTCTAATGTATCATACCCCACACATCCATTTGATTTGGTGAGTGATCTCCCTCCATAGCATTTCTCACCATTTCTTATGATACAATTTATAAATCTTGTAAGATGGGTTGGAGTTTTATTCAAGTTTGGGGATGATAAAATTGTAAGGATTTGTGGAAAAGAAATAATAAGTATCAATAGGAGGAATAAAATACAAGATATTGTATATATTAAGGGTCTTAATCACAATATTCCTAATTTAGGTTAAATGAGTATAAAATAATACAATCTAATATTTCATGATAGAGGATGTGAAATTAGAAAAAAAAACTTTAGTGATTTCTAGTAGAAGGGTCTAGGATTGAAGGCAATGTATATCATGTAAACGGGATTGGTGGGGAGAAAGTGTCTTTTAGGGAAAGCAAGTGAATTTTTCCTATGACACAAGAGAATTGTACACATAAACTTTTGTAGCCTTATCAAGATCATCTCTATACTTATAGTGAGAGAAATGCCAAATATTGTCAAGCCTACAAACACATTGTGCAAAGAATGTCAAAATGGAAAGTAGACAAAGCTAAGATTCAAGACTATAGAATACTCCTCTATAAGACCATTGAAACTAATTCAAATCAATCTAAGAAGACCTACTAGGACAAGAGTTGCTGAAGGTGATAGGTACTTCATGTTTCTCATTGACAATGTCTCTAGAATGAGATGGGTTACATTTATAAAAGGAAAATTAGAAACTCTTAATAAGTTTAAAATATTTAAATCAATGGTTGAAAATGATATGAATAAAAAATTAAATGACTAAGATAAAATAGAGGGGATGAATTTACCTCTGGTTAATTTGAAATAGTTTTTGAAGAAAAGGGAAAAAAGAGGCACCTACATGCTCCTAGAACTCCTAAAAAAATGTAGTGGAAAGACAAAATACAACTATTCAAGAAATGACAAGAAAAATGTTGAGATAAGCTAATGTAATTGATGTTTATTGGAGAGATATAGTCCAAACCATATTATACATTCTTAATAGAGGACAACCAAGGGTGAAAACCTTAAGTAACCCTTATGAACTATGGTATTAAGGACCAAATGATCAAAGTTTTCAAAGTTATTTTTAGTAAATGTTACATAAAAAAAGATGATGAAGAATTGGAAAAATTTAACTCTATATTTTATGAAGGAACCTTTCTCAGGTACTCAAAAAGAAGCAAGGCTTGTAACATATGTTTCCATAATTGGTTGAGAAATCTTTCTAAAATTTCAAATATCATATTTGATGAGGATTCACATCAAAACATATATGATCTAGAAGATTATGATCAGATGATATTTCATGCATATAAGAAGAAGAAGAAGAATAACCAACTTAGGAAAGAAGAAAGCCCAAGAGAGAATCACCAAGATAGGTCTTCCAAATATTTATAAAAGAATCATTTATAATATTAGATTAGAGATAAAAATGAAGAAGTTTTGAAGAAAAAATGAACATGTGAATATTGGTTTAATATCAAAGATAGAACCAAATACTTTTTATGATGATAGAAAGCTTTATATAAGAAATAGATGAAGAATTAAATCATATTGAAAAAATTATACTTGGATTAGTTCCAAGACCTTCAAACAAAAATGTGATAGGAAAAAAATGATATACATAAATAAATTGAACGAAGATGGAGAAGTGGTAAGAAACAAAGAAATCCTAGTTTGCAAAGGCTATTCACAATTTTAAGGGATTGGATTTGTGGAGATATTTTATATGGAAACAAGAATGGAAGAAATCAAGATGATTCATGCAGATGCAATTCACAAGAACTTCAAAGTGTATCAAATGGGTTTTAAATCTTCTTTATATTGAATATAAACTTGGAAGAGAAATTATACATAGAATAACCTAATGGATTTCAGCTAGAAAAAGACTCAAATATGGTTTTTAGACTTAAGAAGGCATTGTATGGTCTCAAACAAGCTCCTAGGGCTTGACATGCAAGATTAGACAAGCAATTACTCTAGCAAGGCTTCAAGAAAGGTATTGTAAAAAGTGATCTTAAAATCAAAATTAAGGAGGATATAATTTTCATAGTTATTCTATATGTAGATGATATAATCTTTGGTGGAGAAGATGAAATATGTAAGAAATTTTTTTAATAAATCTAGAGAGAATTTGTAATGTCTATGTTAAGTCAGCTATAGTGTAGTCAAGGATAGAGGGAACTCAAAGAGTTTAGTCTAGTCCTTGCAGAAATAGTCACACAATGAAAATTATAAAGAAAAATACTTGAGAGAATGCAAGATCAACCTTCTTATTATCAGAAAATAAAGTATGTAATGGATCTTCTACATGTAGTTATACATTCTAGGTGTACAAGCCTATTTTTATGAACCTTTTTTAGGTTATCTTTTTATACTATCTATTCCAAAGTCAAGCTACTAATTTCTACTATTGCTTAATTCTTCTACGCTCTCTGTGATTCCACAAGGTATCAATTACAAGAGATAATAAATCCTTCACATGCCTCGGGTCAACTTAATAAAGATCACATTTCCCAATGAGAAGAAAATATTACCAATATAGGTCAAGAACCAAATCATAAGGATCTCCCCTCAATTGATAGAACATGTATCATGATCCCTCAAGTAGGTTATCCATAGATGTATTAACATCATGAAATGCACCAATAAGATTCGTCGATCAAAAAATGCCTTCGCAAGATTATAAACTAGAACTTGGTTGGGAAACATGAAGCAAATTTAAGTCTCACCAAGAATATGCAAGATCTCATATGCAAATAAACCAAATGTGATGCGAACCTAGGAGAAGGTTTATAAAGATTTTGGGAACATGCCATAAGATCTATAGCTACAAAAGATCTAAATTGAGAAAATGATGAAAGAGACTCATATATTGAATTGGTAGAAAAACAACTATTTTTGGTTGATGTGAGATTGTCGAGAATCCAAGATGCTCCTGCATAAGACACCCAGAGTTATTTGAAAAGTGAGCCTCTCACTTTCCCAGGACTAAGGAAAAAACAAGATGGTTAACCTCATCCTGATAAATACATGAAGAATCCTCCATTGGTTTATCTTTCCATTTGACAAGATACTCTTTATATTGTTTACCTTGTGTAATTCTACCAATTATGCTATGCAAAATATCTGTTATCTCATCCATTTTCTTCATAGAATACTATTTCTCAACATTTGATTCATCATTACCATAAACATTTGATTCACAATACTTATACAAATATGCAATATTGAATATAGGTGAAATATCCATATCGTTTGGCAACTCCACTTCATATGCATTTCCAAAATCAAATTCCCTCAATATCTTACATGCTCTAAAATTATTCATCTTTAACTTATTATACGTTCCAACATGAAACCTTCCTTTCTTCAAATATACCATTACTTCATCCCCTACTTGAAATTCCTCATGTCTCCTCTTCATATATTTTTTTTCCTTGTATGCCTGATTTACTGTCTCCAAATATTGTTTGACCTGGTTATGTAAGCTACTCATGTGTCCTACAAATTATTTCATTTATAAACCCCTCTTGACTTGATGAATGATATCCCTCAACTTTGATACTCCTTTAGGGTTAAAACTAGTAACTACCTCAAATGGTGTCTTCCCATACTCCTATTTACTGAATTGTTATATGAAAATTCTTCCTGTGATAGAACTAAATCCTAATTTCTAATATTTTCTCCAACTGAATACCTCAGTAAGTTACCCAAACTCATGTTCACTACCTCTATTTGTCCTGTGGGTGAAATGTAGAACTAAAATTCAATTTTGTCTTCATCTTCTTCCAAAGTGTTCTCCAAAAATAACCAACAAACTTACTATCCATGTCCAAAACTATACTTGTAGGTAATCCATGCAACCTCATAATCTCCTTGAAAAATAAGTCAGCTACATGTACCACATCTGTTGTCATCTTACAAGGCATGAAATGATTCATCTTTGAAAAACTATCCACCATCACAAATATAGAATCATTACCTCTTAGTGTTTTTGGTAACCCAAGTATAAAATACATGCTAATATCCTCCCGAGGTCTAGTTGGAGCTGTCAAATGTGTATACAATCTAGTATTCTAACTACTACCATTTGTAACTTGATAAACTCTACAACTTTGAACAAACTTTCTTACATCCTTATGAATCTGAGGCCAAAAGTAATTCTCACTTACTAAATCCATTGTCTTGTCAATACCAAAGTGTCCAACTAATCCCCCACAACGCTTCTCCTTAACAAGATTATCCCTCATAGAACTTATAGGTATACACAACTGAATTCCTCTAAATAAAAATACCATCTTGAATTAAATAGTCCAACCATTTTCTTCGGTCCTCTACAGTAGATTCTCTACAAAATCTCCAAGGTTCAAAAAAGTCAAGGTCATCTTCATATAAAGTCCTCAACTCATCAAACCCCAATACTTCAATTCTCATATCTGTCAACAAGGTCCTTCTTCTACTCAAAGCATTAACAACTTTGTTTTTTTTACCACTCCTATGTTTCAACAAAAAGGTATAACTATGTAAGAATTCAACCCATCTCATATGTCTCTGATTCAACTTACTTTGACTATTCAAATATTGCAATGATTAATGATCATTATACAACACAAAATCCTTAATAAAAAAGTAATGTATCCATTTCTTCAAAGATTAACTATGGCATAAAAATCCTAATCATAAACTAAATATTTTCTCAAGTGGCATCATTCAACTTCTCACTAAAATAAGGAATCTATCTACCTTCTTGAGTCAACATTGCCCCAATTGCATTTCTACTCAAATCACAATCCACTTGAGCAATGTTATTGAAATTAGGTAAGGTTAACACAAGATGTTTAGTTATCTTTTGCTTCAATAATTCAAAAGTCTTTTGTGCCCTGTGTATCCACTTGAATACTTTTATGTGCCCTCTCATTATCTCAGTCATAGGTTTACAAACTGAACTAAAATTTTTGATGAACTTTTGGTAAAAACTAGCCAATCCATGAAATGATGTTACTTGCCCAACACTTGAAGGTGTAGGCCACTCTAATATTTCTTTAAACTTCTTAGGATCCATCTTCAATCCTTCTGTAGATATCACAAATCCTAAATACACTATCTCTCCCCTCATGAAATGAACACTTCTTGATGTTTATCAACAAATTTTCCTCCCTTAATCTCACAACACTTGTCTCAGATGCAATAATTGATCATCCTTTCTTTTACTGAAAATCAAAATGTCATCAAGATAAAAAATAAAAAACTTACCCAATAAGTTCTTCAACGCCTCATTCATCAACCTCATGAAAGTACTTGGTGCATTAGTCAACCCAAAGGGCATTGAACCAACCATTCATATAATCATTCATTTGACTTGAATGTGGTTTTCAACTCATATCCTTCTCTGACTTGGATATGATGATATCCACTCTTCATATCTATATTTCTAAAATATCTGGGTCCACTTAAACAATCCATTAGATCATCCATCCTAGGAAAAGGAAATTGGTACTTCATTGTGATCCTGTTAATGGCTCTAGAATTGGTAGACATCCTCCATTCTCTAGTCTTCTTTGGTTCTAATATTGTAGGTAGTGCACAAGTGCTCAAATTCTCCCTAATCAAACCTTTCTTCAACAACTCTTGTACTTTTCTATTTTGTTCCTCATTCTTTTCATGTGTCATCTGATTGGATGCTTTATTTGATAGAATTTCTCCAGGAATCAAGTCCATGCAATGAATAGAACTTCTCATAGGTGGTAATCCACCAGGGAAATTATCTAAAATTATATCCTTATACTCATTAAAAAATTCCTTTATCTCTTCAAGTTATTTTTCTACTAATTCTATATCAGGCTTCTTAGGAATCAAAGTATAATGTACATATTATCATTTTTCAAGAAATCCAAGAATTTCATTCCTTCAACCAAACAAAATCTAACATTGGTGTAGTTCTCATTCTTAGATATCTCAACTAAAGGAAACTACACTTGCTTCATCCCATTTGCAACTATAGTATACCTATTTCTTATCCCATCATACAAGGATTATTTATCATACTACCATGGTCTTCCCAATAAGATATGACACACATCCATAGGAATAACATCAATAAGAACTTCATCATGATAAGATCCTATTTTCAATTTGACTAGGAATTGTTCACTTAATAGTACCTTATGATCATCTTTTATCCATTTAATTTGATAAGGCTTCAGATGTTTCAATCTCTATAGTTGTATTTTTCTCACCAATTATTTAGAGGCTAGATTTTTTTAGCTGCCACTATGAAGAATCACTTTGCAACAATTTCCCTCAACTTTGCATCTTGTCTTGAACAAACTTCTCCTCAACAATGACTGCTAGTTTGGTTCCTCTTGACATAGGACTCTCCCTACCATTAGGGCTTCTCCATCTTTGGGATGGTTCAATGGTTCCTTGGATTCTTCTTTCACAAAAGAATTTATGCCACTGCTCTTAGTCCGATTGCTTAAATTTCCTTAAGTACATTCAAAGGATCAGTGTCCTTCTCCTCCACACTTAAAACAAGATCCTCTAAACACTCTTCTTTCATCTTTCCTATATCTATTGGATCCACCTCATCTCTAGAAATTACTATCATCCCTTTAGTATGAATTCTCCTCTTTCAAATTTGTCTTTCCTTTACCCTGATTTGAATAAGTTCTTCCACTACCCGAGGTCCTTCATCTATTGAATTTTCCACCTCTTCCCCTTTTTCTTTTATGATGCCTTTTGTTCAATTCCTCATTATCTTTTAGGGAATATTGGTAAGCCTCCTCTATACTTTGAAACTTAACCAAACTGATTTCATCTTGAATAGATGTCCTCTAACTAGATTTAGGTACCTTGCAACCCTCTCAACATCATCATTGGTATGTCCACATATGATATCCAATCTATAGAATTATTTAGTATAATCTTTCATAGAAAGATCCTTTTTCTTTAGGTTTTTAAATTTCTGGAGTGAACTTACTTGGTAGGTAGTAGGTAAAAAATTAGCTTTCAACTTGTTCCCCATCCTATCCCATGACTTGATTTTACCCTTACCTCTTTTTTGTCTATCGGTCTGCAAATGTTCCCACCATAATGATTCATGTCCTCTCAATTTTGTGCAAGCACAATTCACTTTCTTATATTTGTTTGTTCCTTCATAAGAAAAGTATTTCTACACCTCTGTGACCCAATCAATTAATTCATCTAAATTCAACTTTCCATGGTAATTAGGTGGATTGGAATGTGGTCTTATATTATTCCATCATA
The DNA here is from genome assembly GCA_027943335.1 of Chamaecyparis obtusa. Lineage (NCBI taxonomy): Eukaryota > Viridiplantae > Streptophyta > Pinopsida > Cupressales > Cupressaceae > Chamaecyparis > Chamaecyparis obtusa. Next base: position 331,744 of record BSBK01005852.1, on the reverse strand, counting down.
ATCAAAGTATTTCTCCATCTCTGTGACCCAATCAAGTAATTCATCTAAATCCAACTTTCTATGGTAATTAGGTGGATTGAAATGTAGTCTTACATTAACCCTAGTTAGGGCCTTTATAAATTTGTCATCTCTTTTTTCTAGTTCTAGTTGTTCTTCCCCATCTTCAGTTACTTCCTCAGCTCTTTCTTCCTCTTAATCACTCACATCTTAAATGTTTCATCCTCTTCTCTGGGCTTCCCCACAACTTCTAACCTATTTGCAATCCATTACAATATATCTAGCAAAAATAGATCTACATATGTCCTTCCACCTCTAGCATTTCCTCTATGAGCATCTTGTGCAATGTTGGAAATATAATATGGGAAAGTGAGATAATGAGAGGGGGTGGGGGGGAGGCCGAGGGGGGTGGGTAAATCAATTATCTACAAAATTTAAACTTTGAATCTAATTCCACATGCATGCCATAAACATAAATTTCAATACTAAAATGAATCTAACATTCTAATCCCATCCATCAAATGAAACACATAACACAAAAATTTGGTAACCTAGAAACCCTTGAAAGGTAAAACTGGGGTGGGGATGACACCCACAAATCTTCACTACTACAGTATTAAAGTGTGCCTGTTAGGGCTACTAAGTTTTGATCACTTCAAATGATCTACCATATGAGGGGTATGCCCTATTAAGAGCTTACAAACTTATACAATCTACCTTGATTAAAGGATTTATAAATTAAAGCTAAGTAAGCACTCAGTTAAGAGATTTTCAAAGGCCTGTTAGGACCATTCTATTAAGAGATTTACCTTGATTCACTTGCTAGAATGTATCAGTACCTGATCCTTCAGTTTTCACTATAAATGCTGATTAAAGATCACCTCTATCCAATACTTTTATGATCATAAAATCAAATGTAGCTTTGTTCTGTCCTTCACTGCTCTGTTCGGTCACTCTGCCTTGTCTCTACATATAACAAAAAAAACACTACTTTTCTCCACATACAAGAGATCTCCTTTGTTACTTTGTTTTAGGGTTTTGATATCTCTTATATAAACATCTAATCAAGCTTCTAGATCACAATCAATGATCTAGATTATCACTTATGCCACTTAAGCATTCCTTTTTTCTGATAGGTTACATGGATTTCATAGGGATTAATGATTAGAAACGCAAAGTGTAATCAACTCCTTGATTCTCTCAAAAATCATTAAATCATACATAAAAGCCAGCCAAAATGGTTTAACTTGGTGTTAGTGCCATTACAAATACATATGTCAAAATTGGCTTACTCGGCATATGAAGTCTTTGATGCTTGGTGAAAATTGTTCTCCATATACTGGTGCTCAACATTGACTCTTCTATACAACTCGACATATATATATTTCTTGGTAACTACTGAAGTGCTCGACGACCTCTGACTTTCTCGGTAGTAATTAATTCTTGGTAACTATACTGAATACAAGTCTATACATAACTCATCCTTAATAATATGGCTCGGTCGTGATGACCGACCAACATTACCTTAAAAATCATTAAGTCTTGGACACTAATAGACAACATGACATAGGGATCAATAGTGCAAATCATCTACAATTGTAGGTTAGATAAGCTTTCTACCACCCCACAAAAAACCAATCCAAGACTTCACAAGCTTAGGAACCATGATATGCTTCAACAGAATCAGAACTTGGTTATGATACCATTTGGTGTAGTCAAGGGCAAAGGGAACTCAAAGAGTTTAGTCCAATCCTTGTAATAAGAGTCGCTCAATGGAAACAATATAGAAAAATACTTGAGAGAATGAAATATTAGCCTTCTTATTATCAAAAAATCAAGTACAATGGATCTACTACATGCAATTATATATTCCAGACATGTAGGCCTATTTTTATGAACCTTTTGTAGGTTATCTTTTTATACTATCTATTCTAAACTCAAGATACTGAGTTATACTAGTGCTTCCTTCTTCTCTATTCTTTGTGATGCCACAAGGGAGAAACTACAAGAGATTATAAAGCCTTCACATGCCTTAGGTTATCCTAAGAAAGATTACATTTCCTAATGAGAAGAAAACATATTACAAATATAGGTTAAGACCCAAATCATAAGGATCTCCCCTTAATTGATAGAACATGAATCATGATCCCTTAATTAGGTCGGCCATAGATGTATTAACATCAATAAATGCACCAATAAGATCCATCGATCAGAAAATGCCTTCACAAGATTGAAAACTATAACCAAGCCGAGAAACATAAAGAACAGTTAAGTCTCACCAAGAATATGAAAGATCTCAAAAGTGAAGCAACCAAATGTGATGCGAACCTAGGAGAATGTTCAAAAAGATTTCACGAACATGCCATAAGGTCCATAGCTATAAAAGATCCAAATTGAGAAAATGATAAAAGAGACTTGGAGACTAAACGGGTAGAAAAATAAATATTTTTCATTTGATGCAAGATTGCCAAGAACCCAAGATGCTCCTACATCAAGCTATTATTCTTTCTTATACATTAAATTACTTATCCAAATAATGGTATATTTTTCTCTCAAGAAAAATAGGTCAAGGAAATGATGAGGAATTTAGTTTGGAGGACTATTTGAACTAGTGAACAGTTCCTATGGTGATAGGTGGTCATTCAAGAAAGGATTATGAACCACCTATAGTTGATTAGACAATGTATAGGTTGATGATAAGGGGCCTATTTAACTTAACCACTTGTATTCTTGACATAATCCATGATGTCTTCTTGGTGAAAAGGTTTCAAGATAGTTCAAGAGAAACACATATCAAGAAAGTCAACAAAATATTCAATATTTTAAAGAGAACACTAGATTATAGGATATGGTTTTAAAAGGATAATGAATTCTCTTCAAATGCATATGTAGGTTCTGATTGGGTAGGTTGCATGGATGAAAAAATAAGTATTAGTGTTGGAGCCTTTTCTTGGGTAGTCTGATTTCTTGGTTTAGTAATTCATAGGACTTCTATCCTTATCCATGGTAGAATAAGAATACATAGTAGTTGCATCTTACTGCACTCAAGTGTTGTGGATGAAGTAGACATTGAATTATATCAAGGTAATATATGATGATCCCATTCCCATTTTATGTGACAATACAAGTTTCATCAATATTTTTGAAAATATCATTATGCATTAGATAGAACTAAACAAATATCTATTTGGCATTACTTTCTAATGGAGAAAGTTATAGATTAAGAGGTGAAATTGGAATATGTCCTACAAAGGATCAAGTTGTAGACATCTTTATGAAATATTTTTCAAGGGATATATATTTGAGTACCTAAAATTCAAGTTCAGGCTTGTTTCCTCTTTTTCTTATAACTAGATGCATAGATGGGGAATTTCTCTAGGGGGGGACAATTCAAGATTTATTCTCTTTCTTAGACTGATGAAGGTTACCTCTTAAGGGAGTAGATAGTTAGCATGTTTGTGTTGATTTTGAAAAATGGTGTATTCTTATCTTTTTAAAAGATCATTTTCTCTTTCTTGTTAATTTCAAAGGGGGAGAAAAATTGGAGTATGTAGTAAGTGTTTACATCAATGACAAAGAGGGAGATTGTTTTAGATATAGAGTAATGTGTTTTCATTTATGTCAACTTAAGATATGGGATATTATTGTAGTAGCATTCTATAGCAATATGTTGTCATTGATATCAACATATGTTTTTGTTCTCTAATATTCAAGATTGGATGTCATATGTGCTCATCTAATGGTCATGGTTGGATGTCAAATGTTCTAATCAAATTTGATGTTCTGAAATTAATGGTTGGATGTCAAATATGTCTTGATTAATAGATTTTTGCACACATGTAAAGTAATCTAGGAGTTTTTTGTCATTGGGTACAACTATGCGATAATTGTATTTAGTATAGTTTAGCATTATAGTAATGAATTTAGGTTATAAATAAATTTTCTAAACCAATAACAATTTATACCTTCCTCTAGGTAGAGACACAATATTTTGGTTTGCATTCTATCACATAGAAAGATTTTTTTTACAGTTCAAAATCAAAAAATCTAAAATTATGATATATCCAAAGTTTCAGGCCATATTTCCTTCCATAGTGAAAGTTAGAGATGACAATGTATCAGATTATATTAAAATAGTATAGAGTGTCTCAAAAGAGAAGACAAAATTATTTGTATCCTATCACACTAAAAGATATGATCTAGTGACTTTGGAAATATGATTAGGGATGTATACAACATCTTCTATTTAATTTTTAGGCACTTATTCATACTACAAGTATGAAGTTAAATGTCATATCTCAAGACTATATTGATCAATCTACATGTGATGCTATGATTCTTGGTATCTATTTGTTGCACCAACTTAATTGAATGTGGTAGTTTGAAATATTGATATTGAATGTTGTTGAACTACATATTATGTTCTTTTGTGCACCACATAATGGTTCCTAGTATTTTTTCTATTTCTCACAGACTAGAACATTTAGATGAAAAGTTAAGTGTGTTATGAGTAGATCTAGGATATTTTTGTTAAATATTTAATGGTTAAACCTATGTGGGGATGTGTGATAAAGTGTTTTTTAATCATGAATCTCTCTCACCTTAGGTCTCATTTACTTCCCTTCTACCATGGAAGCATTTGAGGCCAACCTATTTGTCAGATGCACATTTCATCTTAGCCAACTTGGAGAAGGTTTTTGGTGCTTGTTAAGGATATAAATGAAAGATTGAATTAGTTAAAATATGTGTGAAATTCAAAGTGATAATATTGCAAGTAAATTCTTAATCCATATTAAAAGTAGTGAGTTGTTTGTATCCACTTTTAATCAACTTGAAAGTGTCCTAGAGGTGGTGAGCCAAACGTGTTGATGGTGTGGATATGTTACAAAATAATCTTAACATATTTTTATGTTATTATGAGGTTGTAGAATCCTTATGTGAGTGTTTTTATTCTCAGGGAGTAGTGAACTTCCTTTGGTTGTAGCCCTAAAACTATTTTTCAAGGAGTTACATCTTCCTTTGGGTTGTAGCCTATAAAGCTTAATCTAATTCTATTTTATTTGTGAGATTTCTCAGTGTCTTTTTTTTTTCTCTCTCATTGGGTTTTCTACATAAATCTGGTGTTCTCTTGTGCATTTGTGTTGAATATTTTTCTTTGAATTCCATCTATTCTATTCTATGAAGAAAGGTGTGGTTTAAAAGGAAATAAACTTCTAACGAGATATCGATTCATCTTCCATCACCCCTCTTAGTATTCTTGTGTGTTCAACAAGTTGGAAGGGACATTATGATAGGTAGGCAAAACATTTTAGTAAGTGAGAGGTGTAGAAGGTTGATGTTTTTTTTAAGAAACAAAAGGGAGAGTGAAGGAAGGTGGTACAAAGGTATATTGCTTAACAAGTTTAGGCCCATTACTAACATGGATACCATTACCATTTTGTGTAATAGGAAACATAATGAAGGAAGTATATATAGGAATAAAAGGTATTGTTTTAGGAATATGTACTTGGGTCTCAACTTGGTATTGGGGAGCTATGCATTCAAGCACTTTTACATAGCTAGATATGGTCATAACATCTTCATCCACTACACACGAGCTATGTTATGTAAAACATCTAAACCATGTGAATAACATTATATCAATATTCTTAGACTCCTAATAAGGGGATTGGCTCTCCATTGAAGCATTATGTAATAAAAAAATATTGAAGGCCTTCTAATTCCTTGTCAAGATTCTTCAATTGTTTGTTAGAAACTTATCCTCATCGTGAGAATTATGAGGGGAATTGTTTTTAGGTATATTAGTTAATATGTATGTTGGATTAAGGGAAGATTTCTCTCTTGAGTTTCTCAGTGGGAATAAGTCAACTTGTAACTCTAGCTCAACACTTTTAGTAGTTAAATCATGAAAAACCATGAGTTGGTAATCTCTTCTCAAAGGAATATTAAATTTTGAATAACGGGTTATGAAACTCATACATAAATATAAGCTCCATAAACACACACTTGTTCCTAGAAAACAATATAAGAAGGCTAGAGAAAAAGTGAGGGAAATTGGTTTATGTTTTTAACGTTTTAGCTCATCTCACAAGTTCTATTGCAAATGTAGGATGAAATGATTATGATGTAATTAATTATCTAGTTAATAAATTAACAATATGCAATAATATCAATAGTATAATTAATTAACCAATTTGTTCAAAGTATAAGAAATAACAAGGCAGTGATCAATTAACCAATTGATTATGCAATATAAGATAACAATATTATGATTAGCTAACCAATATAAGCACATGTGCATTAAATAAATTAGAAATAAATAGAAGCATACACCATTTAAATTTATGTAAATCCAAATCCAAAGCTATGAAAGATATAAGACACATCAAGTTCACCAAAATCATATATGTAGATAAGGGGTCCTAGCCTATGAATGCAAACTAAGATCTTAACTTTCCACACATGACTAGCCATGTTTACAAACTTGTACAATATATTAAATTAATCCATGAGCTTGGCTAATAGATAAGATGGAAAGCTAGTTGATTTCTCATTCCTAGCTTATAGCAAGTTCCAATATTTGCTCTTAACACAATCATGTCTTAGATAATGGCAAGGAAACATATCTAAGAAAAAACCAAATAGTAGGATCAAAGCTATAATTTAAATCTTAAGAATATGAATACAAGGACTACTATTTAGGAGAGAACCAAAAGCAAAATAATAAATACTTTTAGAATATATCTAAAGATGACTAAATATATAATTACACATCATTAAAAGAAAATTGCAAAAATGTGGTATGTACAACATAACTATACCTATCGCCCTCTCAATCTCATATTTATTCAAAAATAAAAATAAATTGTCTTTTCATTTTAAAATTCAATGATATATCAATATCAACCATGCTTCTTAAGTTAATTAAATAACCCAAATGATTTTTAAAAGAGTCGTGTATTTATATTCAATGATTCCCACCATTAAAGCTATTTGTCCTATGTGAGAAACAGTTGGCAAACCATCAATTGCATTGATGGGAAGGTAATTGACCAGGAAAATTAACATACAATTTGTCCAATTGACAAGACCCCAACAAAATTAAAATTAAAATATTAAAAATAAAAAATAAAAAAAACACATTACAAAGAACGAATTGTGCACGCGTTAAGGAAGAAAGTGAGGGAGGCTTGAAAGAGGGAAGAAAAGAAAACGTAGCCTATACGTAACAGTGTTTCCCCCCATAAAAGCTCCGTTGTTCATTCCATTTCGCTTAAGAACTAGCCGAAGAGGCTAAATTTCTTATCAATTTTTTTGTACGGAAGAGCCTACGTGCGCTCCAAGCTATCTTCTTGAATCTTCCTGCAATGAAATAAGTTTGATTGGTTAAAATAATGTGAAAAATCATATGGTTTTATCAGGGTTGACATATGGAGCTGCCAGTCAACTGGGGAAGGAAGGTGGTTGCACTTGCTGTGGACCAAAAGTGTGGCTACCATTCAAATCCAGAGTAGATACACATGCACATTCAAAGCCTTAGTCTGCCATCTCAGCCTGCCTACCATTCTATTGTTTCTCTCAGTGGCTATTAGGAATCCGTTAGTTGCCGTCTGACAGTCAAATCTTCAAAACATAATGGAACGAATTGTGGAATCCATGTACTCCCATGAATTCATTGGTTGTTGGTTTTCCTCTAATCTGCAGCAGATTTACTTCCTATATATATCATGGTTTATTTTCCTCCTTAAAAACATATGATTTTCCCATTATGATGTGGAAGGGCCAATTTGTAGTGATTCGGATTACACGCGGTGGGCTTAATCCAATGGATTGTGCATCACGCTTGTCCACCAAGGGGGAGAAAGTATTTGATTGTTAATATATATTAGCTGTCTTCTGTCTGTCATTTGAGAATGAGTCTAATATGTGGGTTAAGAATTTACAAGGCTTGGAAAGAGGTGGGTATAATTAAGCGTATTCAGACTCGTTCTTGCATTATCTTTTTGAAATTGCTTTGATTGACATGATGATAACTTTCTGGCTGTGTGCAGCAATGTGTACAGAGTTATGCAATCATACGTTGAAGTTATACACGGGAGTTTCGGCTGTGCATGTTGAGAAGTAAGCCACATTCTGTTTTATCCCTTTTTTTTTGCAGTATTTTATCCGAAGTTTGTGTGTTATCATGGTATGATATTGTGGTCATGGAGACAAATTGATAAGAATTATAACTGTTTTATGCTCATAATGGGTGTTTTTCTGTTTTTCTTTAACGCCATGACCAACATCATGACAAAAATTTCTTATTGCTAATTTTTAGAAAAGTTTGTCAGCTTTAAGAACATAGATGTCTATCTAGTTAAGCCGAAATATGTGAAAATTTTCAGGCCAATAATCAAAATTATTTTTAGAATCAATTGGGCATGATCAACATCATTACAAAAATTTCTAAATGCTAATTTTTTGAAAAGTTTGTCAGTTTTAAGAACATAGATGTCTATCTAGTTTGGGTTAGCCCCCTAGTTTTAAACATAGATGTTTATCTAACTGAACTTAAATATATGACAAATTTTCAGGCCAATGATAAAAAAATTTAGAATCAATTGTGCATGACCAAGCTTATGACAAAAATTTCTAAAGGCTAATTTTTAGAAAAGTTTGTCAGCTTGAAGAACATAGATGTCTATCTAACTGAACTTAAATATATGACAAATCTCAGACCAATGATCAAAAATATTTTTAGAGTCAACTGATTAAATTGTAAAGTTCGTTTGAGATGACAGATATATAATTTCCACAATCTATAATACTGACATGAATTGTTTCTGAATTTAACTCTAACTTTTCTTTTAGACAATTCATGAGAATTTTAGTTCTTTTAGACAATTCATGAGAATTTTAGACAATTAATGAGAATTTTAACTGATGTGAGGGTGAATTTTGTAATTTGAACACTTCTTTTTAAAATGTTTAAAAAAATGTACATGCACATAGGAGAACGTCTTCGTGGATATGCCATGTATTGTGAAGAAGATTTATCCAGCCTGTATCCTAATCATCGCAGATTGATTGTTTTCATCATGTGAAATTCATCCGTTTTTGTTTTGGCATATTCAGGCTAGAGAAAATTAGAAAACAAAACCACACATAAATTGACCGTGTTTAAGCGGCTATATTTGGACTTTTCTTACCTAACTACGTATCTGCAAACCTAACAGTCTATACTTGAACGAACATATAAATTTACAGCCAATTAGCTTCTTCTAGTTTTAGTTTTAAACGTTCAATTAAACGATTTTAGCGAATGTTTAAGGTCAAAGGTGTAGGAAACGTTACTGGGCTCCATTGCTAGATGATTCTGAGTTTTTGTTTAAGCAACTTTTCTGGGCTCCACAAATAATTGATTCTGAGTTTAGGATCCCTCCATACTCTATTATTTGGGATTAGTACTTGATGAATCCCAAATTGCATTAATACAACTAAAGTGGGCCTCTACCATTCTTTTTGCCTGTCAGAGAATGGAATAGAGAGGGCAGTGAAAAGAGCATTAATATGGGAAGTAATTTCTATCATATGGATATGCCCTTTTTTTAATTGTTTGGCAGTTAAGGAAAATTGCATAGACCGCAATGCAAGGTGGGGTATAAAATGTCACTGAATTGTGGGCTAAATTAATACTTTACAGAAGTGTTAACAATCTGAAGCCCTAGTTTTTTTACATTTGAAAACTTTTAAAAGCATGCTTCATATAGATTGGCAAAATTGAAAACTTTTGTGTATCTTTATTGTCATTCTTTTGACATTATATAAAAGAAGGGGACTTGGAGATCCAAACTTTTATTATTGTGACAAACAATAAATGAAAACTTTTGTGTATCTTTATTGTCATTCTTTTGACATTACATAAAAAAAAGGGACTTGGAGATCCAAACTTTTATTATTGTGACAAACAACAAATTATAGTCCATATGTTATTTTGTCAAAGATATTTCTACAGGAAATTATAATTGTATGCAACTTTTGTAATATTAATAAATGCGATAAGAATATGTACTATTAGTGATTGCATGTATTTGTAATTGTGATGAGAGTATAGAATGCAAGGGCAGTAATTTTTTATCAACCATATTTAAACAAGTAAAATTGTTGAGACATACGAGATATATCAATATAGATTGAAATTGAATACTATTTTGAATGAAATATAAGAAAGAACAAAATCCTTATCAATTAAATTACAAGTAATAATAAATTAAAATTTTTTCATATAATATATTTAAAATTTCTGTGTAAACTACAGATATGTTGTAGTTGATATATAAATTATTTATATAAAAACAAAAACTGAACTACAACTGTCAGTAGTTTAAACCCATTTCAAATTTTTTAAAAGCTATACCATGGCTGGATTGTTAACTTGTAAGTAGAATCAAATTGGAAACACTAGATATGTTGTTTATTGTAGATGTGCTAGGTTATCACACATAGAGTGAGTTCAATTGAATAAACGAACCAATCAACTAAAAGGATGATGTGAGGTGCAAACTAGGAAGGTAGAAAAGATCCCAAGATTCCTGGGAAACTAAGATAGGTTAATAACAATATGAAACAAATAGTGCAGAGTGTTGAGCAATGACAGAACACCAAAAATGTGCACTCCCATAACTGTTTCTTTCTTGTGAAGAAAGAAACCCTAAAAAATGGTCATTGAGAACGATATTCATCGTCAAAGAGAACACAAAAGACAAGAAGGATGCTGAATTTTGTTTCCTCTTCAGGAGTACTACACGTACTCGAAGAATGCATCGAGATGAAGGAACATCATGCAACGGAATGAACGAAGGCATATTTGGGAGTGAAACAAGATAGCATTCCCATGGTTGGTGAACAGAATCAAGTAAATGATTTGGTTAGTTGCAACAATTGTTCCATTGAAAATAAAACAATGTGAAAAGAGACAAAATGAAAGCAGGGAAAACGAGCGTTTCAATGGAGAAATATGTTAATCTATGTATGTGTTGTGGGAAAAGAGCAATTGGTACTAACCTCCAAAATGCAATTGTTGTTTGGTATAACCTCCAACCTTCCACAGTAGCTGATACCCTCCATAATGAAGGGCATCTGAGTGGTCTTAATTTCTTTCCTATCTAGAATGTTGAATTTATTGTTAGTCATCCTACTGGCGGGCCATTGAGTCTATTTAGCTTGTTGTAGATGACTTCCAATGGTTGAATAGGAATCATGTTTTGTCATTGGATGGATATTGAACTCAGTTTTCTGATCACACTTTGGTGGTCTCAATGTTCTGGCATTGGATGCATCTTGGACTCATTTTGCTGATCACACTTTTGTGATCTTTATGTTTGTTTAATTTCTCATTTTGATCCAACTTTCTATTTAATATATATAAAAACAGGTTTAATAAATTAGCAATCATCCATTTCTGGATTGACCAACCCATTTGTGGAAGAAATTCAGTAAATCTCAGAGATTTTTTCTATTTGAGTAAGAGATGTGAAAAATAATAGATTGAATTAATTTTAAAAGGTAAACTTTCTTTCTTGTTACGGTAGATTGCAGAGCGATCCTAATAAAGGATTCATTTTTTAATCTGGCTACGAAATATCAGGCAGTAGAGAGTAAAAACAATGCTTCTACAAAAGAAATTTTACAGATCTACGAGATTTAATTGTCTCATACATGGATGACACAAAAGAAAAAAAATCCTGCCAATGAAATCTAACCTTGAGTCATTGATTTTGTTTTCCGAAATTACTAGAGAATGAGGCAACACACCACTTATGGGACATCAATTAAAGCCAAAAATTTAGGGTCCGCATGAAACTCAAATTTCTTGGCTTTATACTTCTCGGGGAAGGAGTACTTAGGTATGTCAATTTTTTAATGTATTATTTTCAATTTCAGATTTACAATATGTTTGTAATAATAATATATGCTGAATATTAAGATGTTTAACAAAGAAGGCACATTTAAAACATGAACAAGAAGATCATAAATCATATAATAGTGACATATTGCAAATGATAAACTTCTAACTTGAACAGTTATAAAGTTTACTATAATCAGTATTACATCAAAGTTTCACACTGATTACATATTGAATTAAGCTTGATAAACAATAAGCTGATATACAAACAAAAAACTGAAACAAAAATCAGAAATCTTAATCAAGGTATCAGGTACACCTCCAGAAATATAGGTACTAGTACCCATGCAACATAGGTTATTATATTAAGACAAAATAATAAATTTCTTTACATTTTTAATTTCAGTTCTTTACTGTAATACAATCAAGTATTTTATTAAAAATTTTCTTATTAATTTTTATATTAGAAAATAATTTATAATTTTTTCAAAAAAAAATATTAAAATATTTTTAATTTTAATTTCAATACAATTTTAAAATAATTATACTAAAAAATAAAATTTTGCAAGATACAAGTATATAATTAATATATAATAATAAAGGAGAATTAGTTGAAACGATAGATATAGTGATACATAATGGTATTTGAACAAATAGTTTTGTGAAAAAAATGAGCACCTTTTTTCGTAGTAATAGTTATTTTATTAAAAAATAATTATATATAAAATAATTAAGGATAAAGAAAATTTACGTATGATTATTATTCATAATAAGTAATAAAAAATATTATTTTGAATTTAATATAATATTTTCCAATCATTATAATGTGTTTGTCATTTTATATTTTTATGCTAAGATAAGGAACTTTAAAAGGTTTGAGTTTCCATATTTATTTTTAACTATATGAACATGGAAAGGAGGTTTTAACATTTTAATTTTTTATGAATAATTATTGAAGTGGATTATATTAACTTTCATAATTTTATGTATTCTTTTTTTGGATAATTTAGTAGATTTTTCTTATGATTCTTGTCAATGGGCTATTGGTCTTTGAACAAAGTTGAATGGTTTCATATGAGTCTATTAGGGATCATATTGATGAGTGCAAGGCTCAGACATTATAAGAGATGAGGCCAAAATCCTGCCCCAAATAATTTTTCAATTAGTTCTATTTCAAATGAGACAAGTACATCATGTTTCTATTTTAAATGAGACAAGAACATCATATATAGTGAGGTATCATTTTCAGATTTGACTTTCCCATTTTATGAAGTTTTTCATTCACTTTTCTATAGAGAAACAAGTATACGCTCCACCTCTATCTCTTCATGCTATAGATCTCACCACTAATGGTAAATCATCCTTTAAAGAGAACAAGCCCATATCCAACCCTTCCTAACATTTCTAATACTCGACACTATTCTTAAATATTATGGCTAAAATATTGAAACATATTCCGTACTCAAATATGACAATCATGTTTTCAACACTTATTGAAGAAGTAAAGCATTGCCAAAAGTTCACTTCACAAAAGTTGTATCATTTTTCTCTACCTTAGCTTCATGGTTGGGCTCTTTAGTGAAAATTAAAAAAAGTGGTTAATTAGTTGATGTGGAGAGGCATCCTTCTGTTAGGTATAATGTATTAAAGGATATTTAGGTATTTTATATGTCTCTATCATATGACTAAACTAGAATATTTCTAAAAATATATTTTTTTCTAAATCTAAATGATAAATCTAAAAGAAAATGATAAGAAAAAATATATCTAATAAATCATGGTCTGTTCAATTTCATTAGATAAAGCTATAAACTTACCTAAATAACCACCAACATTTTTTTAAAGTGAATGAATGAAAACCTAGGTTCTTACCCAAATAATAGAGATCTTGAATTTTTTTACTTTAATTAGAGAGGTCATATCTTATGATGTAATTAATTTTATTTTAAAATTATTTCTATCATTAATTGAATCATATACTATCACAAAAAATATTTGTACATTAAAATAAATCATGAAAACTTTAGAAAGAATATTAAATCTATAAATCTTATTTGTTTAATTCTAGAATATTAGATTAAAAATGATAAAATGAAAAATGCTCCATATCCTCTATTACCTATTTACCCAACTCCAAAATCATTATTAGTATATTAATTCTCCTAACTCTTCTTATTTTACTAGAAGGCATATGTAAAACCTTATTATCATTTGAAGCTAACTTATTCTTACCAACTACATCCATGTAGCCATGTGATAAATGTAGTTGTACCCACCTTTCATTGTAGTAATTTTTTTTTCAAAGATACCGAATTAGTTTGAGGAATGTTTCTATTACAACTTTATGTTCTACAAAGCATCATATGCCACATACTTTCTTTGACTTGAGTTCCTACTACATATCATCCTTCCATATTTTCCACACCTACATACTATGAGTATGAACCTTCTACTATCACTATCAAAATAGGTTTTGATATCTTGTTTAGCCAATTTATTAAAAATTAATATAATATTCTTTACAAATTCATTCCCTCTCATTTATTTTGGTAGGTGTTTCAATAATAATTTTCATAAAATAAAGTATTATGAAATGTGTAAAATAATCAAATAAAAATGTAAGAAGTTATAAATTTAATAATAATTTAAGTTAAAAAATTATATAAATGAAATATTTATTGATGAAATACTAAATAAAATAATGTTGAGGTATAAAAAATCAATATACAAAATTAAAAGGTAGAGCATAGTTTTTAAAAATTTATCAAATATTTTATGATTCATTAGAAGCTTTCAACAAATTAGTATTTATATAGAATTAGAGTTCCATAATTTTAGGTTTGAAAGATTAGGGATGATGCAGTAATAAAATAAATTTATATGTAAGTAAAATGATTTTAAAGTAAAATAAATTAAACATTAAAAAATTACAATATATTCATTCATATATTTGTGTAATAAGTAAAATAATTTTTATTATAAAATTATAGAAATCTTAAATGTATCTATATATGATTGTTTTATTCTTATTTACATCTATTTGAGTTTTATATGGTTTGATTTATTTTAATTTAGTTTAGTTTTTTCTAGTTTAGATTTATTTTATTTGCATTATTGAAGAAAAACTACTTTATTCTTAGATATAAATTTTAATTATATTTTAGAAAATAACATTCTTTATTTCAATAATTTAATTTATGTTATATTTAATAAGTATAATTGTAGTTATATTATGTTTAAAAAGTATGTAATTTTGATCTGTGTGGTATGTGTGTAGTGAATAATACTTTTTTAATCTATGTCAAATTAAAATATGTAACAAAAAAATATTGATTTTTTTTATTAATATCTTCATAAAATTTATTGGAAGATATTAAATATTCATAAATTGGATATAATGAATTTGATATAATTTGTTCTAATTTATATTATATTTAGAAAATTTATATTAAAATTAGGTATTGAAGTGTGTTTTTTAATTAAAGTTTAAATAAGTTTTGAAGGAACCTAAAACCTTATCTACAAAAAGTTTCCATCAACAAAAAATTAAGAAAAAGGTAACCAAACCACAATAAAAAAAATTGTGAAACAGACAAAAAAAGAATAAAAGGAACTAGTTAAACTTTGAGTTGAGAGATGTTCATATCTAGAGATTTTTCATGTCCTTTAGATCTTGGTTTGATTGTTTAGATGCTCTTTTTAGGTGAGATTGTATATGAGGACTATGCTATTTGTCCTCCAGAAAAATTGTTTACCCTTATCTAAAGCCTCTAAATCCAGAAATTATATCTTGTCTTCATGCCTTTTCTTTAATTTTTAAGTCATTATCTTCATAATATCAACACTTCTCTCAATAACTTGGGAGCTTGAAGATGCTTTGGCAGTATGTTCTGAAGGCCCTCATGTCGTATGTCACCTTGGACAGCAGGTTTGATAGAATTCACACCTATCATTTCATCTTGCTGAATCATTTTAGGCATGGTATTAAGATATCCATTCCTTTTTATCTCTACTCTTCTATAAATGAGAATATCAACGATTTTAGAGATAAGATTATTGCTAACCTCGCCCTGCATGAAGGATTGCTTTTGTTGATCTATGAATTCTTTAAAGCCCAAATCCTAGGCAAGGAAATAGAGGATAGCAAAGCTAAAAGAGAGGACTCAGGGTCGGATTATGTTCCTTCAGGCACTTCTATGGGCAAACTTTCAGATGAAAGCGAGGAAGTTGAAAAGAAGAAATGGAACAAGGGATCCCTTTCCAAGAAGTGACCCCTGAAAGCTATCAAAATCAAAAAACCCTTAAAAATGAAGGATAGGAAGGAGGTTAACTCAGAGGAAGAGTATAATTCGAATGAGGAAGAAATGGATCCTGAAGATGATGAGGGTAAACCCAGAATGGAAGCTGCAGACATGCAAGAACAGGTCAAAGAGGAAAACCCCAAAATAATGCAAGACTTCTTAGGCCGCTTGTCAGTTGATCTCACTATTAGTGAGGAAAAAATTCCTCCTCCTCCCCCTACTGGCACTAATATTAAGAATCATGACCCTATTTCCAAATACCACAATGACGGAAAGGGTACTAACCAGTCACCTATAAGGATAGATGAAACTAAAGATGCTTCTAGGGGGGAATATAACAGTCAGGATACCAGGAAAGGAAAAAAGGTCTGGAGAAATTTCAACATCAATACTGTGTGAATGGGAATAATTAGGGAGGCCGTTTACCCATAGATTCTGGAGGATAATGAAGGAAAAGTCCACAAGGAAGATCTGATAGATCCAGCACTGGTGGTTCTAAGTGATAAAGCCAGGGAAATGGATATGGACTTCCTCAACAACACCAAGAACAACATGCTGGATTAGTTTAGATCTTTCAAATGGCTCTACCATGAAATTGAGGAACTCAAAGAAACTATTTTGAGCTCGGACAACAAGGAACACTCCATAGAGAGAAAGGTAAGCCTAGAATCTAGGGTCCAACACTTGGAATCCAAAATGATAAGCCTAGAAAATACCCTAAAGGGTATAGCCGAGCAAAACTTCAATATCCTCAAAACATCCAATGAGAACTTGAAGTTGTTAATCAAAAAAATGGAAGAAAAAATGGAAACCACGGCTGATCAGAGGAATAGGGAGGATGAGAAGGAGCTCACTAAAGGACCAGGAAAAAGAACTAGGGCAAGAATAAGGAAAAATAGGGAGAAAATTGACCCCCAAGGATCCCAAGTTCAGAATGTGGAAGATACTGTTGACCTGATGGAGGCCCTTGAAAGCAATGCAGCTGTAATGCTCAAGAGCTTCGCATAACTTGCTCTAGTGCCTTTCTTTTTTGCCTTGTTTTGACTGTTTCTTTGTCTTTTCTTACTTGGCCCTGTCGTGTCCTATTCCTTAGTTTTCTGAAACTTTAAACTCTATTATGTTTTCATGCTTATCTTTTTAAAATTACTCTATTGTGGGTTTCAGGAACCCTGTAAAACCTGTTTTAATTAATCAAAAACACTACTCTCAATAACTTTAAAACTAAAATTAACCTTCTTATTGGTGGTCTCCAATCCAATGATTATATACTCAACATCCTTCACAACCTTCTAAAAAAGGAAACTACATTTTTTCCTCTTTTTTCAATCCACAAATCACCTTGAGACTATAAAACACAAATCACCTTGAGACTATATTTTTTTATAGATCAAAATTTAATATTGTATCCATTGTCATGTTCCTAGCCACTCCCAAAAGATCATTAGGACTCTCTTTATCAACATTTAAGAGTGATGAATCCTTCTCCATATCTTTAGGGAAGGAAGATCTTCCTTCTCTAATAGTCACTCTAAGGGAGTCTTCAAAGCTCTCTTGAAGTATGTTGCACATTTGAGGTTATTTTTATATAACTTCAATAAAATAAAAACATTTGGTTAATGATAATAGATTCAAGTAAGATATGGTTTTTAGATGGTTATTAATTCAATTTAAACAATTCAAATAAGAGGAAACATACAAGATATAAATCTATCTAAAATAGAATAATTAAAAATGAATCTTAAGTATTAATCGTTGATAAATATGATGCATATTCATTTTAAATTTTATGATATAATAATTTGGTATATACTAAAAACTAATCGCTAATAGTCACTCTAAGGGATTCTTCAAAGCTCTCTTAAAGTATGTTGCACATTTGAGGTTATTTTTATATAACTTCAATAAAATAAAAACATTTGGTTAATGATAATAGAGTCAAGTAAGATATGGTTTTTAGATGGTTATTAATTCAATTTAAACAATTCAAATAAGAGGAAACATACAAGATATAAATCCATCTAAAATAGAATAATTAAAAATGAATCTTAAGTATTAATCATTGATAAATATGATGCGTATTCATTTTAAGTTTTATGATATAATAATTTGGTATATACTAAAAACTAATTTTAAATAATTATAAAGTTTTTTTAAAATTATGGAAGAGATATTTTAATACATCCAATTTTAATATTAAACAAAATAAAAAAGTGATGACAAATTATTGATATATATTTAATGGAGCTGTATAAAATTGTGTGTTGATTTTAGTATATATATACAACATATTCCCAAAAGTAAACCAATCTTTCAACTTATTCTATTTCATTGTTTATAATTATTTTCATATCTAATACTTTTATTTATTTATTTTCTTTTGTAAGGTTAAACGTACTTTGTTGCATGTTTCACTTAGTAAATCTATCATTTAATCTTGATATATCTTACAAAACCAACATTATTAAAAAGAAATATTTATTTTCATATCTAATACTTTTATTTATTTATTTTCTTTTGTAAGGTTAAACATATTTTGTTTCATGTTTCACTTAGTAAATCTATCACTTAATCTTGATATATCTTACAAAAACAACATTATTAAAAAGAATTATTTTAATTTTGCATGGTTAGGATTCTATAAAATAAAATTTATTATAAATGTACTAATATACTTTATATTAGTAAAAATAATAGTGTTGCACTTTTATTTAAAAGAATATCTAATCAAGATTTTATATAGTATATTTAAATAATATTAATAATTTTTTAGGTAGTTAAATACATATGCAGTGTAGTGTTATGTTACAACATTGTTGTGGTAGTTATAAAGCTTCAAACTTATTATGCCCATTTGTTCCTATAAAAATTAAAATTGATAAAATTAATTCAAAAGAGATCAAATAGAGTATATAATTTATTTTTTAAATTAAACTAAGTGGGGTTTTTAGAGAGGCCAAACCATTAGAAAGGAAATAGCTAAGTCACGAAGAACTAGATAAAGTTACAATTTAGTAGAATTAGAAACAACCTTAGCCAACTTTACATGTTTCTTCCTTCCCTATACTATTATCCAACCAAATTTATCTTCAACACACAAAGATCCAAGAGAAGAAGACAAAAGTACATTGAGATAGAATCCTTAATCCCAAAATGAATGTTAGAAACACTAGAAGAATCCTTATATAGTCTTAAAAGAATGTTAGAAACACTAGAAGAATCCTTATATAGTCTTTTTAAAACTATAAGTAATTCAAATATATATTTAAGTCTTTTATATATTTAATAATGATTAAATTTAAATATTTATGGTTTTCAATTATTTTTCTCTATTGTAATATAATTTATTTAATGTAATTATACATTAATAAATAAAACTATTTTATACTATTCTTGATTCACATTGTGATTCCCATCCTTATAAATTTACTACAAGTTATTTTTATTTTCACATATTTATTATTTTTTCATCCTTGAACTAGAGTGCTATTAGTATGAGTGATGTCTAGAAAAACATTATAATAACTATATCATAATTTAACCCGTTACAAAGTTCCTCTTAATTATCATAAAAATGACTCTTAAATACATCAAATATCTCTTATAAAATCATTTTTATAAACAAAAAAATTCCAAAGTGATATTTATGGATACATTTATTTATTTATTTAAGATGAAAAAAGTCTCTCCTAATTTTCAAAAAATTAGTGACATTTATGAATTTTTTTAAAGACGTAGTAAAATATAAGTGTGAGAAAATTGGAACAATGAAGGCACAAGCCTATGATTACATGGTCTAAAGGGAGTTTGAACCTTGGTAATTAAAACAGCAACACCATTAGATAACCAACATACCATAAATATAACCTAATTTATGTTTACTTTAATACAATGTTTTTAACATAAATATATTGATAAATGACATGCTTTTATATTAGTGTTGACTCATATCTCAATTCTTATCCATCTCAATTTATTTCTATTTATACTTATCCTCACACATTCATCATTCATCCCTTATTTATAATATTTTAATTATATTTAATTCAGTACATTCATTAATTATTTCAAGATTAATTTTCTCCCAAAACTTATTTTGCGTTGCCTAAGATTGATCTTATATTGTGCAAGAAGGAATTGTGAACTCTAATTCTAACTTTGTTGCTCCTTTTAATTAGTTAATTTTGGTTACTAGTTAAAGTGGGCTTTTGAAAGGTTTAAATTTTTTTACAACAAAACAGCCCAAGGCACATAAAATGGATTCTACAAAAAGTGGAAATATAAAAAAGGAAAAAAATTATAATGAAGCTACTAAAAACCCAAATATCTAGCCTAAACTACCTCAAAACTAACTCTATCCAGCTACACATCCTTATCCCAAAGTGTGTAACTGATATAAAAATTAGGGAACACCTTTCTTACACATTTGTATAAGAGTCCATGAAACACACTTCTCTAGGTCCATAGACATACTTTAGTATATATTCATTACTTTACTGACTTGTCTCTCCAAAATTAATTTTTTAATACTTCAGATTGTTCTTAGAATGTGTATAATGAATGTGAAATTTTAATTCCAACCCTTTTCTTCTTTTATTTAGCTAATATTGACTAGAAGTAAACATGGATTTGTGAAAGAGTGAAAATCCTATCAAAAAAATGAAAAATAGTTTAAGACATGCAAAATTGGCTTTACAAAAACTATAAATGAGAAAGGAATATAAAGCTAGTGAACACAATGCAACAATCAAAGTATAGGAATTCTAGATCCAGTAAAGGGGTGATGACATTGAGAAATCAAAATGAGGTCGACAAGAGCACATAAAGATGAAAATAAAGAAAAAATTATATGATATGGGAAAAAAAGGAATTAGAATGAAAGATTGGAATTCCACTAATATCCACTTTCAAATTACAATGAGGTGCCTCATTTTATAATGCATAGAGGTATAGCAACAATTAACTTGAATAGAAACTACTCTCTAGGATGACATGCAGAACTTGGTGCAACAAGGAGTGATTGAGGAAAGCTGCCTAGGATAACTCAATGTAGAATAATAATATGCATCCTAGATTATCAACGATGTCATGGATATGCATGGGAAGGTTATAGACATGAATCTAGAGGCTTCTAATATTTTGAAATAACTTCAGTAGTTGTGTGGGTTTGTGACCTTGTTTTTATTATTCTCTTTCTTTTTGGTTGTTGGTCTACTATTGGGATTTGTATGTTTATTGTTGTATAATGGTAGTTTTGTAATGTAAGGGGTTTTGGGACCCCTTCAAAACTAATTTTATCATAATAAAAAGATTTTCCAAACCCAATTCTAGAAAACTACACACACTTAACCTCAAGTATGTGATTCAGAGGATAATTAGGAGATAACTCTCTTCCACATGTTTATAAAAAGGTCCATAAAAAATAGTTCTATAGGTCCTCAAACTAAGGATTAGGAGGGGAAAACCACAAAAGAATTCTCACCTAGATAAATTTTGTATTAGGGAATCTAATAGAAAAATGAAATGCTAGTCCAAATCAGTATGAAATTTAGGAGTTATAAGATAAAATAGTGGATCCACTAGAACCAAAGCTAGGGAAATCTCAACAAGATCCATGGATTATGTAGGAGCCACACTATACATAGTAATCAAATCTATGGGGGTTTGGAGCATAAAATGAGGACCAAAATAATTAAAATTATCCATGATAAATTACAGCCCATAGGATATATGGTGAGGTGTTGTGGGGGTTCTACCATTGGAATCCGAATAAGTTAGCTAGTAAATAACATGCAGGGAGCCACTTACAAGATAATCTATATGGGGAAAGTCTTTGATAAGTCCATTTCTACCAAAATTTGGAAAAGCTGGGTGTATAAGTAGTATGTAGTAGCTATGTTGATATTAAATAATAAACTCAATGCATTACCAATGGTATTATCTTATTCTTTGAAGGATGATTACTCAAAAAAATGAAAGTGAGCATGGTTAGGTGGGTGGGGTGGTATAATTAGAGATAGATGTGGAAAAACCATTCTTTCCTATTTGATAAACTTGGATGTTAAAACTACCCATATGGATGAGGTGGTGGTAGCTTTCAATGGGATTGCTTTGGCAAATCAATTAGGGGATCAAAAAGATAATTATTAAGGGTGATTCCCTCAATGTGATAATGATTCTTACAAGGAATCTTAACCCAGGATGGGAAACCAAGGATCTAATTAGGAGATGTATTGGCCTTGTAGCAAAGTTAGATGATATCAAATTCCAACATGCCTTTCATGAAGGAAATGGTGTGGTAAATAGACTGATCATCATGGGAAGATTTACAGACACACTTCAAACTTGGTTTGGATTTCAAGACTTACCTCAATAAGCTCATATGATGATTGGGCAAGATATGGACACATATGGAAAAGGATGCATCTTCTCCCCCACGCATTAATTATGAGAAAATACCGTTAGATTGTGTGGGATTTGAGATCTTTCAAGATTATTTCCTTGTTGTTTCTCTTTGCTATGGTTCATAGTTTGTATTCCTTTGTAGTTGTCCCTATGAATTATCTTCGCAATGAAACAATGGGAAGTGATCTCAACTAGATTGAGTTGGATAATTGTGATGAATATAAGAACAAACAAACTCTTTGGCTCATCCTGCATGTAGGCTATGCTGAAAATTACATTGAGGGCATGAAAGGGTTTGACCTTGTGCTCTCTAAGAAATTTGCAGAGGATTCAAACAATGAGAAGATTAAAATTAGTGGGGTTTCATTTGAGGTCTCAGTGGAGATGATAGAGGATGTTACTAGTTTGGTTGCGGAAGATAAGGCCATACCTAGAAATTCAAATGGGCACTACAAGCAGGATCTCAAGTATTTTCTTGGCCCCAGTCATGATGTTGAGGCTTCAAAATAGATTCAATAGGGAATTGCTTCTAGGAGAATGGAAAGATGTAGTGTTGTTGTTGATCAAATTCATTACCTTGGAAGGAATATTTAAATTCTTTCATTCCCACTTATTTCCTATGTTAAATCATTTTTAACATAATGCCAAACTCAATTTTTCTTTTTGGATATTATCATCCCTATCACAATTGGTCAATAAGGCCAAAAAAAAGGGGCTCCCCCTCCACTAGGGTTTAATCCTCCATCTTTATAATTCTTATTTGGCTCATTCCCTGGAGATTGGCCCTAATAACCATAAGCCCTCTTTGATTGTGGATGTCAGTAAACCTATAGAATGCCTGAAGGCTACCTAGGCTCTCTTGGTTTCCCACTCACTAGTTATACTAGGGTTAACCCTCTATCTAAAGAAAAGATGAAATCTCTCAGCATCAATACTATTATTTTGTGTGAGGGTTTTGCATCTTCTTGGTCCACTAAGTCAGATTGGACCCTTGAAAAATTCTTCTACCAACCTACTAGTTAGCCACCTAAATCCCCTTCCCATGTTCCTAAGCCTCGAAAGTACCTAGATGATCCTGATGTCCCCCTCAATGTTTCCCCATCCCATTTAAGGAACCTCACTTCTATGGATGATCTACCTAATTACTCCTTTATTGTGAACAAGGTTGATAAACTATGAATTCTTTACAACTGTCAAAATGCTACTATTAAGTGGTTAATATCCCAACTTAGCACAACAAGAAAGAAAATTAACAAATTGGAAGCCATTGTTGAGGCCAATGCTAAAGTTGGAGATTGGTCTAACACCAATATGAATACTAGCATCTGGGAAGAGGCAAAGAAATTGGTTGAAAATTGGACAACTGGAGCATTATGGAGGACCAAATTTGAGAGTTGAAAGCCCTCATTCCCTCTAATGAGGAAAAATAGGAAATGGCAAGGGCTTTCGATAATGTTTAAGTGAATCAAAGCTAGATAAATAAGAAATTGGTTGAAGTTTTCAAAGATCAGCAAGGACATGTGATAGAAAAAAAGACTTCTTTTAATACCCTACAAGAAGAGCTGGAGTACAGGAAGATCAAAAGGAGGAAACACGAGGAGACTTAGTTGATTGCTATCCAGACAATGAAAGAGGGACCTGGTCTAGATGTTTCTATGTGTCAACCTAGAAAGACTTCCTTTCTAGACACTCTCAAATAACTCAACAAGGGTGGAAGGAAGTTCAACTTCCTTCAATTTAGTTTCCTGTGTGTTGTTTCTAGACTCTGGGCATTTTAGTTGTTGGTCTTTTAGCTTCTTTTTTTTTTTTTTATGGTCGAATTCAGTACTCATGAATTCCATTTGAATTGTCATATGACTTGATGTTATTTTTTGTTAGATTCAAGCCATTTCCCAATTGAACCTAACTAAAACAAAATGAAAATAAGATAAAGAAAAAATAAACTTTTACAAAATAAAAATAAAGAGAAAGGTGAAAGAAAATTAGTTTTGTAGAAAACATAAATTAAAAGAGCATTAAAATGGATTTAAAAATGTCTATTAAAAAAACATTTGAATAAAAGAAAACTAAATAATTACTTTTAGTAATATATCCAAATTTAATAATTAAAATAAATTAATATAACATAATTTCAAATTTTATTAAGTCTATTGCATAGTAATACTTTTGAAATCAAATATTGATTACTATTAGATAAATAGTTAAGCGTTTTCTCAAACTTCATTTAATATTTATTAATATTTATTTATGTTCATTGATTTAATAGATTATCAACACGGATAATGGATGTTTTCTTGTAATTCTTTATCATTTGTTATTTGATCTTAGCATAAAACTTTGGTATTGATAAAGTTACGTATATAGGATGTGAAATATGTAATTCAATAAAAATGTAGATAAAAGATATCTTAAATATATTTTTAAAAAAATAATCAAATATTTAAAAATATTTCTTGACATTTTTAAGAATTTAAGATATCTAGTTTCATAGATTTTATATAGATAAAAAAAATGTATTTTCTCGTTAAATTTTTGTTATTTTATTTTGATGTACACTCAGTGCATAACATAATTTGACAATATAATAGAATATGAATTTATGTAGGATGGAATTGTAAAATAGGATATGAATATTATAAAAATAATAAGTACAGAGTAAACATTGCAGGAATAAGGTAGAATTCAGAGAATAGGGTTATATGTTTTAAAATGATAAAAGTTAAATCAAAAGCAAGCGTTTATGAAATATTTGGATAAGCACAAATTCAGACATCCAATTACTATCTAACTTGACATATAGGATAGAATCGTCTTGAGGAAAGGAAACTTGGAAAGAACACTCGAGACAAAAATATTCTAGGGAGAAGATTCAAAAAATACAGATGATGCTATCAAAAACATCCCTCTTACTACCAACTAATTTTTCAATTATTTTTTCAGTTAGTTGTTTTCATGTAAGATCTGAAGAATTTCTGATTTTTTCTTCCAGATTTAAAGAACTATTGAGGTTAATCTACATGAAATTAAATCGGAGATTCCTTGTTACATCAGGTAGAAATCACTGTATTTTGTTCGTTTAGTTATTGAACATTCATCTTGTTGCCAATATTTTTACCAACGGCTCTAGATTCAGGAAATAATGAACTAAAAAATAGTTGACCTATGATGAGAACAAAATTGCAGACTTGTTTGTACAGACGAACTTTTGGTACCAGTTTATGTTTCTCACCTTTCATCTAGCCATAATATGTTTTACTTTTCCTACGTTTTCATGTCCACTGATATTTTTAGTTCTTACGATGTATATTAGAGATATATTTCTCTTGAAATTGATACATAATTCAAGGCTTTGAATGAATGAAACATAATTCAAGGCTTTGAATAGATGAAACTTAATTCAGAAGGCTTTAAGTAGATGGACGAATGGTTCGACTGTTGAATCAAACAAGTAATAGGCCACCAATTACAATTGCAAATATAGAAAACACCAATAATCTTTTGTACTTCTGATTCCATAGCATTTGTAAGGTCCTCAGATCATTGATATGTATTGGTAAATAGCATAGCTAGTATTGATAGGTGTACAAGCTCCTATGCTAGCTTAAGATAATTTATTCAATTGCAGTACTTTGCAAATGGTGGAAACCAAACTTAACATACTTGAATCCATTGTGCTGAATGAAAAAATCTAGACCACGTGTAGAATAACAAAAAGGATCAGTTATAAAAGCTGGGAAATTCATTAAGAGTTTGATCTTTCTTGGTTCCCCTTCTGAAATAAATGATATTAATCTTTTCATTTCTTCCATCTCAGGAAAATGTTTTACCAATTTCAAAATTTAATTAAAGTGTTAGTAAGATGTAAGGTCCTCAGGTGATTGATATGTATTAGTAAATAGCATAGCTAGTATTGATAGGTGTACAAGCTCCTATGCTAGCTTAAGATAATTTATTCAATTGCAGTAATTTGCAAATGGTGGAAACCAAACTTAACATACTTGAATCCATTGTGTTGAATGAAAAAATCTAGACCACGTATAGAATAACAAAATAGATCAGTTATAAAAGATGGGAAATTCATTAAGAGTTTGATCTTTCTTGGTTCCCCTTCTGAACTAAATGATATTAATCTTTTCATTTCTTCCATCTCAAGAAAATGTTTTACCAATTTCAAAAATTTAATTAAAGTGTAAGTAAGATGTAAGGCTTGCAAACGAGCTTGCAACAGAACCCTTTTAAACCAAACACACTTTTCTAGCTATTTTAGAATATACCACGGTCAAGAACAAGTAGAATAGTTTCTATAGTGAAATGGTCAGAGAGAGAGAATAAAATTTAAGGAATATACTAGGCTTGATCTGTTTGTTTTCTTCAAATCATTACAGCCTGGAAAAAAAAATCAAATCTAAATTTAATGATATTGTAATTTCAATATTGATTTATCTACACAGAAACTCCGAGAGACGGACCTTTGTAAAGAATCCATGGATGTTTTCAGTCTTTTCATGCTTTCACGAAATTTGGTTGAAGTTTTTTATTTCATTTCGCCTATTTTGACAGACATTCGATGCAGAGAAGTATCATAAACGAAGTTGCCATGTCCAAGTGACTAAGAAGTGAATATATTCAACGATTACTTCAAAAAATAAACTCCAAACATATAAAATTTAATAATAAAATACAATTGTATATATTTATGAAATTCAATAGATTACAGCAACATTTGTTTGATTACAATTATACAATACAATACACTTTCTAACATGTTCACAATCAGTATTGTGTCTTAAATAGCTTTGTCCAAACCAAACATAATAATAATAACAAATACTAAGTAGACATAAACATGGCCAAACAATATTACAAAATAATAAATAGACTCACCATGATCCTATTTGTTGCATTCTTTCAGGAAACTCGACGGATATTGTGATGGTGGGTGCATCGAAGGCCACATGTCATATCCATGGTGGTTTGGAGTTTCATTGTTTGAGAATTGCTGCCTGTTTTCTGAGAGCGAAGATGCAGCATGCTTATTTATTTCATCATGTAATTGATCTTCCTCAGTGAAGGATTCCAGAAAGTAAGAGAATATATCTGAATTGCAATCTTCTGCAATGGCACTTGGAGTTATGGAATTGATGTCCATGCGAATTTCTTCAGGAATATGGCGTTGCTGTTGCATCTCAGATTGTTCAAAGTTCATTGGGAAACCTTCGAATGAGGAATTCCCATTGACAGTGCCTGAAAAGCTTGGAATGCTTTGCAGGACTGAATCTGTCATTGAGGGTGCCACAAAATAGCTATTTGTGATTGAGTTTCTTCTCATATATAGAGAAGCATCATGGTCTTGTGTACCCACTTCTAAAGCGGCATGTGAAAAGGGATTCAAGGTTGGATTCATGGGAACAGCATTAGTAGAGTATTGAGTATCCTGAAACACCGGTGATGGCGATCTCTTTAAACCACTTTTGCAGGCATCACTGAAACCCTGATGATTAAAACCACCTGGTACTTGAGTATCAGAAACCTCACTATTGAGCTGTGGGGAATGGTGGTATTCACCAGGTTGAGAACACGCTTGAATATTGTCAGCCACAATAGTACCAGTTTGTGCATGTTTATTTTGAGATTGATCAGAAACTTCTGAGCTGAGCTTGTTTTCAGAATCTACACCTACATTATTATTATCATCATGGTTTTTATTTTCTAATTCAGAAAGGGGTTTGTGGGTTCGAGGATCAATTCCCTGACTCACAAGTTTTCTGCTAAGGTGGGTATTCCAGAAGTTCTTGATCTCATTATCAGTCCGCCCAGGAATGCGTCCCGCTATTAGTGACCACCTGAAAAGTGAAAACCCATGATATACACTGATTCGATTCTTTCATTTTAGATTCTTTTCTTTCTTCCTAGATTTGAGATGTGGCTTGATTAGACATACCTGTTACCCAGAAGCCGGTGCAATCTCAGAATGATGTCTTCTTCATCGGGCAGAATTTGGCCTCTTTTCACATCGGGTCGCAGGTAATTCATCCATCGCAATCTGCAGCTCTTACCGCATCGAAGCAAACCTTGGAAAACAATAACACGAGCTAAATTAAATTAGTTCACAGATAACTCAAATAATAAAGAAAGATCAAACCCTAAAAAAAATTGCGTATGACTGTAAACCTGCTTTCTTAGGAAGTGTCCTCCATCCTCCTTCCCCGTGTTTTTGCAGGTACTTAGCAAGAAGATCGTCTTCTTCGGGAGTCCATGGTCCTCTATTCAGACCCACTTTCGTACAGCAAGGAGTTCGACCCATTTTAAACCCTAATTAGTAATTTCAGGCCTCCCAGCGCTTTTCTTCTTATAATTACTCAGGATTTGGTCAAGAACTTATGATATCAATATAATCGAATTCGCTCACAGACTGGCAGCCAGTAGAACTAAATGAATCATTAACCAGAGCCCTATCTTCTCTATTGTTTGAAAATCGCGGGATTCACTTAAAAGACTGTGTTTACGTTGACACATAGAATATCTATGAACGTTTGAGGAAGTGGATAACTTTCTCCAGAATTATTTTAATATTTAGGCGGAGGCTACATGGAACGGTCATATTGAGTGCT
Source organism: Chamaecyparis obtusa (assembly GCA_027943335.1). Classification (NCBI taxonomy): domain Eukaryota; kingdom Viridiplantae; phylum Streptophyta; class Pinopsida; order Cupressales; family Cupressaceae; genus Chamaecyparis; species Chamaecyparis obtusa. The sequence continues at coordinate 302,546 of BSBK01005852.1, read as the reverse complement.
TCAATATTTCCCACTAAACGGGGGAGCAGAGTTGTGGGGTTTATTTAGATCCTTTCCTTCGGGTAGAAGCGACGTCAAATTGTCTACCCATTACCATGATTTTCGTTTGGTATTTTTGATGGGACGGATTTGTAATTTAGGTGTGATGGTAGTAATATAATAAAAGGTTAAATTGGTATACTTTATAGGTTTGGCCCATGTTTTAATACTTATCCATTTTAATTTCACTTCTTGCAATAATATCAATAGTATCCATTCATTTATTATTTATTATCTTTACTGATATTGATTTTTATATATTTATTATTTATTTCAAGATCACTATCTTATTTGAACTAATCAAATGCATATAATTGAAGGAGTGCATAATTGATCTCTGAATTCCAATTCATCAAATTCGTATTTCAATAGTTTCGTGCCCTTTCTCTAGCAAGTATGAGCCAACCTAATACATGTCATAAGACATGTTGCTATAACATTTTATTTAAAGTCATTAGCTGTGCACTTGAATAGAGGCCATCTACATGTTTATGAATGTTGTCTTTGGACTTTCCCATTATTCTTATTTTGGTCCATCAAGGACTTCAACTTAGCTGAACCCATTCACCTATTGAATTAGCAATCTCCTCAATGGTTTCTTTAGACACCATTTTGATATATTTCAATATCTTCAAGGTGAAGGGAGGCACTTATTTTAAGACACTTTTTATTGGATCAATTATACATGTTAAATTATATTCACAATTGTTGAGATCAAAGTTATGGGACATGGGACCAATTTACATCATTTTTCACAATGTTTCAATCTTATTATATTTGAGAGACTAAAATGATTAATTTCTTTGAGAGTGTTGAATTGACTTGAACTGTCCTTCTATTTGATTTTTACAATAATTTCAATTCTTATATCTATCCCAACTATGATGTCAAGGTTTTGGGTACCTTCAAAACTTACTTTTATCATAATAAAAACCTATAATCTCTAGGTTGATTGATTAAATTTTATTATTAGACTAAATAACTATAAAAATAATTATTTTTCTTACATAAAATCTTGCAATATTTGATTTTTATATTTGAGAGGGATAGCTGCCTTTTATGATTAGAATGATTTTTTTAAAATGAACATTTTATCAAAATAAAGATAAAACAAAAAAATACATAAAAGAAAACTTTAAGCAAAGTGACATCGAAGATTCTTTAATAGTCAATAACATATATATATATATATATATAAAATTAAATAATAATACAAATAATATTAATACATTAAAAATATAAATATACAAATCCATATAAATTAAAAAAAAATATTAAGAAAATAAGAATATATATAAATTTATTTATATTATAAATATATATTTAATTTATATATAATTCAACATACAAACATGATAAAAGTTTAAATTACAACCTCTTTCAAAAATATCTAAACAATGAAAATGTCTCTCTTTGTAAAATTACCCAAGTTGTAAAATATTCACACATATATTTGTAGTTCTCCTAATTCATTCAACTTCTACTTTATATTATTCGGTTTTCTTTTTACATACACTTTCTTATAATATAAAAATATCTCTACCATTTACAATGTTACTCCATTTCTTAAAAAATAATTAGATTCACTTGGTAATAGAATATTATTAATTTGACTAAAGTAACCAATCTAATGTTAATTCACAAATTAATTAATTTAAATTATTTAATATAGTAATTAAATTAGTATAATTAATTCATTAAATTTATTTCAAAAATTTTGATTGGATAAATTGATTCAAAAGAATTAATATAATTTTAATTTTATATAATCACTAAAGTTATGTTTGTATTAAATTAGGATATCAAGTTTGAGTAAACATGCTTAGTCTTCTTAGAAATATAGTCAACAAAATTCATGTTATAATCATTTGATTTCCTCTATTTGAATCCTAATAGCAATATCAAAATTTGACCTGCTGTGGAAAGTATCTCTTACGTATCAATTGATGAGCTTAAGGGGATATATAATGAATGGTTCATAAGGCACAACACTTGCTAAAGGTTTTGCAAATGAGATTGCAAGAAAAGTGGGTTTAACCTTGGAAGAAACTTTGTGCTTATGCGCATTTGAGCTAGAGTAGTACTAGGATGGGTGACCTCCCAAGGAGTATCGATGTTTCACCTCTATGAGAATCACCTACATGTAATCGGTGCTAAATGTGTAACTCATTCTCATGAAAGATGGGTTCTTGTGAACCACTACTCATGAAACATGGGTTAATGAGTTCGACTAAAAAACTACATAGTTGAATCCTGATAGCAATATCATAATTCATTTATTTTGTTTCCTTTGTGAATTTATCTTGTGAGTGTTCCTTTTATTATTAAATTTTTCCTCAATTGTAACTAACACATAATTTCTCATGAAGCACAATTGAGGGATCTGTCTTTCATTATCAAAATTAGGACCTATAAGTATAGATACTATGCAATCACATTCCCTTGAAGAATATAAAAATAATCCCATAAATTGTCTATATTTTTTATCCTTATTTATACATATTCAGTTGTTACATGCAATCTGAGTATTCATCAAACCTAGTTTCTTTATTTTGATTTTCCTAGTACTCAGTCATCTCATTTATAGCTTGTTACCAATTTACGTTCAACTCATCAAATTTATTTTTTATTTTTTTGAATCCTAATTATATTATCGTAGCCAAAGGATGTAATATGTTATTCTTGCTAATATATACTTCAAATTTTCCTGAATTTATTCCCCTATATGGGCTCTTATTGCATGCCTATACTTAACCTACATGGTAGTCTACCTTTGAAATAACCACCTCTTGGTTATAACTAGTTTTATTTTTTTAATTTATATAGAGTTAGTTAGTAAACCAAGCATCTTCTATCTAATTTAGAAGTGTTAACTTCATATTTTCCAACCAAATTCATGAAAATGAATTTATGTCACCACTAATATACCTACACTCAAATAATTATAACTTAGGGAAATATTTTTTAAATTTTTGTTTAAAAAGCTAACATTCATTTATCTTGTTCTTTCAATTTAATCCAACAACACTATAATGCTATAAAATATATTCCAATCAAGTGGCTTTTTCATGCCAACATTACATGATAACTATACATCAAACCACATAAGGATAATATTATTCTAACATCACATGATCTCATTATTAATGATTATCTCAAGAATACATTATCCATACAAAATCTAGCTAGTTGTTTCTTGTGTTTTACATGAGTTGTAATGCAATATTTATTTGAGAATTACTTAAGTATTAGCATTGGATAAAATTTAACAAACTAGATATTATACTTAATATACTTCAATGGTATTAAAATATATATGAATAACTAATAGAAAATTACCAGAAAAAATCTAAAATAAATACTTAATAGAGTAAATTACATAACATAGCCACATAACTCTATCATATTATCATCAAATTCATATATATAATATATAATATTTTTTTAATTATGATAAAAATATGTTTTGAAGGGAGCTAAAACCCTTTAACAAAAAGATTTAGTAGAAATATGCATTAACCAGTACAAACCACAACCAAAAAGGTGGTCATAGAATTAAACATAGAAATTGATAATAAAAAGATAGCAAGAAACAAAACAAGAGATAGCAAAAAACTAGGACAGAGTAGGAGAACCTAAGAAATTCTTGAGTGTATCAACAACTTATGCCTCAAACTGGTTCATGTTGATCATAACTTTCTTCAACACTTATATGTCTTGTGGAAGCTTGTCTACTTCTCTTTTTAGATTCCCTATTGTTCTCTTACTGTGACCATATTCCTCATCTTGGCCTTTACCTTTGTCCATCTCTAGATCCACCATCAACTTACCCTAGTACATGTTCTCTATATTTCCCACCATGTAGCATTAATTCTATCAGTTGTAGTCTAGATGACCTTGTGGCTACGACTCATTATAATAGACTATAGGGAATCATTTAATTTTTTTAATTTTTTCCTCAATGGCCTTAAAGTTTCCTCATAGTTCTTTTTCAACTTTTCTATAGCATCCACAATTTTGTGTAGAAAGTCTACCATAGAATTATTCTCATCTTTGGTCCATAGTTCTTTATCTCATTTATCCTACGTATTTCTCTTCTCAGTTCCATTGGCCTCAAGAAGCTCCTATTTACTGCTAATACCCCTCTATTTTCTCTTAATTTATTTGAATTCATAGAAGACCCACTTTATAAGTATAAAAAAACATTGTGTCATTTCAAGCTATAGCAACAATATCATCAGGAGACTTTAAATAGTGAGAATCAACATTTATATGAAGAGGAAACCTAGGTCTTCCTTCCCTATCAATATCTAGATGAGAGGTGTAAGAATCATTTAAATTGGGGGAGACTGAGGTAGCATCTTTCCCCATCCCACAGGGAGGATTATCCTTCACCAAATACTTTCCCTTATCCACTATAGGGGAAGAAATAATTTTATTTCCTTTAACATTCTTCTTTCTAGATCTAGGAGAAGGGGAAACTGATTTTTCTTTTTTGTTTCCTTTAATATTCTTCTTTCTAGATATAGGGGAAGGGGAGAAAAATTTCTCTATACCCTTGATATTCCCTTTATTAGCATATGAGAGTTTATTTTGAGCTTTAGTTTTCCTTTTTATTTATTTAGGTTCAAACTCAAAGTCTTCATCCTCTATTTTGGTATTCCACTCCTCTTTTTAAGAGATGTTGGTTCCCAATTCATGTTCTCATCCATAATTGAAATAAGGGAAAAATTGGAAGTATATGGAAACACTATAAAATGTTCATAAATTAATAGAATCCCCTCATGAAGAATAATGTTCTTATTAGGGTTTTTTCTATAATCCCTTATGCTTGTATTCAAGGATGAAATAAAATCGAAGGGGATAGAAATTTTAACCTTGTGTCTGGAATAGTTGAGGAGGACAAAATGGTGTCTAAAATCCCTAGTAAACTACCCATCTAGGATAATATATTGCATAATAACCTTCAACACCTCCCTCCAAATAGTATTAATCTTGGACATTTCATAGTTGCTCTTAGAAACCCTGACTAGATTCTCCCTTTCCTCCTCCATTTTTTGGGAATTTATTAACTTTGATATCAGAGTACTTTCGATCTCTAAAGAAGTTGAGCTTATTTTTTAGAAGACCTATAACCTTAGCAACCATATTTTCATCAATACTCACATTATTTCCAAAAAGGAAAACTTTCCCTTCCTTCCACCCTCTAGAAAATATCTCAATAATTTTGGGGTCCTAGTCATGAAGCTTCTTGATGAAAGGATTCACCCCACCTTTCTCCAGCACACTCAAAATTATGGCATTTTTCTTTAGTGCCACGCAATCCATCATTTCAACTTGACATCTTTCTTCCCCCATCTTTTGAATTCTATTAGCTCCAACATTAATACACTGAGAATGCCTTATCATAAAGCTTAATCAAAGAAGATTGAAGAATACCCCAAAAGTGTGGGAGCAATAATGTCATGAATAAGCATAAAACCCCATTGTATGACTCACATTTTTGGTAATAATGATAAAAAGGTCTTGAATTATCATTGTAATAATTATTTGATATGGATATACCTTCATTTTAATAAATTTGAACATACATCAGCAAGAAAATGACATCATCATATATCTGATCACCCCTTCACCATGTTATACCATATTTAGCTAGGATGCTTTGTTAGAAATAAAACTACAACCTTGTTGGCTTCCCGATAAGAATGGGAAATGTAATAATTATTAAAGGATCTTATGATTTATATTGATTTTTAATCCAAATGTCTATGGTCCAAGATGGTTTCAAATCCCTTTTCAAGCACCGAATTATACTATTTGAGTCACCTTCAAGACAAATATTTCTATAGTTGAGAAGGTGATCCATTCTTAAACCTTGATAGGCCCCTATGGCTTCAATGAGGTGGTTGGTATATTAACGCAAGGGGAGTGCCACCACTAAAATAAAACTATCATTCTCATCCTTGACCACTCCTCTACATCTAGCCGACCTAAGGTTACCCTTCACCACCTCATCAAAGTTAACCTTGACCAAACCAAAAGGAGGAAGAGTCCAAAATAATCCATCCCTAGGATTTCTAATAGGTCTTAGAGAATTGGAAATGCCAAATTCAATCTACCATGAAGTAGCCACCCTTTAATTGTAGTCATGATTAGCTTACAGATTAAGGGGGTGAGTAGGATTAATAGTAGGGGTATGCTTGATAGTGTTATTTTTAACTAATAGATATTTTATGGAATGTTTTGACTAGATTAGCCCGAGAATGGGCCTAGACCCATTATATAATCTCTATGAAGGAAAAAAAACCTCACAAGAAGTAATATTGATACGAAACTAGAAATAAAGATTTAAAAAAAATAAAGAAACCAAAAAATAAAGGACCAACAAAGAACTAAGAAAATTAAGTATCATTTAATGACTACAATCCATTTGTAGTTTGTCATTCAATTTTCAAGATATCTAGCCATTCTTCAAAGGAGTCACCCTTAGACCTTGGATTATCTATGAACTCTTTATCCTTGGTGGGAGAATTGGAAAAATCAATCAAATACTTTGGTCTTCTTTGAATTATTTATTCCAGGATGCTACTTTGAGCCATAGAAACCAGTTCACTTCTCTTCCTCTTTTTCTATTTTTTGCATTCCATCTATTTTTATAGGGCATGAATTGTAAGGGTAGTATTTTGAATGGGATCCTTTTCATAATCAATAAGCTCCCAAATGTTATTCTTTTGGATCTCCCAATTTTATTTTTTCTTCGCAACCTCAACTTCCAAATGGAGATTCTTAGCCTGTTGTTTAATAATCTAAATTTCTTTTTTAATTTCCCTCCAGCTTTTGAAATTATCTACCATAATATTTGTTTAGAGCCACACCTTATTATTATCTTCTTCTAATGTCAATTCTATACTAGTGCAAACACCATCTTCTCCAATATCTAAATTTTAAGCTTGGCCTAATGAAACTGGGTCATTTACCACTTTGAAAGTTCCTTATCAATGTTGAAGGCCTTGCATATCTCCTCCAAATATTTTTGGAACTTAATACATAGGATACATTATGTCTAGATGGTTTAAAATGGGAAACACTTTTCCTTTTTAGAGTCCTCTTTGAGAGAAGAAAGAGGAGAGTGTGTTAGGGATCATTAGGGTTTAGAGAGGTAGAGAAAGTAGAAAAATTAGTCTCATATCTTGAAGATTAATCACTATGTTTAGTGTCCAACACAAAAAAAATCTTTGAAATCTCAGAGAATCACCTAGAGGATTCAGATAAGCTTGAACCCTTTTCTCTTTTCAAAGATCATAGGAGATATAAACTAGGATATTTTAGAAAGAGTTGAACTTGGTCTCAGGGACTATGTAGTTGAAGAAGTAGTATCGGGGGTAGGAAATTTAAGACTAGTATGTTGCACAAGTATGGATAGGTTAACAGTCCTAGGTTTAGTGTTAAACACATAACTAAGGGCCAAAATATATTAAAACAAGAAAAAGATAAACTCCTAGTAAAGAGGAGGCTTTTTAGGGTCATCATTTTTTAGAATAGATTCTTCTAAACAGGTATATAATAAGAAAGGAAAATTGAGCTTCACCTGATGATGAAAACTATTAAGCATAGAGAATAAAAATGGTGTAAAATATTTTATACATTCCTTCTAATTAAACATACCTCATTGAAAGAACTCTATAAATATTAGCCACACCCTAAGAAGTTCTTCACAATTGTAGCTATTTTGGAGGTAGAATACTTTTTCCCCTCTTTTCAAGAATGTCTATATTGCATCCTTATAATCCCATTGGTTTAGTTTTATTTGTAAATTGTACACCATCATTAAGAATACCAGGTTCTTATATGTTAAGGTCTCCACCAAGACTTGGAAAGAGATTCCACACATGAGAACCACACCTTCCTTCCAAAAAATAGAAAACTCTACGGGAAAGTATTTGTCAAAACCTTACATAGCCAAAATATAAGGGCTAAAGTTTCCTACCTATAGAATATCCCAAAATTCTCAGCCTTATAAATATTTTTATGATATTTTCATTCAATTAAAATAACATCCCTACCCATTATCAAAAAATAGTGGATGCAATACATAATAGCTAGTATCAAAATAAGAGGAGGAAGAAAATAGTAAGTTTTGGAACCATTATGAGATAACTTAATGAGAATGAAAATCATCATAATTATATTATGTAAATCCAACTTTACAGATGATAGAAAATTAATTCAAAATCCCATGAATGTTCATGTGTAGCCTTTCAGTTGTGGTATTTAGAAGGGAGGACAAATCCTCCCTAACAATGCAATCATTCATCTATGTCACCAAATTAACAATTAGATCCACTAATCTATTTTCATTTCCAAACACATGTAAAAGAATGCAATTATTAAAATATGAGATGTTAGAAAGGGTGTCTTCAATAAAATTGTAGAAGAAAAGGCAACGAACAACTGATAGTGGAGGATGAATCACTTATTCCTAAACGTTAAAACTTCAAAACCCTTAAACCTTAAAACACTTATTTCTAATCTTAATGAGTTAAGCTTGCATACATGAATAAAAAACACATCCACAACACATAACACAAATATTTTTACCATGAAAACCCAAATGGGAAAAACCACATTGGGGCTTGAACCCACAATAAGTATATAAATTATTTTGATTAGATAAAGAGGGAGAGGGCCCAGACCCAACATAAAAATAACATCAAGTCTAAAAATATAGTCTAGAGAGAATTCATCAGTAGTGAATTCAAGAAATTAAACTAATAGAAACTAAATCAGAAATAGAACTAGAAAAGAACTAGACACAAAACCATCACTCAAGACCAGCACAAAGCACCAAAAACCAGGAGACCAAAAAAGAATGTGAACCTCTTTTATAAGCCAGTAGCTACTTGTTGAGATCCTTTAGCTTCTTGAGGAAGGAGACACATTTAGGAGGCTGAGCAGAAGAAACATCACCAGAGACAATGTCCTCCTTAGTTTCCACCTACAAGCTTTCCTCTCTTCTTCCATTTCATCTTTCTTTCCTCCAACTCATCTTGGATGGAACTAATAGAGAGGTTGAACTTATCTATCATACTCTTATTGTAGTTGGTCAACTCAAACAACTATTTGTTAAGTTGGGATTGATTTTCCTTCATTTTAGCAAGATCATTAAACATTTCCATTTTCTCCTCGAAGGGGACCTGTCTCTTCAACTCAATAATTTGGTCCCCTTTAATCTCCCAATTGTTTAAAATATACATGAATTCATAAAAAATGTCCCAAAGAATCAAATCTCCTTTCCCCTTAGTCCAATTTCATCGTTCCTTTCAAATTTTGTTGTAGCTTCAAGCTTATTAATTTTTATTATAGCAATTTGGAGATAGAAAATAAGCCATTCACTCACAACCTTTTGTTTGTTGAGGTAGATACACAACTCATCAAATTTTTTTCCCATGGACTCCAAATCATATGAACCAATAGGGGATTTGGATAACTTGTAGGGGAGGAGCTTTTGGGGATGACAGGGTCGTTGTGATAGCTAAGATGGGCTTTTTGCGAAGGGGGAAAATTGGACAGAGAAGGAGAGTTAGTGGTGGAATTCTCTAGGGTTCATGAAAATTCATTGGACCAAGTGGAAGCTGACTCCTTAGATAGGTCAATAACATCTTCCTTGGGTTTATCATAATCCTTGGGTTGATCAAGTCCCAAACTTTACACTTATCTTTGCGAACAAGATTCACACATGTAGAGAAAGGGGAGGAAGCAATAGCAAGAGCTTTGTCTTGAGATAGAGATAAAAGTGGCATTATTTATCCCAACTAGGAGAAAAGGAAAAGGGATAGCTTGTGGTGTATGGCTGAAATAGAAATTATATTTAATCTTAGGATGAATCCCTAGTGGAGAGGAGCCCCATCCTTGTCCTTGGCCTTAGACACAGATTGATAGTGTACTCTATAGTGCTAATTACTTCTCTCTAGAACATTTTTTGAGCCTTGCCTTCAAGTATCACAGTCCTAATAGTGTGAAGAATGGACCCATTCTTCATCTCTACCACTCCATTTTGTTGTGGAGTCCTTGGAGGTGATAACTATCTCTTTATTCCATGATTCCAAAATGAACAGAACTTACCATATGTGAATTCACCACCTCTACCTAATCTTAGGCTCTTCAGCTTCAATTTTTTCTGAGTCTCAACCATATTCTTAAAGATCTTAAACTTCTCAAAAGCTTCAGATTTTTATTTCAAGAAAGTCACCCATACCATGCTAGAATAGTCATCAAAGAGAAAAATGAAATACCTATCACTTTTAAATATTCATATCTTTGGAGGACCACATAAATTAGTATGAACAAGACATAAAAGTCCATTAAATTTTTTAGTTTTATATGGAAAGTAACTCTTGTTTTCTTACCCCTTTGGCATTCCTTGCAATCACTCTGGGAATATCCCTAACTACATGATTAGAACTTATTGCAATAATATAGTCAAATTTTAGATGACACAACTTTTCCTGTCATAACTAGCTTCCATCTATTTTAGTAATAAAGTAACTTTTTTTACCACTATTCAAATGAAATAAGTTACCTCTTATTTTTTATCCTATTGCAATATATATTCTAGAGTCATTCAAGGTCTTTCATATGTCATCCTTGAAATGAAGGTCATAAGCTTTATCCATCAACTATATTATGTTTCAAACCTTCCCATATAACACATCATCTATATTATTCCCTCCATCTAGAGAAATAGAACCTCTTCCTTAGATTACACCACTAGTATTGTCTCCCCATCTAATAATACTACCATCATACTTCTCATAGCTCAAAATTTTTATCTTTTCACCAGTCATATGGTGAGAGCACCCAATGTTTATTACCCACTTATCCTTCTTGATAACTTGAGTAGCTAGTGCTTTCTCTTCAACACTATCGATAGAACTAGTAGGTGCGAGATCTACAGTCTTAGGATCCCCTTGCTGGATAGAAATAAATGTAAATTCATCATCATCATTGTCAAAATCATTTGTAACTCCATCACCATCAGTAAAAAAGAAGAATTTATTCACAATAGTAGGTATGCTCTTCCATTTAGCAGCTCTTTCTAGATATCTAGATTCAAAGTGTCCTATCTAATTGCATGAAAAATATTTGAGGGGCATCTATCCTTTGTACTTACCTAAACCTTTTGGTAATCTTTTAGTAATCAATACTTCCAACTCTTGAATTTTTCACTCTTCTTCATCAAGCTCTCTCATCTCCTTCACATACCTTAACACTCTCCTTGTAGATCCTTCTCCTAGATATAATCTTTGGATGTCCTTTCCAGATATAGTATCTTTGAAAGTTGTCTCAACTTTAGGTAATAAATTACCAAACTTGCTAAGCTCAAAAGAAATAAGCTTACTAACCAAATTTTCTCTTGTCAAAATTTTCACTATCTGAATCTCCTTTATGGATGCAACTTTGTGTCTATCCTATGGCAATGATATCAACACCTTTGCAAAAAAATTATCTTCTTCCAAGGTACCTCTAGCATATATAATGGCACACACCACCTCATTTACCATGATCATGTTAATAAAAATAATTTTATCTTCACTCATCTTCAAGGTTTCATACATTCCCTTCAAGCTCTACAACTTGGCAACCTTCACTTCTTTGTCTCTTTCATGCAAGGCCTACAACTTTCCCAAATCTCATGGGCCATTTCCAACTCCATGATATTGTTCATTTCATCATTGGTCAAGGCACTCAACAAGGCTTCCTTTTCTCGGATATTAGCTTTGGCATCATTGATCTCTTATAGAGTAGTCGGGTTTGTAGGAGTATTGTAAGAGACTTGGTAACCTTCCAATAATCTTCATCAATACATATGAGATGAACTATCATGTGAATCTTCCAGAAGGTGTAGTTGGATACATCGAACCATGGACTACCTTTATTATAAGATGTCATCTTTGGATCACCCTCAAGATTTTAAGCTTTCTTTAGGGGACCATGCTCTAATAATGATTTTAGAAAATAAGGAAATGCACAACTAAGAGGGGAGGAGGTGAATCAGTTATTCCTAAACTTTAAAACTTAAAAAGCCTTAAACCTTAAAATACTTATTTCTAATCTTAATGAGTTAATCTTGCATGCATGAATCATAAACACATCCATAACATATAACACATATATTTTTATCATGATACCCAAATGGTAAATACCACAGTAGGGATTTAACCCATAATAAGTATATACCTTATGAGATAGGCTTATTACAAATGAGGAATGCACATGCATTTAGGCACACTTCCTAGAGCTCACTACTCAAAAATGTCTTGGGATACAACCCTAAGGAAGACTAACAACCTTACAAGACCAGCACAATGATCAATTTAGACAAGAATCTAAGAGTTTTATAAATATTATCGTAGCATCTATCTTAAGCCAAAGTTAGTTCTAATGGAGTACAATACAAATATATGATAAACCCTTCTTTTACTCCTTCAGAAAAACACTCCGATCACCAACAGACATGTCACTATTTCTGCACAACCTCTCAAGCATCCGTGATTTGAAATATTTCCTTAATTATTTAAATAATTCATCAAATAGAGTCATAAAAACCCCTAATTTTAAATTGTAAATCTATGCACCAAAATAACAATTCAAGTCCATAATTGTTTGCAAAAACATAGCCACAATTGATATCAACACCCTCAAGCTCATAAAACATCTATAGTCATGCCTCAATTTCAACAAAAATGATTTAGTGATCAAGTCAGCCAAGAACACAAGAAAACATCCACATACTTAAAAATCCTCCAATCATGATCACCACAATCAATGAGAACTACCAACTTAGCAAGCACACAACCCAAGAACATCCATATGCATCGTGAAGAACATACAAGCATTCAAAGCCACCTGAACCTTCGAATTCAACAACGTCTCACATGTTGAACCCCAAGAATACTATCACCTTCAACTATAACACCTAAAAATTTATTGCAGGCCTCTGGACCATGAACCCTCTGAACTGAGAACACATCAACAAGTCCCAAACATACTCCTTGATGCTTAGATAAAAATATCATCTTGAAAGTACACACCAAACCAATATCTATCACCATATCAACACTAGAAAATGGAATAAGAGCCAGTCATTGAACCTATCCTTATAAATCATCTAAATATTCACATGCACCTTTGTAACTTGATACATACCGAGTACAGTCTCTCCATAACATTTTCTCACATGCGCAACCATTTCCCTTCATCCATCGAACCTCACTAAACCTCTTTAGCATACTACACTGATGACCAAACTGATATGTTGACATCAATGAAAACACATCCAACTTGCCAATAGAAATAATATTTTTCATTGAACCACATTCATTTAGTCACCGTTGATAATGAAAAATTTCACACCTTTTTTGGTGATGAGGATGACCTAACATGTTCTTCCCACCCAAGAAAAATATGATTTTTTAATCCCTAGGTTGATAACATGAGTTGAGATAAACTTCCCATTAGGCTTATTGAAGACTCCACCCCTACCTACCTACATAGGGTTCTCATGCAAGGAACAATTGAAGTTAGGATTTAACCAACCATTGGCAAGTGGCACCAAAAATTTATGGAATGTTAAGAATTATAATTTTATTATTATTTTGTCTTGTACATCATAGTGGTATTAGTGTTAGTGATTTTTCTAGCCTATGTGTTCAAATTGAACAAATTTTTAGATTTTAGCTTTAAGTAGCATAGTGATCAAGAAACTAGACATCTCTTGAAGAAGATCAAGAAAGAAATATAATTTATAGATATCTCAGATGCTAAATCCTCCTATAAATCTATTATAGAATATTATAGTATGGTAAAAAGAGAGAGGAGAATAAACATAAATATCAACTATAAGGGTTCATTGAAACAAAGTTTGATTTAATAATTGGTAAGATGTAGAATCACTTCAAAATTTGAAAAAAATTATGAATATCCTAGAAATGATAGATGACGAAATTTCTTTTGAAGGTACTAATTTGGGTGCTATTTATCGTAACAAAAAGGAATATTCTTATTTCAACTACAAGACTGACATGAGATATAATTTTGAACAAGGAAGTAGAAGCTCCATATTTTGAACCCTAAAACTTATTTTTGATGATATTAGAGATTTTCATAAAACATACAAATCTCCTCCAAAGGATATCAAAATTGACATATCACTAACTAGAATTATGTGAACATGAATTATTAGTCTTAAATGGTTGTATCAAATATTTAGGGAATCTCTCTCTCTCTCTCTCTCTCTCTATATATATATATATATATATATATATATATATATATATATATATATATATATATATATATATATATATATATATATATATTCAAAAAAATGAATAATTCTTAGTTCTCTCAAAATTAAGAAGGAAACACTTTTTAAATTTATTTTTTTAGGATGATCTCACTTTAAAATTTAAATAAAAATTATATATTCTTTAAAAAATTTAATAGAAAAATGAGGTATAGACTACATAATTCTAAAGAACTTTCCAATGAAAAAAAAGTCAATATTTTAATAGAAGTAAACCTAAGACAATTTTTATTTTGACAAAAACATGACCACTTTGTGTGTGTGTGTTTAAATTTTTATTATTAACACTATAATCACCTAAAATTTGTCTAGTAGAACCTAAACCCTTGATTTCGATCAAATTTTCCTCAAGTAAAATTCTAAATTCCAAAGACATATTTACTAGACACAATTGTGTAACCTGAATAATCCCCCTTGCATAATTAAATTATTTTTAAAAGATCAAGGATGAATCATTTATAATATTAAAACTTGAAAAATTATTTAATTGTCAAAACTTCCTTTTAATATAAATTCCTAGCACTTTTATTAAATAGCACTTTGTGCAAACTTAATCTTTATTAAATGGAAATTAAAAGGGGATTTTCTATTTTATCTTATTCTCCAATCAAATCTTGGCCAATCAAAAATTTTGAATCTTCTCACATGGATTGATCTCTCACCACTCATCTCTACCTAACATCTTTTGCCTCTTAATATCCACCCTTCATTCTTAAGGCAATTCATGTAAAAGGAGACTCTTCCTTGGCTCAAGGGTCCACTTCACTTGCATTCTAGGTTCCATCTTGATCATCTTAGTAATTGGTATTCTTGCATTCTAGAGTAATCTTTCTATTTTTAGTTCTTAGTTCTTAGTTTCTTTCAATATATGCTTATATCTCTCTTGCATTGTTAGTTTAGCTCATCTTCTAGTGTAATCTTGCAGTGTTAATCTAGTTTTCTTCTATTATAGCATCGCTAATCTTGCATTCTAGTTTCATTTCTAGCTTTGTATTTTATTTGAATCTTTAATTTTGGATTAGTCAAGTCAATAATCCTTCATGACAATCTGATGAGCATCACAAAAGGATTAAACTCACTTCAATTAGGAAGCAATAAACTACTTTTGAGGGTTTAGTTGTTCATTTGATATCAAATCTTGTAGCTAAATGCTTGAGTTAATGGTTTATTGAGTGTTGGTTGCATCCCAATTGAATATCAATATTTAACCACACAAACACTACTAATATTCTTCCTTTTACATCTTCTCATCTAATATTTTTATTTATTTATTTTAATAGTCATTATAATAAAGACAACGTAATAAATATAATTATAAATTATTATCTACTAAACATATACTTAATATTATAAGTCATTTTATCATTATAGACATAATATATACTTATGAATACATGTCCATATACATGAATAATTCACATTAAATATATCCACAAGCATACAAAAATGTGACTCAAAATTAGAAGTATATCAAGATAGGGAAAAAAAACTCACTGATGATGAAAACATCAAATGGATCTATGATAGAAAAATGCAACATAATGATTGCATACACAAATAGAAAATAAAATACATCAAATTAAATATATTTAAGAATTAGAATAAATAGAATGAATAAGGATATATCATATTGCTAATGTATACCAATAAATTGCATCCTACTAGGTGCCCCCTCTTTGATAAAATATATTTATGTTGGTATATTTACCTACCAAAGGAAATCAAATCAATCCATAAGAACTAATCAAAATTAATCAATAATCAAATGATTGAATTATACAACCAAACATGTATTAACATTTCCTACATAGATTCCTATGCAAAAAGAAACTATCAACAATGAATGTCATTGAAAATCAGAACATATAACCAATTTCAATAATTTCTTCAATCAATTTAAATGAGTTTCTAATGAAATGGTGAAAGCCCATGTAAAATTTAAAATTATATTTATTAATGACAATCATTAAAGGATGAATTTCTTCAATACCCATAATTATGAAGAGATGTTAAAAAATGAAATTGTATTTTAATTCTATAGATATAATAAATTCATAAAAACCTTAGAAGGATGACACTTTATGATTATTATGATTTAGATAACTTGTAAGAAATGTTTTTATATTAAAATTATAATCACCTTGATTAAAATAAGTCAAAATAGATATTATTGAATTCTAGAACTTAGAAAACAAATTTTCCAATATTTATAATAGACTAAATGAAAATTATGTCCTTTTCCATAAGTCAAAATAGATATTATTGAATTGTAGAACTTAAAAAAAAAATTTCCAATATTTATTAAGTTGATATGAAATATTATTTTACTCTAGGAAAATGAAACAATTTGTAACCATTTATAATCCTTTCCTTTTAAAGAGAGAAATATGACACATTTATGGAAAATAATTGCTCAATTTTATTATTGTTAGATTTCAACCTAGGAAAACTTGAATATTCATTTTAGAATTTTGTTCCTTAAAATTTTTAGTTTTATTTAGATATTCAATCACTTATGGGATACTAGTGAGAGGTCAAATCCATAAAATATAGGTAGTAAATGATAAGTAAATGTATTCAATAAAGTTACACTACATCATCTTTTCAAGATTTTTTAATAGGAGAAAAATTAGGACATAATTATGGCAGTTTGAAAAAAGAACTCACAATTTTTTTTTTCATAATCTAATGTCCTACCTACTATAATTTTTCTAGGAGTCAAAACTACATATGAAAGATTTTTGGATTTTTCTAAACTGACTAGATAAAATAAAAAATTTAAAATTTTTTTGCAACACTATCTTTCATCAAGTTTGTATCAAATTATTTTGTAGCATTAATCTACTTAAATAGAGTTTGATTTCAATTGTTTCTTAACTATTTTTCATATTTTTATGGAAGAATATTGTCCTTCCTTCACAAAATGAATTTTAATATATGTTCCATTTATCAAAGGAATCAATGTTAGTTTCTTTATGCAACATTGTAATAAATAAATAGGTTTTCATTTTTACTCTTTGTTAACTCTATTTTCAGATTTATATGGCTGTAATTTTCTGTAAGTGTCAGTTTTTGGATTCAATTGTGTAGCATTTTTTAACCATCAATGTTTTAGATCATACTACATGATCCATCATGAGGATGATGCTAGAGAGAAAAGAAACATAAAATGATATGTTGCAAATCTGGCATACAATAAAAAGAGGAGGGAGAGAGAAGATATGTGCACGGAGATCCACAAAGACAAGACCTACAACCAATGACAATTACGGAAGGGGGGGAGGGGGGAAACATCATGAAAAAATAAAAATGATATAGCACAAAAATAAATTGACATAAAAAGAGAAAAAAAGAGTAAAGATATATGAGTGTAAAAGTGTAGGCATCATATATAGACAAAAAAAATGTACATATGCATACATACACAATAAATATATGTGTATGTATTGTATCTGAATATATGTACATAAAAGCGTATATATATGTGTGTATATATATATAGACACACACACACACACAAGTGAAAGCAAACAAATATGCACATTGTATACATACACAATAAATATATATGTATGTATTGTGTATGGATATATGTACATAAACATGTATATATATGCGTATATATACAAATATATGTATATATATGAATATATAATTTTATATGTATGTGTGTGTGTGTGTGTGTGTGTGTATTTGTCTATATATATGTGTGTGAGAAAACAAATATAAATAAACATAAATAAGTCTTCGTATATATATTTGTTTTATATATAGTTGTAAGTAAACACAAATAAATAAACATAAATAAATAGGCATGAACAAAAATAAATTTACATAAACGTAAATAAAATAAACAAAAACAAAAATAAATCTATGCAAATATAATTTATTTATGTTTATGTTTATAAAAATAAACATAAAAAAAGAAAAAATAAACATAAACCAAAATTAAAATTACTTATATTTATTTATGTTTAGTGTAAGTAAACACAAATAAATAAACATAAATAAATAAGCATAAACGTAAATAAAATAAACATAAACAAAAACAAATCTATGCATATATAATTATTTATTTATGTTTATTTACGTTTATGTTTATACATAAACATAGATAAATAAACATAAACAAGAAAGAATAAACATAAATAAAAAATAAAATTATTTGTATTTATTTATGCTAATTTACAAACACAATTATTTATATTTATTTATGTAATTTTCTATTTACTTGCTATCAATATTATGCAATAAATCAGTCACAAATTTTACACAAATATGAAGACATATAATTTTCAACAAAACATCATGAGCTAAGAATTGTTATATAGCATTCTCCAAATTCCTTCTAGATACCATTAATTACCTACTCTTACATTCTACAAAACATATCACTTTAATTATATAGTCAATTGTATATAAACATCATGCGATTTCCTAACATTCACCTACAAAAAAATTACTTTCTACATAAAACCATATTAAAAATTAATGTAAAAATACAATTATTTTGAAATTTCCTATTTTAAATTGAAAAAAGAAAACCAACCTATCAGCTCATCATTGCATGTACAAAAGCATGCGATTGCTGGTAATAGACAAAATAAAAAAGTTATGCCCTTGTGAACAAGAGAGTGCTTCAATATTATTTTGGATCATCAAAATAGACATTTACAAAACGAACAATATGATTTATCGAAACAAAGTCTTGTTATGTTTACACTATCGCTTTTCAAATCATGTAGGAAAAATAACCTTTAAAAGGAAGGTCCGAGTTCAAACATATATTTAGGAAAAAGAAAGCGCTTTCCTTGGACTTCATGATGAGCATTAAAGAGACTTTAGAACCTCGAACCTCCTCAATCGGTCATAATAACACAATGAGAGAGATGGTGAGTGGACCACTCGTAAAATGTGTCCATCGATTACAAAGCCTTAAATTTTGTGAAGGATGATGAATTGTGGAAACAAATGATTGGAATAGTACAAATTACGCCTCAGACTATTAATGCACACCGTTCGCAACTTTTTTCTGATCTGACAAATGACCAAGCAATTTTAGGGTTTTTCGCTGCCTCCAAAAACTATTTAAAAGCTTCCGCCCCCTGCCCGCACAAAAAGTTTGGGAATGTGCCCAATCTGAATCTCTCTAATGGGCCGGAACATCTCTCCTATTAGCATCAGATAATGACTGAACGCAGAAGTTTTAATTCAAACTCAGGGATTTCTATGTCTCCAAATGCGATGAGGTAGATGAATCTTGTGTAGAGCGTCTTGGAGCTTTTCAAACACAATGGTGAACACTACATTGTTGTACTGATCATGTAGATTAGTCCATAGCTAGAACTCAGACATTTGAGATTTATCACAAGCTTGTTTCTTCTATTATGTTCTGGCATGTTGATATGAACAAGGTGTTGTACTTGTAAAGTGTTGCATTTTGTTAGTTCTTAGTAGGAGACTCTTTCCAACAACTTAAGTTTACTCGGGTTTTGGGTTTTATTATTAGAAGTTCTAGTTTGTTAAATAGGAACTTATCATATCTTATAGTTATGACTTTTATTTAATTTTAGTTATATAGATATTATATTAGTTGTTCATACAACATTACTATATTATATATTACTTTTGTAAGTAAAGCATCTCTTTGTACATTTCGTATTCAATCAATCATTTTATGCATCTTTATTAAGATTCTTGCCCTGTAGAAGTTTTTCTCTTTCAAGAATTTTGGGGTGCAAAGAAAATACAATTGACATAAGTAAAGAAAAATTGCATAGTTTGTTTCTTCAGCATTCTATTTGCGTGTGTAAAATGTGAGCTTTGGATCTAGGGTATGAACATCCATCCGAGCTTAATGGATGGGGATATGTCAGATGTTGTAGTTACCACTGTCCTAGTTGGCATGCTATATAAAGGAATGCAAAATGTCAGATAGAATGCCTCAATTTCGATTGCAGAAGTTTGCTTTGTTGAAACCGGTTTTAAGCAATTGCTAAGTGGCGGGTGTAAAACTACGTTAACACTCTGCTTGCCCGTGTCAAAATGGAAACTTTGAGAGAGTGCTGACACGTTAAGTGTTGTATTTGACCTGGTAGACATGTATGCTTAACGTGGAAGCCAATACAAGCACATGGATTGTCCAACGAAATGCCTCAACAAATTCGGCGTCTCCAAACTGATGCAGCCGAATAGTTTCTATTATACCCATCAATCAGAAGATGGAGCGTCAACCATCATACCTGAGAAGGTAAAGTAAACCGCCAAGGGTGGAGTTGATTAGTATCAGAATATGAAAAGGCATCGACTTGCAGAAGATGCAATAAAAGATCATCAATCAAGGATAAATGGGGGGCTCAAAATAAGAAAGGAATGACCCAGGTGGGTGAGTAACTAGAGGGGGAGTTGTGGGGTTGAGTCTGATCTAAAAGGGAATGGAGTGGTTGCTGAGATGTTAATGTGCAAGATAAGAAAAGGGATTGCAATCTTAAATTGAGAGTGATAAAAGGACAGAGCGGACCATGTGGGTAAGGGCGATGAGTATGGTAATGTGTAGATAGAAAATTAGAATAGAGAGATATAGATGAAGTCTCATATGCCGTATAGGTCGGTGTTAAAGGAAGGGGCTATAGAAGGCCATATTTTGTATTAACATAGTTCAAAAAACTGGGTTACATCATTGTCTTATATAGTATTCGGATTATATAAGATCATTGAGTCTTGTCATGATATTCCATATAATCAGTTATGTCTGCTAATACAAAAAACAACAAAAACATTTTTCTCTTTAAGATCTGCATCATGGTTTTCGAAGCATCTGATAAATACCAAAAAGGATTTAGCAAAAGAAACAATTCCTCCTTCTAACTGTGTGTACTTGGCCCTGATAGCCTATTGTCTTCAATGTGTAGATCTTTGATGAACTGGTTCAGGTTCTCAAGCTCTCTGTCGGAGCATGTCTTTGTGAATGGAAAAATACTGGCATGATACAATATCCTCTTTGTGAATCAAGATTTGACCTTCCCTCATGAGAGTTATAAATCTGTCCCTGGATATCTCTAAGGCAGCAGCAACCTGTGACATGATATGAAAATGGGTGAGTTTACATCCAAACTCAATAAGCTATCTCCTTCTCTTCTAAAAAATCTCTCCATTTTTTCTTTCCACAAAAACCAAAGAATTTTACATGTAAGGACAGACCAAAAGGTATTCATTTTTAGATCAAAAGACTCAACATAGCCAGCTAAAATTTCAAACCAAGACAGGCCAGGCCTACTATTCCACTCAACAAGGGACCCCAAAAAATAGACCAAATACCTTGAGCAAAAGAACAATCAAAGAATAGGTGCTCAAAAGATTCAGGAACATAACAAAAATCACACCAAATAGGATCTCCTGGATTTTGGGGTAGAGTATTACCAAAAACAAGTTTCTTTAAAAGTAATAACCATCTAAAAAAAGCTTTCTTTGGTTCACAAGGGGAGTGCCAAAAAAAGTTAAAGAAAATTTGCCACTTGGAGACCAAGATATCCAGCCCCTAGCTAAGGTTCACCCTCTCAAAAATATCAGACTTATCTTTTAGCATAGTATAAATTTGCTTAGTATAAATCTTGTTGAATTCACTACCATCCTTCCATTTAATCCATTGCATGAATTGTGTGGTGTTCATACTTCTACCAAGAAAGAAATGGCCAACAACTTTAGATATAATAAAGTATGTCTTTTTTTGTGTGTTAGGGATGTGATACTTAGCGGATAATTCATCCCAATACCCTAGCCGATTGTCAATCATAATATCTTGCACAAGAGAAATGCCATATTTCAACCAATTTTTTGCAGAGCAACTTTGAGTTAATGCAAGGGGTTTTCCATTAGCCTCAACCCCCCACCAAACTGACATGTCCAACATAGAATATGTAGGAGGACCACCACTAGCTCCCTTGAATAGGATAAGGTTCCTCACCCGAACCCATACTTTCCATATGGATTGAAAGACCTTGGAGCCAAAAAATGAGAGATTCATGTTACCCATCACCTTATCACATAGTGGCACATTTTTCCACCCTTTATAGAAGGCCATATTTCTAAATAGAGTATTAGAAGAAAATAAAATTTGTTTGTTGCAATCTAAAACAAAGAATCTTTTTTGTCATTTTGTTTTTTGTGTTGTTAATTATAGTTTCAGGGTTGTGGGTCCTATATTAAATAGTATCAAAATACAAAAGATCCTGAGAGTGTAGTGTATTTCAAACTATTTGCAAGACATGGGAAAAATGTTGCAAGGTGATGGTAGATAGCAGTAAGACAAATAATTTGGTTTCACTAGAGATCGTTGAGAAGCCAAAACTAAAAAGAAGAAAGCATTGTAAGCCCTATAGTATTTATTGGTTGTAAGGTGATCATAGGATATCATTAAGTGAGCAATGCGATGTTGATTTTTAGATTCGTAGATACAAGGATAAAATTTTATGTGATATAATACCTTTGGATATGTCATGTTTTTTGGGTTGACCATGGCTCTATGATAGAGAAGCTATATATAATGATAGAGACAACACCTATAGAATAATAAAGAATGGGAAATAGTATGTTTTGAATCTAATGAAGGATCAATAAGAGGAAGTGACAAAAGAAGTTTCAATTGTATGCTTTGATAAAAGTGTAAAGAATGAAGATGAGAAAGAAGAGGAAATTTCAATAGTGGATGAAGATAAAGATGAAGAAACAAAACTATGGCCAAGGTTGAGAGGAAAAAAAATGTAATGTTGTAATAAATGATGAGTTTCATTTGACGAGAATGAAGGTATTGGAAAATGGAAATAAAATTGAAAGTGAAGATAGAGGTAAAAATACCTCACAAATTGAGGTAGAAGAGAAAGAAATTTAGGAAAGGAACCTAGTTTTGATGTGAGAGTTGATGAGGATGAAGATTATCTCTTGTAGAAAGAGGAGATGAGAAGCATATAAAGCTTCCTTCAAGGAGAAACAAAGAACATAATAGCGTGTCAAGTAAATGACACTGAAGAGGTAGGAAGTAAGGCAATAGTTAGTCCTTTGGAGGATGAAGTAGTGTTGTAGAATAAGAGAGAAAATGGAAATTTTGGATTTCTATAATGTTTATGATGAAAATTTGAATATGAATTAGTACATAAAATTTGCAAGTACAAAGGAACAGGTGGAATAAATAAAGAAAGATAAGATGAATGAAGCAATGAGCATAGAGGAAGAATTAATACAAATGGATTTTAGTTTGTGCAGAGAATAATGCAGATATATATTGGGGAAAATCTATAGAAAGAGGAGAGAAAGGAAGAAATATTAGGTGGAAAAGGATGGGTTACAATGGAACTAATTTGACATTAAGAGAGAAGAGTGAAAAGATTAATTGTCAAAGAAGACTAGAAATTGTCCCAACTAAGTGTTGGAAGAGGTGGAGGAAGAAATAATTTTCATCTAGAACAATGATGGAGATCTTGCAGGTTATAAGCAACCTAAAAGAGTAGTCCAGCTACTCCACTCCATTTTGTGAGTCCTACTCACAAAATTTTCCTACCTGGTACATCTAATGTAGGAGCATCTTGGGTGTATCAAAAATCAACATCACCCAAAAAAATCATTTTTTTTTGTTTCAAGATTTGTTTGGTTGGTTATGGTTTGACATCTCTTTAGTTGATTTGGAGATCTTAAAACTTTGGCTGACCTAAAAGACATGTGTGTTGAATAATAGATAGAAAGGGACAATGAATTATTCAATATAGAACTTCCTCTTGAGGCAATGTGACCTCCTAAAATTTTATGACAAGAAAATAAAATTGGCATATGCAAAGAAAAATTATATAGATTGTTTCTTCAACATTATGTTTTCCTATGTAAAATGTGAGCTTTGGAACTATGGTATGAACATCCATATTAGCTTAATTGATGGGGATATGCTATATGTTTTAGTTACCATTGCACTAGTTGGCACAAATGTGAAATGTGGAACCATATAAAGGAATGAAAAATGTCTGATAGAATGCCTGAATTTTGATTGTAGAAGTTTGGTTTGTTGAAATAAGTTTTAAGAAATTTCTAAAAGGTGGTTGTAAAGACATGTTAACACTCTACTTTCCTATGTCAAAATAGAAGCTTTGAGATAGTGTTGATACATTCAACATTATATTTGACCTTTTATACATGTATTCTTAACATGGAAGCAGATACCGGCACATGGAATCCAATAGAATTCCCCAACAAACTTGTTGTCTCTTAGACTTTTCTACACTTCCCAACTAATACAGCCAATTGGTTTTCATTACACCCATTTATCAGAAGATGGAAAGGAAGTTCAGCATCATACATGAGAAGGTGAAGTAAACCGCCAAAGGTGGAGTTGATTAGTATTAGAATATTAAAAGGTATCACCTCCAATAGATGATACAATAAAAGATCATCAATTAAGGATAAATGGGTGGCTGAAAATAAGAAAGAAACAACCCAGGTGGGTGAGTAACTAGAAGGGGAGTTGTGGGGTTGATTATGATCTATGAGGGAATGGAATGGTTATTGAGATGTTAATGTGCTAGATAAGCAAAGGGATTGTAATCTTAAATAAAATAAAATAAAAGAACATAGTAGAGCATATGGGTAAGGGTGACGAGTATGGTAATGTGCAAATAGGAAATCAGAAAAGGGAGGTATACATGAAGTCTCATATGTCATATAGGAAGGTGCTAGAGGAAGGGGCCATAGAAGGCCATAGTTGTAAATAGAGTATTAGAAGAAAATAAAATTTGTATGTTAAAATCTAAATCAGAGTCTTTTTTCTCATCTTTGTTTTTTTTTGTTGTCATTTTTAGTTTGAGGGTTGTGGGTCCTGCATTATTAATAAAAGAGAAAATTAAAATACAAGAGAATAAATTAAGATAGATAGGATGGAAAGAAAAATAAATCTAGATGAGTACATCTATAGTAAATACAAGGGAGAAATAAATTTAAATATTCAAAGATTCCATTCAATCCACTCACCCTGATTAGTCAAAATGAACCTACTACCCAAGTGAGTTAAACTAGGTGTTGGAAGGTACTTAATAAACAAATAAAAATGAAGAAAACCTTACATAAACACCTTTTGAAAGCTATGTCTATGCCTGTTTGAAATATATTATCAATATCAGTGAGCTCAAAAGGCATTGATAAACAAATCTCTCTATTTTTAAATGATATTTTGAACATATCATATATATTTAGTAAAACTTGGTTTTATCCCAAATATCCATTGAAAACGGCTATCACTTAAGAACCTTTGACAATTTATAAAATATAGCCAAAGATTAAATTGGATAGATAACTTTTCTAAATGGACTATTTAGATTTTAAAATTTCACATAAAGTCTAAGCTCCCCATTCTTTTTAACTAGGACTAAATTGGCCACTTATGTTGAATATCAAATTGGGAAGATAATTCAAGTAGATAATAGTTTGTATAATTCCTTGAAGATTAAGATCTCTAGGAGTGCATTGATAGGATTTTATCATATATAGGTTCTTATTTACCCTACTAGAGGCACTCATTTCCAACTAGAGATAGTGTTTGCTTCACCACGAATTTGGCTTTATTTATTTTTATCTTGGATAATGTCACCTTGTTATCATATAACCTTGAATCTAATTTTCACATGAAGTTTCAATTCCATGGCTTCATCCATATTTTTGATATACTCAAAACACAAGTTCTCCCATATGCTCACATATATACAATTGCATCCTATTGGGGTTCAAATCCTTGTTAAGAGTATTTTTATTTGTGTCAATTTTTTTGTATTCTTCCTTATAAATATTTAAAATTGGTCAATATGTATGATGGGTTTTACTACTAAATGCACCTAGGTAAACAAAATGTTGATTTTTAATGATGTGATATATTCAAATTTGGAGGGCCCAACCAATATAGTGGGCACTACATGATTTTTTTTGTTTTTATTTCCTAAATTTTTAGATGCTTATACTATTATTTTTTAGGTTGGTTGGTTTCTTTTAAGAAATAAATGGTGTTGAAAGTGTATGCATATATATGGTTTTGAATGCTCCATTGGTGGTTGACCATAATCATTAAAAATCCACCATAATAATTGGAAACACATTTTGACCTAAAATGATAGAAATTTATTTATGATTTTATTTCAAAGGATTTTGACCTTGCAAAAACCTTCTAAGTATACTTCAAATGCCATATTGGACTTATCTTGAAAAAGCGGGAATATGAACAATAATAAAATATGTATTCAATTTTTTTATATTTTAACCATGGATAAATAGTTAAAATGCAATAAAAAGTGGGCTTATCAATATCTTGTTAGTATTTATAGGGTATTTTAGCTTCTCCTCATTTATACTAGCATGTGGTTGCTTTTTTGTAGCTATATTGGCTTGGGTAGCTTATGTATGCATTAGAATGCATCCATGTGTACTTGAACTATTTAAATTTACCTTATTTAATATTATTATCACCAATGTCAAGTAAAGGAAAGTGTAATTAGTATTTATGAAGATATTTAAATTAAAGAAGATCACTATAGGATTTAGCATCAAAATTGGATAATCAAAAAATAAGATTTGTCTTATTTCCTTTGCCTAATTAAACGTAGTTATAACTATTAGTGAAATATAGTGTTATGCTTCTTGGATATGCTAAAATATGTTTTTTTATGAAGGTCTTCCAACTATATAAGAGCAATGTAATATAGACCTACAAGAATTCATGATATAATATCAATATGGTTTCTTATTCGATGAAGAGTGGATATAACTAAGTTCTACTAATATCTTATTATTATTTTTTAACTATTCAAGCTCAAAAATAAGAAGTTTAAGGTTACATGTGTATAGTTAAATTATGTCATCACCAAGTATTTGAGTGAATGATATTGATCTTGGCAATATAGTTTCACTTTAAAAGATGTATATACGTAATTCATTTGACTCTAAATTTTTATTATTGGATAGGTGTTATATATAAGAGCTCATAGTGTCTATTATTTTTTTTGTGAAATTTAGGGAAACATTAATTTCAAGTTAAATTTTCAAGCCCAACAAAATGTGTTTCTTATATTAGGTCAACATGGATTGAAAGGGCCTTGATCCCTTTTACAACAAGACATAAGCATTCATCTCAGTTCAAACAACAAACAACAAACAACACAACAAAAAAACAAGCTAGAATAGATAAGGATTCCTAGGAAAAGCACTAAAGAATGTTTTTGAAAGGAACCCAAAGCCTTCAAGGGTTTTCAAAGGAACCCTAAACCTTGAAGTTTTTTCAAAAGGACCATAAAACTTCTTGGGTAATTTAAACTTGGCATCCAAAACCTTCGCTTCTACAAACCAACAATCTAGAAAGACAAGACAATGATGGTAACCAAGCCATCAAAATAACAACACCTATCAAGTATCCAAGTACAAAGACATGAGGAATTTTTCCAAGGTTCCCCAAACCTTCAATATAGTTTTAGAGTTGGCATCCAAAACTAACTAGCTACATCTACATTGGAACTCGTAACAACAAGACAAATCCTCAACTATAAAACTCCCCTTCACCTTAATAGGAGAGGATCTGAACAAATTATTTAGTGTATTTTTTTATATTAGATTTATCCATGTGCTTTAGACACATAGTTTTGGATCTAGTTGTATGCCTCAAGTTATAATTTCTAATATTTTTAAAATGTTATATTTAGTTGAATTATAAATAATTTTACCAACTCCAACAAAATGTACGATGTAAACTATTGAAGAAATTATTTAGCGTATTTTTTATATTATATTTATCCATGTGCTTTAGACACATCATCTGGGATCTAGTTGTATGCCTCAAATTATGATTTCTAATATTTGTATGAGGTTATAATTAGTTAATTTATCAATAATTGTAAAATATGTAATAAGTCTTATAAACACACTTTCAATCCCATTGTAAGTCATGTATTAGGTTTTTATTTGAATATTTAATTTTCTTAAATACATATTTATTTGAATATTTTATTTTTATCAAAACCATATATCATATATAGTAGGCCTTTCTTCTTAACATATGTGTGTACTAAGGTTAATGATTGCAAAACCTAATTTTCATTTTTTTTGTTTTTTTTAAATTGTGAATATTTAATTTACTTAAATACATGTATTTTCTAGTATTGAATCTTAAATATATAACTCAATTAGGATAAATAAACTAATGATATACATAATTTTGGCTCTCAACACACTAAAAATTCACTTTTTGGCCATATTTTGGCCAACTTTGACAGAGAGATCAACATTCTGAGAAAAAAATTCACTTTCGAACACCTGTTGCCGCAAAACTATTAGGAATTTTAAGATGATGTAAACTAGAGTCTTTTAGAATTTTCTTTCTAGTTTCTAAATATATTTTTAAAAAATTTTTATTAAAATTCATTTTTCCTTCTCCTTCGAAAAGTGGTTTGTGTGAAAAATTGTGTTTTTAAGGAGTTACTGTCACTTGGATCAACACAAAAAAATTTTAAAGTATGATAAAAATGTAGTTATTTCGATATTATATTTTTAACTTCAATATCTAAAGGATGCAATTGGTTTCATTCATTTTGGGTCAATATTTAATAGTTTATTAAGTTTTAAAGTGATAGTAATTGTAATTTAGACATAAGGTCACTTGGATCACTCTAACCTGATCTGTGTATATCGAAATGAATTTTTTCTTTTTTAAATAAAAAGGTAACATGAATACTCTTTTCCTACATATTTTTTATTTTTATTTTTTTGTAATTTACTATTTTTCCCAAAGTCTTGAAGAGACAAGTTGTTGAATGACCAAACAACCTATGTTTATTTAAAGTAATATTTAAAAGTGATAATGAAATCAATATGTATTAAAATTATATTCATTAGAAAGCTTTTTCTAAATAGCATCATACTAAATAGATAGGTTTTTCAAATGGATTCATTTGATCTTCCAAAACATAAATTTGAAGTGATTTTTTGTCAGCATTTTAATAGGTACGAAGGAGACTCCATTGTAGGTATGAATGAGGAGTATAGATGTTATATCAATTTTTTTTAATCTAAGAGGCTTTGAAATAACCATTCGTAATTAATTCCTTCAAATGGAACCTCTCAAGGCTTAAATCATCATATTTTATTAAAAATGTGTTATTTTGGCAAAAATCAGCATGTGTAAAAAAGTGGGACACACTATTGTGGGACCACCCATTATAAACAAAAATTTTTCTCACATTAATCATATTTTTTTTTGTTTTGTGAGCTCATTTTGTCACAAGATCATATCTTAAGTGAATTTAAGTTAGAGAGATTCATCATTACTTCTTATGCAATTGTTTATAAAGTAAGGTCTTGATTTAAAACTGTTATTCGGGGTATATTATGTTGAATAAATATTTTTTCATATCTACTTGAAAAGAGGTCACATTTTTTACCAACATTGAGAGTCACTAATAAAATTTGGAGTCTCTTGATGCTTACTAGTTTATATCTTAATATCGGCTATATTTTGTTCTTTCTATTTATTTTTCTTGTCATTGACCTTAGCAGCACTCCTAGCATACAAAGTTTTGAATAAGAGGAAAATAATTTTCTTATGAGTTCTCCCATTGTTTCTGTTGCCCAAAAATTCCCTGTCATTCATTTTTTGGCCGCGGTTTTGTTTTTTTAAGAAGAAATGCTCAAGTGTCAAAAATCTCTATGTTTTTCGCCTTTTAATGTCGAGAGTCCAGTGTGTTTTCTGCTTAAGTGTCGAAAACCCAGCATGTTTTCGACCTCCTCTCTGCAGGCTCGAGATGTTTTTGCCTTTTGGCCTGAAATTTTGGTGTGTTTTCGACCTCTCCGCTCTGAAAATTTGGTGTGTTTTTGACCTTCACTCGAAAACCCTCTGTGTTTGCAGCACCTTCTATGTTTTTGACCCTAAGCACGCAACTCTGACAAGCGGGTCCCAGTTCCTCAAGGTCGTGCCAGTGTGGAAGATCTGATGACTATCGCATGATCGCATGGGATCTTTCAATCCCATGAGATCATGCAACAACCGTTGATGCGGTATCGATGATCGACGGTCAATCTTCGGTGGCGGTCAGTGGCTAACCTCATGCGGTTGGTCGCATGATTGCATGGGCTCTTTCGAGCCCATGTGACCATGTGACAAGCCATTAGCAGTTTCAGTGGGTCTGGTTTTTTTCTGCAAAGTGGCGGTCAGTAGGGGTTCGATGGATAGTGCCACCAGCAATTATCAGGTAGCATCATGCCGTTGGTCGCATGATCGCATGATCGCATGGGCTCTTCCGAGCCCATGTGACAAGCCGTCAGTGGTTCACATGCTTTCAGGCAGTGTTGTTGTGGGTCCATGTCAGGAAGTGCCAAGGTGTTGCTGACGAAGCGGTCAGAATGAATAGAGGGATGACACATGGCATTTTTGGGCTCGGGGTTGGCAAGTTTTGCACGGTTGCACAGTTGGAGGTGGGCCTGACTCTAGGTTCGGTCCGGTAATCTTGCAATAAAAGGAAGGATATTCTCTCTATCTGGCAATTATGAGACTTCTTTTAGTCGGGTAATCTCCTGACAGAAAGGAATATGCTGAGAAGATAACGTGACTCAACGACTACCATCAGATAAGCAAGGATCAACGGTTTTCACATGGTCGCTAAGAGGTGCCCGAGGTTAAGAAAGATAACGTGACTCAGCGACTACCATCAAATAAGCAAGGATCAATGGTTTTCACGTGGTCGCTAAGAGGTGCCCGAGGTTAAGAAAGATAACGTGACTTGGTGACTAGAGGAGAAAGGTGACCCAGGGTGAA
This sequence comes from Chamaecyparis obtusa, assembly GCA_027943335.1. Classification (NCBI taxonomy): domain Eukaryota; kingdom Viridiplantae; phylum Streptophyta; class Pinopsida; order Cupressales; family Cupressaceae; genus Chamaecyparis; species Chamaecyparis obtusa. The sequence continues at coordinate 271,320 of BSBK01005852.1, read as the reverse complement.
ACCGGGGTTAAGTTTTCCGTGCATCTTGGGCTCGAATATTTGTGGCAAGCGGAGGTAGTTAAAAAAAAAAAAAGCTTATCACATGATCACATGAAGCCTTTTTGGCTCATGCGATCATGCGACCGATGACCTTTTCATAGGGATGCTGAGGTGGCTTTCCTTGCGGGCTCGAGGTGTCTTGTGTGACAGATTTACAAAAGCTTGTCGCATGATCGCATGAAGCCTTTCGGCCTCATGTGATCATGCAACCATTGCTTTGTCAAGCGGTGGCATTTTTCAACGGCAGTCGTATGATCTCATGTGGCTTCCTAGCCTCATGCGATCATGCGACCAAGTTCATTTCAAAGCAGAGCGGCCTTTTGTTTTTTATGACCTTTCTTCTGAGGGAGATTTTTGCGGGTAGCTAGAATTGATGATTTCAGAGGCGGTTGCAGTTGGGAGAATTTGCAGAGATCTTTTGGGCAGCCCTTTTGGGTCCTTTCCAAGATCTGGGATCAGATTTGAACAGTCATGACAGAGGTCTAGCTTGCAGAGAGGTAGATGGATGAGGTTTTTTGTCTTGGCAGGGTTGATCAATTCAGGGATGGACACGCAAAGGTATATCTGATCAGCCATGATATTTACAGAAACATATTTATGATAAGAAGTGACTAATTTTAAGGGTGATTAATATAATGCATATTTGTGTAGCCCTAATTCAGAGATATTTTGACTCCTACCTGCGTGCAGCGAGTGGTGTATATATTCTTTTTTGGAGCCTGTAGTGCTCAAAATTGACATTTTGTAAAAAGGAAAAGGCTCTTTTCTTGGAAAACTATCTGTAACATTCCTTCCTGCTCTCCGGTTTCCCACATCTTGTAAGTTTTCATTGATGAATTCAAATATTACAAAGCATTTTGTGGCACTCTTGTTGTCCTCATGCCTTCTTGTCTGAGTTTGTCTCTTATTGGATTGAAGGTTATGAATGTTGTAAATAGAAATTGGGGTTCCTAGTTCCTCTTGCTTTCTGCAATTTTGTCTGTTTCCTATGTCTGATCTGATTTAGGTGTTTTGTGGGTATGCTACAGCCCCTAGCAGCCTTGTCTCATTCCTACACCTAGTTGCAGAAAAGGATGTTTGTTTGCAGGTCATAGGTTGAGTCCTCTATTCAAGCCTTCCTATGAATTGCTTATGCAAACCTATCTAGTGAGTGGTGACTTATTAGACCTGATTCCTCTATTGATCTCATCCCTCTATACTGAGATCCAAACCCTAGTTTTGGTGCATCACCTAGTAGGTAGATTTTCTTTCTGTTATTTCCCTTTCCATGCACTCCTTCTATCCCTTTCCCCTCAAAGTTTACTTTCATGTTAAGAGCAAATCAGGGTGATTATCCAAGAGGAACCAGCCTAGAATCTAGAGGTCTCATTTTGGTTAGCAAAAGGTCCCACAACCTTGAGATGAGTCCCATGTTATACTAGATTATCAAGACTACAAGAGCTTGAGATCAAAGGTGCAAAATTCAGTGTATAACATTTTTGGCATGCCCGATGGGACCAAGAGGTCATAAGTTTTCAGGGTTCTTGCTGGTTTTGATATGCTTCCAGCAAGTTACAGACCTTTGAGAGGTCATCATTTGGCATATCTGGTGACTCCAAGCTCACATCTACTGGTTTCAAGGAGATTTAGTACCTAGGATGGATTACCACCCTTCTTTTCATGAGGGTGTCCCTTCATTTCATGGAGGTCAGCAGCAGTCATCTCATGCTTGCCCCCCACCCACCCAACTTCCAGCATCATGGCAGCAGAATTGCTCATACTAGCAACCTCAAGAGGAGATGCTTTCTTTGAAAGAACATGCTCATCATGCCTAGATCCAACAACGACAAGCTTTGGCTCAGCAGGATCAAGGTTACAGGAGGTACCTCATAGAATAATACAAAAGAAATAAGGCCAAGCTTGCTGAGGGGGTGGAAGCACAAAAGAAACACTATGAGGAGGTGTTGGAAACATAGAAAATGCATATGTGGACACAAGAAAAGGAGTAGTTTGATGCTAGGTGCAAGTAGTGTGAAGAAGTCATTGCAGGACAACAAAAAATTCAAGCAGCCCTTGTAGAAAATTTAATTAAGGTTAGTGATGCTATAGCTGAGAAAGAGGAAGATTTTCAAAGAGCATTAGCAGCTCAGCAGGTTACTTATGAGGAGTTGGAAATTCATAAGAATAATTGTGAAAAGGTGGTTCAAGACAAGAAAATTTTAATGGAGGCCATGTTTGATAGGGGCATTGAATTTCAAATGGAGAAAAAAAAAGAGATGAGAGCTCATGAGGAGTTTCATGAGAAAGAGCTGCAGGACCTCAAACAAAATATGAGATTCGTGGCTTCTGCAGCTGAAAAATATAAAAGAGGCTATCAGATGCAGATTGAGAAATGTTCTCAACTTGAAGAAGAAAAGGAGAGCATAGAGCAAAAGATTGTTGATCTAAAGGTGGCTCTCTCCGAATAGGTTAGGACAAATGAGTCCTCAACAAATCATGATTATGCTGATAGCAGTATACTTCTCCTGCAAAAGAGTCTAGAAGAAGAAGAGGAAGATCAATTCTGGGACAAGATGGAGTACTTTTGCTTGCATCTTGATGACAAGCCCACACTTCTAGAGAACACCCGCAATCTACAGGAGATAGTCATTTTCTTTTAGCATAAGAAGGAGGCCAATCAGACTGAAGTAATCTCTCAGGAGCCTAAGTTTGTCAAGGAAAGCTCTAGGTCCAACATCTCTCATGGTTGCCCTATTAGGTATTTGGCCAGGATGGAGGTTATCAAAGGAGTACAAATCATGCCACCATCCGAATGTGATTTTCCATTAGGGGTTGAGGCTGAAAATGAACCAGATCTTCTTTTTGCCCCCATTGACCAAGTAAGTAAAGTCTCCTCACTGCTTATTGTTTCTCCTCAGAATGATGGTGCCTACAATCAGCTTGACCAAGTGAGAAAAATCTATATCAGTCAAATCTTTGTCAAGCAAGTGACCCTGTATATCTCCTATGTTTATCTTGTAATAGCTTTCCAGAGGCATGTGGATTATTGTAAGCTGAGAAGGATGGGAAGCTATTTTCCACAACCAGTCAATGGTTTCATTTAACCAAGTTTCTATACTGGTTAGCTTAGGTTAGTTTTTCCTATTTTCTTCCAGCTTTCTAGTTTAGTTTTCCCTGTTTTCCAAGAAGTGCTCGTGCACAAGTTTGTCTTCTCGGTTTAGTTTTTGGTCCCTGTCAAGTTTTTTGTGCTCGAGAAATGACTCCTATGCCCAATGGATTTTTCAAGGCAACTGGTCCAATGTCTAGCAGGCTGACATCCCGTAGAGTTCACCAAAATGTTGCCCAAAAATTCCCTATCATTCATTGTTTGGCCACGGTTTTTTTTTTTAGAAGAAATGTTCAAGTGTCGAAAATCTCTATGTTTTCTGCCTTTTAATGTCGAGAGTCCAGTGTGTTTTCTACTCAAGTGCCAAAAACCCAGCGTGTTTATGACCTCCTCTCTGCAGGCTCGGGATGTTTCTGCCTTTTGGTCTGAAATTTTGGTGTGTTTTCGACCTCTCCGCTCTAAAAATTTGGTGTGTTTTCGACCTTCAATCGAAAACCCTCTATGTTTTTGGCACCTTCTATGTTTTTGACCCTAAGCACACAACTCCGACAGGTGGGTCCCAGTTCCTCAAGGTCATGCTAGTGTGGAAGATCCAACGACTGTCACATGATTGCATGGGATCTTCCGATCCCATGAGATCATGTAACAATCGTTGAAGCGGTATCGGCGATCGGTGGTCAATCTTTGGTGGCAGTCAGTGGCTAACCTCATGCGGTTGGTTGCATGATTGCATGGGCTCTTCTGAGCCCATGTGACCATGCGACAAGCCATTAGCGGTTTTAGTGGGTCCAATTTTTTTTCGCAAAGTGGCAGTCAGTAGGGGTTCGGTGGATAGTGCCGCCAGTGGTTATCGGGTAGCATCATGTGGTTGGTCGCATGATCGCATGAGCTCTTTTGAGCCCATGCGACCATGTGACAAGCCGTCAGTGGTTAGCATGCTTTTAGGCAGTGTTGTTGTGGGTCCATGTCAAGAAGTGTCGAGGTGTTGCTGATGAAGTAGTCGGAATGAATAGAGGGATGACATGTGGCGGTTCTGGGCTCAGGGTTGGCAAGCTTTACGCGGTTGCGTAGTTGGAGGTGGGCCCGGCTCTAGGTTCAGTCGGGTAATCTCGCAATAAAAGGAAGGATATTCTCTCTATCTAGCGATTACGAGACTTCTTTTAGTCAGGTAATCTCCTGACGAAAAGGAATATGCCGAAAAGATAACGCGACTCAGCGACTACCGTCGGATAAGCAAGGATCAACCATTTTTGCGTGGTCACTAAGAGGTGCCCGAGGTTAAGAAAGATAACATGACTGAGCGACTACCATCGAATAAGCAAGGATCAACGGTTTTCACATGGTCGCTAAGAGGTGCCTGAGGTTAAGAAAGATAACACAACTTGGTGACTAGAGGAGAAAGGTGACCTGGGGTGAAACTGGGGTTAAGTTTGCAGTGCACCTTGGGCTCGAATATTTGTGGCAAGCGGAGGTAGTTAAAAAAAAAAAGCTTTTCGCATGATTGCATGAAGCCTTTTTGGCTCATGCGATCATGCGATCGATGACCTTTTCGTAGGGATGTTGAGGTGACTTTCCTTGCGGGCCCGAGGCGTCTTGTGTGACAGATTTACAAAAGCTTGTCGCATGATCGCATGAAGCCTTTTGGCCTCATGCGACCATTGCTTTGTCAAGCGGTGGTAGTTTTCAAGGGCAGTCACATGATCGCATGTGGCTTCCTAGCCTCATGTGATCATGCGACCAGGTTCATTTCAAAGGAGAGCGGCCTTTTATTTTTTATGAGCTTTCTTCTGAGGGAGATTTTTGCGAGTAGCTAGAATTGATGATTTCAGAGGCAGTTGCAGTTGGGAGAATTTGTAGAGATCTTTTGGGCAGCCATTTTGGGTCCTTTCCAAGATCTGGGATTGGATTTGAATAGTCATGACAGAGGTCCAACTTGCAGAGAGGTAGATGGATGAGGTTTTTTGTCTTGGCAGGGTTGATCAATTCAGGGATGGACATGCAAAGGCATATCTGATCGGCCATGATATTTACAGAAGCACATTTATGATCAGAAGTGATCGATTTTAGGGGTGATTATTATAATGCATATCTGTGTAGCCCTAATTCGGAGATATTTTGACTCCTACCTGCGTGCAGCGAGTAGTGTATATATTGTTTTTTGGAGCCTGTAGTGCTCAAAATTGACATTTTGTAAAAAGGAAAAGGCTCTTTTCTTGGAAAACTATCTGTAGCATTCCTTCCTACTCTCTGGTTTCCCACATCTTGTAATTTTTCATTGACGAATTCAAATATTCCAAAGCATTCTGTGGCACTCTTGTTATCCTCATGCCTTCTTGTCTGAGTTTGTCTCTTATTGGATTGAAGGTTATGAATGTTGTCAATAGAAATTGGGGTTCCTAGTTCCTCTTTCTTTCTAAAATTTTGTGTGTTTCCTGTGTCTGATCTAATTTAGGTGTTTTGTGGGTATACTACAGCCCCTAGCAGCCTTGTCTCATTCCTACACCTAGTTGCAGAAAAAGATGTTTGTTTGCAGGTCATAGGTTGAGTCCTCTGTTCAAGCCTTCCTATGAATTACTTATGCAAACCTATCTAGTGAGTGGTGACTTATTAGACCTGATTCCTCTATTGATCTCATCCCTCTATACTGAGATCCAAACCCTAGTTTCAGTGCATCACCTAGTAGGTAGATTTGCTTTCTATTATTTCCCTTTCCATGCACTCCTTCTATCCCTTTCCCCTCAAAGTTTACTTTCATGTTAAGAGAAAATCAAGGTGATTATCCAAGAGGAACCAGCCTAGAATCTGGAGGTCTCATTTTGGTTAGCAAAAAGTCCCACAACCTTGAGATGAGTCCCATGTTATACTGGATTATCAAGACTACGAGAGCTTGAGATTAGAGGCACAAAATTCAGTGTATAACAATTTCTTACTACACAACCATAAGATTCAATTCATCATCCCAAGTCAACCTTCCCTAAGCTTAGGTTTTGGGTTATTCTTTAGGCTTTGTGGAAATATAGGTTTTGAATACTAATATAGAATGATCCTAGCAATGCACAACATATTGTCATTTATTGAAATGTAAATGTATTAAGTTATGCACCTCAAATGGGCACCAAAAAAAAGGAAATATCATGGGTATGTGATTTTATCATTATAAAGGTATTCACCATATTATACAAAACCATACTCCTATTCCAATATTCTACAATATTGGGAAAGAGAATTGGTTTTAAAAAAACTATTAAAAATAATCATATCCACACCCATGTGCACTACCACATTCTTTTTGTATACCTTTCTCTCTATTCATCAAACAATTGTTATGGGGTTTTTATAGAATATTAAAATTTGAAATATTACTCTTATTAGTACTTGTCGATAGGCTAAGCAAGTATTAGTACTTACCGATAGGCTAAGCAAGTACTATTGCAACAAGTTTTGGATTTCTTGGTTTAACTAGTGATTAAAACAATGTCTCACGACCAATCAAAAAATACTATATTTGTTATTGTATTATATATTTTATATTTTGTATAGTAAAAATGTTAAATCTTTAACTTTATCATATATAAGAATTATTTATTAAAAATTTGATTGGCTAAATCATTTGAAGTGTTATACATGAAATTTGCAGAATTCAATTATGTTGCTCAAGAGTTATGGTGTTCAATAGGGCTCACATTATTATTTTTATCCTGATTTAAAATTATATTGAATAGTTTCTTTATTTTTTATTTTTAATAACCCCTACCCACATGATAATAAATTTTTAGATTATAAAATTTTACAAATTTATATTTAATAATTATATTTTAATTTTTACAATAATGATTATTGAAATAAATTTTTGAAAAAAACTATGATTTTTTTATTAATTTAAAAATAAAATAAAATGAGATTTTTTTAAGATATATTTAATTAATTTAATGTATATAATAAAAAATTTAAAACTATTTTTAAAGTAAGATTTCAATTGTTTTTTATAAAAGAAGCAGCAAGAGGGTGATGGCCTGTGGTACAGAGAGACTAGAAGCACATTGACAACATATTAATAGCACTAGTCACATAGCAAGTAATCAACAATACGCCAGCAAAAAAAGAGTGTCTAGTATGGCTCTATAAAAAACAAACTTAACGGTTCTTTTCAAGAATAATGAACCAGAGTATCTTAAGTAGAAATGAAAAACATATTAACAGTAGCATGCCGCACAGGGCTAATCCAGAGTCTAAACAAATTAACCATAAAAAAGGAAAGCAAAATATAGGATCTAGGGCTAACATGCCCGAACCAGAACAAAAACCTCATGGTAGCAGCAATAGCTAGGATCTCCCACCTAGATGTTTAGACATTAGGATCGCGGCCCACTCTTCCTACAAAAATAGGAATAGGTCTCTGTTATCTTCATCTGCCTCCCACTTGCCTCCAGCCAACTTCTCATGCACGTTGCATAGGGTCACCGTCGATACATGCATGACTTTGAGGGAAAACTTGTTCATATCAGTGATGTGGGCTTTGATATCTTTCATGTCCTACTTGAGGCTGAGGATCTCATTATCGATTTCCATGAACTTCAGTTTGAGGGAGCCCTTAAACCTATCATTCCCATCCAACATCGTATAATTGTGCTCATCAAGAGGGGAATTGGTTTGCTGGTCATGGGGGGAGGGCCGGGGTGGGGTATTTCTATGAGGCATATCATCCAGCGCCCATAGGGGGTTCATGGGGGGAGCACTGCCAGTCCTTTGTGAGCTCAAGTGTTCAACAGAGGAGCCCTTGATCAAATCAGTGGAGGTAGAGGTGCCATCTTTCGAATGGGACTTCTCCTCAGAAGACATTTCCCTGATTCTTCTTTTGCATTTATCCTTGGTAATTCTGTTGGAACACTGGACAGTGCCCCCCAAATTCACCTCCAACTTGACCTGGCTTTTCGAATTCCTTCATTTTTTGGGCTTCCTCTCAGTTTCAAGGGTGTTATTAGCCACTATCACATCCTTAGCTTCCAAGGACTCAGAGACATGGGATTCCTCTAAATCCTCGGCCCTTTTAAAGGGTTTTATCATGCATCTCTTGTGGCCTTTACCATATTTCGGGACAAGGTCAGTTTCCTAGATCTCTTGGATAGACTGGGAGGGGGACTGAGAGAGGTTATTGGCTCTCGAAGGAGAGGCATCCTGGGTGACATCTTTAATAATAAAGGGGGGTTGGGGCAGAGGGAAAATGGCTTTGTGGAAGTTATATAGATAGAGAAAGTGACTCTAGTGGAGGATGGGGATCGGCTTCTTAGGGTTTTTATTTTCCCTTATATCCAGGATGTTTCTTTCAAGAGAGTGGAGAAGGTAAAATGCAATAGAAATGAGGTCCCTATTCTTGATATGGTCGAGGAATGACAAATGATAATAATAAAACACACTAAATTTACCCTCAAGGGTGAAGTATTTCATAACAATGTGACACACCTTGGGCCAAAACTCTAGAGGCTGCTCGTGGTTGAATCCTCTGGACTTCTTCATAGGCTTCTCCCCCAGCCTAAAGAACTGGTTAAGACTTGTAAGGTCTAGCGTCCTACTAGTTTTCTTATACTTTCTTCCTTCCATTGACAGATCGGTCGCTTTAACAATGACCTCCTCATTTATTTGGAAGTGAATACCCCCAACCGATAGCTTCCTGTTGTTCCAGGAGGAAATGTATTTCTTGGATATTTTCTCATCATGGCCTCCCTTCATTCACTCCATGAAACCCCAGATACCACTATCTTTGTAGTAGTGGCTCACTAGGGGGTTGGAGGTGAATTCCTCATCAATTTTATCTGACTCTATGCACAAGGTTTTTCCACCCATGTCGACTAGCCTAGTATCCAACGCAAAATTCTTCTAGAAATTGCATGGCCAAGCTTCGTAAACTAGAGCATAAAATAGGTTATTTTGAGTTAACCATTTTATAAGGAAATTATACATAAAAGGCAAGCCTTGGGTGGTTTCTGGGTAGTTGAGCTCTGTACGGTGAAATCTATCGGATCTCCAGGCATAATAATTAGAAATTAAGCTATATTTTCCCTTGGTGTCCTTGGTAATCTAAATTACCTGATGATGTAGACAACTATCTTTCCACATGTACTCACACAAAAGGCAATTATGAACCTTTATGAGGTTTTGCACATATATATTCATAACCACAGTAATCATCAAGTTAAGTCAACACATAATCAAAGTGGGTCCTTCAACAATATTGGTGACAGCTTGGCACATTTTAAACATTGTTGGTGTCACTTTTTTCCCACCTAATCAGCTATTGGGTCTCCTTTGGTATCTCACTGACCTCCTCCCATTTATTCAGCCTAGCTTTCTTAAGCTAAATGTCTGCCATAGAATTCATCACCGCATTTCCTTCCCTATAGATATGGGAAATAATCATGCTTTGGAGGTTGTTGAGAAGCTCTTGAACTTCCACTATTATGGTGTTCACTCACCACCCCACATTCAACCCCCTTTTGATATCTCCACAATCACTTTGGAGTCCCCCTCAATCACCAGCAGCTTGATGTTCATGGAAATGGCAAATTTGATGCCCCATAGAAGAGTTGTGCCTTCCGATTGATTGACAGTGTTGATTTTTAGTGGCCCGGCATAAGCAAATAGGCAAGTACCATTGTGGCCTCTTAGCACACCACCCCCACCCTGGGTGAGATTATTCACCACCCCATCAAAGTTTAATTTGGTCCAGCTAATGGGCCAGGAAACCCATCAAGTAGCATTCCTAGCCATCAACCTGGAGTTGTCAAACCTAGTGAAGCTATCAACAAGCTCCAATTATTAGTCATTCTAATCTCCCAGGAAGAGCGGGGTGTTGAGGGGAGTTTCCACTTAGCCAATCCAGCATTCTCACATAGGATATTGGTGCCGAGATAGAGACAGGCCTCAGGCAGGGAAACAGACTCCCTGAAGATCATGTTGTTCCTTTCTTTCCAAATAGTCTTGCAAATGTGTGGGGGTAGGAGCCACCATAGGATCTGGAGGAGAGGGTGATTAGAGGGGGATCATCAGCCAGTGAACTGGTGGACATCATCACCCAAGACCCAAGGGACCCCCAATTTTCCAATAACTTCCTACCAAATGTTAGCAAAGTAATCACAGTGTATGAATAGGTGGTTCACCATTTCCTCTCCTTTTTGCAAAAGACACACCCACTGGACATAGATAATCCTCTTCTTATGAGGTTTTCATGAGTTAAGACTTTATCATGCATAAGCATCCACCAGAAGAAATTGATCTTTGAAGTAAGGTGTGGGATCCACACCTTCATCCAATCTCTCGGATTGTTCTCTTCCTTTAGAAGAAGGTTGTAAGAAGTCTTGACTGAGAAGGTTCCCACTTGGGTGGGGCCCAAATGATGGAGTCCTAGCCAACAATTCCTAGAATTCTAACATTCCCAAAAATTTCCATAAGCTCATTAGCCAAGTTCTCTAATTCTGGTCTATCCCTGACCATAAGAGCCATATCTTTCCATTTCCCTTCAGCTATGTAGTTGGATGTTCTATTACCAAGGATAGGCATGAGGTAGTTCATGAGGGGGCTAAACCTACCACCCAGGGTAGGGAAATTTTGAATCCAAAAGTCATTCCAGAATCGAATGGATCTCTTGTCCCATAAGAGTGCCCTTGAAGGTACTTGGCTTCCATTATCTTGCACCAATCCACTTTCCTTTCAATAAGCTTCCAAGCCACTTTCATGGTGAGGGCCCTATTTAGCAAGCCAATTTGCCTTAGGCCCAGACCTCCCAAATGTTTCGAAAGAAAAACTGTATCCTAATTGACCAGGGACATCCTATTTTTCTTTTTCAATCTTTCCCAAAGAAAGGTCCTTTGTATCTTCTCCAATCTATCTGCCATGTTGCTTTTGATCTTGAAGAGGGATAGAAAGTAAACTGGAATTCCCTAGAGAGTACAAGCCACTACCTGAAGTTTACTGGAGTGTTTCTCATAATCTTCCCTTTCCATCCACCAATATTTTTCTGGGTTCTTTCCAAGATGGAGTTATAGAAATCTTGGGAGACCTCTTTGATAGTGAGAGAGAGCCCTAAGTAGGTAGAGGGGAGCAAAGCTGACTGATAGCCCAATATTTGAAGCACTCTAGTTTAGGTCTCATTGGGGGTGTTGAAGAAGAAAAGTCTACTTTTCTGATAGTTAATGCACTATCCAGAGGCCATGGCATAATTCTCCAATAGTTACTTCCACTGTCTAGCTTCAATCACCAATGAGTACCCAAAGAGGAAAGTATCATCCACAAATTGCTCTAGAACAACTTGCTACAGAGTGGAAGTAGGTTTGATTCCTTTTATTCTTCTTGTAGAAGAGAGCATAGTCAGATTCCTATTGAGGACCTCAGCCACCATAATAAATAAATAGGGGGAGAGAGGATCGCCATGCGTAAGCCAGGTTTTTTAGGTTGAAAGAAACTGTCTGGGGAGCCATTGACTAAAATTGAGAATCTAATAGTTTGTGTACATTCTTGAATAATGTGAATAACCTTCTCATTAAAACTCATCCTACTAATGATTTTCTGGAGGAATGACCAGTTAGCCTTATCATAAGCCTTAGACATATCAAGTTTGAAGGCCATACCTGGAACTTTTCTCCTCTCCATGGAGTGGATGATTTCATGAGTGGATATGGATGCATCCAAGATCTGCCTTCCTAGAACAAAACCTTTCTGAGTAGGACTGATTAGTTTGTCCAGAAGGGGCTTCATTCTATTGACAAGGATCTTAGTGAGGATCTTATAGAATGTGTTACAAAGAATGATAGGCCTGAAGTCCAACATAGAGGTAGGGTTGTCATTCTTAGGGAGCAACACAATATAGGTCTTTTTATGTTGCCTTAGAAGTCACCCCATTCTGAAGAAGTCTCTGGCAGCACGAGTAACTTCTAAACCAATAATATCCCAATATTCTTGGAAGAAACTAGGGGGAAACCATCAGGTCCCAAAGATTTATAGGAACCCATAGCAAAGACATCCACCTTGACCTCCTCATTGGAAACACATTTAATGACATGATCATTATCACTGTGAGTAACAACACATTGGATGTGTTCTAGGAGTTGATTTTGTACATTGACCGGGCACACATGTCCAACATTCAAGTACAATCCCTTAAAGTAGTTTGTCGTAACCTGGTTGATTTTTTACTTCTCAGTAACTTCATTCCCTCTCTCATCCCTAATTACATTAATGGTGTTTCTTCTTTTGTGATTGCTAGCAGATCTATGGAAGAAGGTCATATTTTTGTCTCCTTCAGTAAGCCACTAGATTCTGGATCACTGTTTCTAGTAGATTTCCTCTCTTCTCAGAGCTTCCTACCATTCATGCCTAGCCTTTTATTCTTCCATTTGTGGTTGGGGTTGGATATTCCTAGCAACCAGCTAGGCTTGGAGGGATTCCAAGGTCTCCATAAGCTCCTTCTTTTCCTTATAGAAGTCGCCAAAGTTATGTTTACTCCAACCCTTTACCTCTCTTCTGATGATTTCCAATTTTTGGGAAATCCTAAACATGGCAGTGCCTTTGATAGGAGTGGCCCACCAGGATTTCACTTGGTCCCTAAAAGAGGGATGTGAGCACCACATAATTTCAAATCTGAAAGGGTTCGAGCTAAACCTAGGGGAGTCCCACCAACAAAGTAGGAGGGGGTTGTGATCAGAGGTAGTTTTGGGGAGGGAGAAAAAAGTAGAGATCAAGCACAAGTCCCAAGAAGAGGTGGCTAGGACTCGGTTGAGCTGCACTTGGATGAGGTTGGAGCCCTTCTAATTGTTGGACTAGGTGAAGGGATTTCCTTTTAGATCAATGTCCAAGAGGCCAGTGCAGGAGATAAATTCTGCTAGGTCCCCCATACTATCAGAGTAGTTTATTAAGCCTTCGTGCTTTTTCAAGGGATAGAGAGGGGTGTAAAGTTGCCAACCAACATATAATTAGTAGAAGTGTCCTGGTCTATACCACAGATAATATCTTTCCATAGGGATAACCTACCAGTCTGGGTATTAGGGACGTATATATTAAATAAGTGCCACATTAGCCATTTTTTCTTGAAGGTAACAGTAAGGAAGTTTGGGGAGAAGGAAAGTGGTTCACCAACAAAAGTGTTGGGGTTCCAAAGAGTTTTAATGCCCCTAGAAGGACCCGAGGCTTCAGAGTAGATAAACTCAACACCCGGCCAGAGACTGGTAGCCAAGGAGGCAAAATTATTGAAAGACATCTTAACTTCTTGAATGAGTAGAATATCCAACTTATGAGGAAAAATTTATTGTTTAACAACACTTTTCTTGAGGGGGCTTTTAAGACCTCTAACATTCCAAGAAAGACAAATCATTTCTTATTTTAAAAACTTGTTTCAAGGGTTTTTTGCCTACCTGCCACAACATCCCTTGTAGTCCCTCTCAACCTCTTGGTGCATTCTGATGGCCTCCCTCTGGGTGTCTCCATCCCCACATTATCCTTATTGGGCTTGGATTTCTTTTTTTGTGTTTTCCATTCACCACCATCGTCCTCCTCATAGCAATCTACACCTAGGGAACTGGGTGAGGAAGGGTAGTTCTTTTCTTTCAGCTGTAGAGGAAGTTTTGTATCAGTCTTAGGGGATTTTAACTCGAGTGAGACCACAATGGTAGGCTAATCCAAATCATCATGTTTGATCTCACTTGTCTCTGGGGTAGTCACCGGGGGGTTCTCCAATGTCACCACCACCAGAGGGGATTTAGAAACCTCAGGTTCAGGGGGCACCACTTCTTTCTCTAGAGGAGAGATTATCTCACCTTCTTCTACCTATGGGTTTTTCAGCTCTAGGTTTTCTAGTGCTTTAGCCACTGGGGGGTTGGTCTTCTCCTTCTCTTCTCCTGCTACCAAGGGTGGTTCCTCAGAGGTGCCCTTGTCCTTATTTTTATTTTTTGCTCCCTACGGGAGGATTTGCATGCTTCACTAGTATGGCCCATGGCATCACATTTCTAGCAGTAGAGAGTGACATTCTCATACACCAAAGCTTGGGTCCATCTACCCAGTTTGGATTTTAAAATAACAAAGTTGGGGAGGGTTTTGTTTAGGGTGACATTCACACAGAATCTTGTGACACCAACCTAGATTTAGACCAGGTTACCTAATCCGCATTGATAAAAGTTCCAAATGAGTCACCAATCCATCTAAACACTTTTTCATCCCATTATTCAAGTGGAAGACCAAGGAGTTGCACCCAAACTGGTGCCATCCTACTCAACTCAGTCATTGGATTAAACTCAGGTTTCCATTACACCAGGGTGAGGAAGTGCTTACCATAGACCCATGAACCTGACAAAACAAAGGCCAGATCCTCCTGAGTCTTAAACTTGAAAAGGAAAATCTCGCCCAACATAGTAGAGACAAGGACATACCCCTTAATCTTCCACTGGGTAGCCACCCATTTTCTAACCATTTCAATGGTAGCTTGGAAGTTGAAGAACTGACCCACCAGCGCCAACTGAAAATCCACCATTTTCCTATTCACCACAGAATGAGGGAGTGAGAGTTCGACACCTTCCTCAGTCTGATTAAAATCCACTAGGAGAGATTCTAGAGTATTCTGGGCCTCACCAACAAGTACACCTTTCCAACTAGACTTTGGCGAGGATGAAGGGGCATCAACAGAAGAGGACACCCTTTAGGATCCTTCTGTTGACTCTTTCATTGTCTATCCCGTGACAGAGGTAACAGTCTTGGGACCATCATGGGGTCCACTATGGGGACCTACAAGGTGGGAAGATTCCCCCCAAGGGAAGTGGGCATGGGAACTTGCCGTTTGAAAATGAAGGTTGGGCAAGAAGTTGCAAAGCGGGAAGGTTGGGGTTATAATCTATAAGATGAGTGTTGTTAAAAAGAACCTTAGAAACCATTGATTTCAATTTTTGAATTAAAAACATAATAAAAATTTAAAAACTAAATGACACTAGAATGCTAATTCTATTACAAATTATTTAATATATAATATTATACTTATTAATAATATTATTATATAAATATAACTATTATAAAATCTTAATATTGTATATCATATATATTACATTATTAATTATTCAATATATAAAAATAAATTATTATTATTATTTTATTTTAAAAATTTCTTTTAAAGATAAATTATAATTATAATTAATTAGTAAATTAAAGGCAAAACTGACCACTATGTGGAACTTATTTAGAATTGAAATACAATATAATTAGAGGAAAAAAGACAAAATAAAACATATAGCACAAGTGATGTGTATTCTGCATGGTAAATTGAATCTCTTATTTTCTAAACCACTCAAAAAGGAATTTTTAGAAGAAAGAGAAAATAAAAATATAATTTCATTCTCTTTATAATTCATTTTAAAAGTATTATAGAACCTTTAAAAATATGAGTAACAACTATCAAATTTAAAAAATCTCCTCAATAATATTGATTTATCAAGATTTTCCTACCATATGCCCTCCATTAGAAGCATTGTATAAATGTAGATATAATATTTTTATTTTAATAGTGAGTCAATATTCTATCTTAAAGTACCTAAAGATAAATCTCATGCATTCAAAGAACTCTAAATTTTTTTTTAGTTATTTTAGCTCCTTCAGTAAACACCCTTCCTAGTAGTATACAAATATTGTACAATCAAGGATACCTTTTCCACTTTTTAAGTTATTTAATTATAACATATTATTCTTTTGTGCCCATCAAGTTTAAAATCATAAAAAATAGAGCATGTACTATTGAACATTTTTTTCCTTTTTCTTATGAAAGAAAAAATGTGAAATTATTTTGATATGATTTAACAAAAAAATGACATGGAATGAATTCTCTACATAATTATCAGGTATAATTATTTTATCAAACACTTTAATATGTGTTTTTAGAAATAGTTTGTAAATCTTCTTTTTTATTAATAATAGATGATTCATAAGGGACAATTTATTTAGTGGGCTATAAGGAAATATTTTTTAATCACAAAATTCATTATATAAATTAATTCTCTTGAAGAAAAAAAAATTGTATACAAAATTTTAACAATATTCTTTCAAATTTTATCTTATTTTTTATATGAATTAAAGAAGGCGTCATCTTAAAATGATTTATAAAAGATTAAAAAATAAAATTAAAAAGAATTCAAGCGTCAAAATCGGCATCCATACTCAGCGATATCTCCATTCATCAACATCTACTTTTAGCGACATTGATATTCAAGTCAGAAATCTACTATATCCTGTGAACTGCTCTATTGAAGGTGTCAAACTTATCTACATTCAGCAATACCTATATTCAGTGATATTGATACACTCAGTAGTGATACACATCTATAGTGAACCATATAATAGCTGTGAACTATATAATATAAGTGCCTGTGATTTGTATTAGCCAACAATTTTTCTCAGGCATCTAGGGCATCAATCTCCATTGTTTGCAGCATTTTTTTCAAGATTTATGCATCGATTTTCCCAGTCAAGGAGCAGATCCAAGGTTATTAGAAGAAGCAGGCCCGAATTCATGGAGGGGCAAGATTCAAATTTAGCAGAGCAGTCAAGGATAAAGTAGCAAGATATACAAGACAAGAGGTAGCGAATTGGGAATTGGCAGTTGTAAAGCCACGGTCTGCAGTCTGTGCCAGCATCCTCCCTGCTTGTCCCATAATGAAAGATTTTGATCAAGATAGTGAAAATGTGTAATAATCATTTATGA
Organism: Chamaecyparis obtusa; assembly: GCA_027943335.1. Lineage (NCBI taxonomy): Eukaryota > Viridiplantae > Streptophyta > Pinopsida > Cupressales > Cupressaceae > Chamaecyparis > Chamaecyparis obtusa. The sequence goes on along the minus strand of BSBK01005852.1, from coordinate 254,473 downwards.
AGGAAAAAGGCCTTTCAATAGTGGCAGATCAATTTAGGGTTGATTCATTTCAACCTAGATTCGGCAAATGCTGCTGCGATTAATCATGGAAACCCCAATACTAAGGGAGGTGTTCACAAATCAGCCCTCGAGGAAATCAACTCTGACGGGAAATTTACTAGCTATTGTTTCAACTGCTAGCTTTATGGCCACAAGTAGAAAGATTGCAAGGAAAAAAATGTTCGACCCCATCCAAATTATGATCATCTAAAGGGTTTCATTGCTAAGAAAAAAGAAAGGAGCTTGAAGGAATCTAAGCTAATAGAACCCTCAGTAATTGGGGAGTTGGGTGATATTGCATAGCCCTTGGCCAGGAACAGAAGCTAGACTTTGGCCACCAAGGGTTTTGCCAAAATACATGAGCATCCATTTCAGAAAGTCTTTTCCGTGGAAGCCCTAGATCATCAAATCCAGATCTTTGCAAAGACTAAGTATGCAATCCAGAAATACGCAGTGCCTGAGACCATTAGAGCCCCGAGATCTAGGAGGAATCCAGTAGAACACTCCTATGATCCTCTATCTGCAAAGGGGGGAGGAAGATCGATAGTGGCTCAGGTGCCTCTCGGTGTCAGAATTACCAACAAGGAGATGTGGCAAATAGTTAAGAAAAGGAAAGCAGTAAGATCTTTCTTAGATAAAAATAGTCCCTAAAAAATTGATTTGAAAAATTCTTTTGGTATTTTGGAAAAAATGAAAACACCAAAGAAAAGGAAAAATCAGGCATCTCCATATCAGAACAACAGGAATTGTAATGTACCTATGTCTAATCTCACTAATAATCTTTATTCTCTGCCCCATAGGCATGGAAACAATAAAGATTCAGACACTATCTGTGGATTTTTTGGGCAAAAATATCATAGGATTAATCTGGACAGTAAATGAATATTGCAAAAACAAAGTGTATGTGTAGAAATAGGCGTAATATGTAAATGGATGGGAACAGGGGCCTCCATTACTGATATAGCTGATGGACTAATTCCCCAACTCCCGACCAAGGTAAGTATTACTATCCTAGCAGAAATTTTATTTTTTTTAGAATGTAATTGTAGTAATCTTAAAAAGAAAATTTTGGAGAAGGATTTTTTAAAGTATAGAAAGATTTCCTTTTTTATATATAATTGGTTTCCTTTTTTCAATCCTATGAAGGTAGCAGACTTCATGATAGAGAGAGCAATTGTACTAAGAAACTTACCATTGGAATTTAGCCAACCTGAGATTGTAAAAAATATTGGAAATAGGATTGGAGAATTCAAAAGAATAATTAAAACTAAACATAATCATGCTGAGACAACCATTTTAGTTAAATTGAATTTTCATCAAAAAGTTATTCCTCCTTTCCAACTATGCTTCAACTCGAATCATATTATTATTAATCCATTGATTATGGAAGATTTCATCGAAACTCGGGAGGCAAAAAAGCTGCCAACTTTTGACCTCAAACAAAATCTCATAGATTCCCCCTCATGCTCATACATAAATATCAAGTTAATCCTTAATAAGGACAAAGGAGGTTTCTTTCTCCAAAACACAGAAAGAGAAAATTCAGTAGCTACCCTCCCCCCTCTTGATAAAAATAGTTCCCCAGTAATTATCTATGATAATCCTCTTTTCTCAAATTCCCCTCCCCTTAAAGAAGATTTAGATACACTTAACATTAGAACTTCTGAGGTTTCAGCCTCGGAAGTTAAAATTAAAAATCATAATAGAGTCATCACCTCACTAGAAAGAGACATCATAGATAATAGGATAGATCTTAGAAAAGGAGATCAAAACTATGAATTCTATCCACAACATAAAGATAACCCTAATTTGGATAAAAGAGAGACTGAAATGAGACCAGATCAGGCTGTTAAACCTGATTGTCCAAATATAGCAACAGTAGCAAAACTTGATGATAAATGTAAAGAAGAAGCCAACACAATCATTGATGAGCTTATGGACATGTTCCTGGATGAAATTTGTGATGTAGATGAACTAAAATACCAAAAGGAAACTTTGATTAAAATGATTCAAAACTATATTTTAGTAGAGGTAGAGGAAGAGAGTGGTAGGTTACCTTCACCTACTCAACCAGCCCTCTTAGAAATGGGAGTCTTGGATAAAGCCTCTCCGGATAAGAACTCAGAACCCTCAGATATTAATAATAAAGAAATAGATATAGACAGCTTTAAATCGATTCTGAGTAATGTGGACTTAACTCAAATAGAAAATACAGATAAAGAAAACATCAATAAAGAGGTCCCTATTCAAAATAAAGAGTTAGCCAATAATACAATCCAAAAGGGGAAGGAACCAGCCACCTCAATTCCTATAGAGCTGGATTCTCTGAATTTGGATTTATCACGTAGTATAGAAGATTTAATTGAGACATATGGCAAGGAAATCATTGATAAGGAAGACTCGCATATACATACAAATTTTGATCATCTCTCCTCTGAACAGCAAAACAAAATTAGCATTAAAAATAGTGTAAATTTAACATCTATAAAGGATTCTATTGATGGCCTCTTCAGGATTACTAATGAGGACAGACAGTTGGGTATAGCTATGAACAGAGGAAGTTTGAGTACCCTGAATATTAATAGAATAAAAAAGAAGAGATGAAGGAAATCAGCTATAGAACTTAGATCTATAGCAGGTAATGCAAGCAATCAAAAGAAGATTGCTAATATTCTATACACAGGGAAGGGGAAGAGCCTTCCCCAGGAGCAATTAAAGTCACTACTTGGAACATTAGGGGATTAAATGCCCCTAACAAATAGAGATTGATGAAAAGATATTTAAATAACTTCAAATCAGAAATTATTTTACTACAGGAAACCTAACTTAGCAAAGAGGGAAGCACTAAGTTTAGCAAAAAATTAGGAATATGGAAATTAGAGATAGTCACTTCAAAAGGCTCCTTTGGTGGGCTAGCAGTCTTATGGGACCCCAAGAAAATTTCAACCCAACTTACATCTAAAAATGATAACTGGATGACCTTAGAATTTAAAAGTCTTAAATCCTATTTAAAATTTAATTTAATTAACATTTATGGGCCTATTCCTAACGAGGATAAAAGAAGAGTATGGCAAGAGATCCACCTCTTCTTGACAAATAGCATAGAGGGTTTTCACATTATTGGAGGAGACTTTAACGCCATCCGAGATCCTGAAGAAAAATTTGGGGGATCAAAATATATATCTCAAGCTCAAAAAGATTTTAGCAAATGGGTTTCCAATAATCATTTGATCAATATCAATACAATCTTGATGGCATATATACATGGAACAATAGAAGAGATGGTTTCAGCCATATTGCAGAAAAATTGGACAGGTTTTTTATAAAGACAAGTTTTGAAAGTGTCAATCAGTTAATAAATGCAAAAATCCTCCCTGAGGCAGGATCTAACCACTTCCCAATCAGGTTCTCTATTACTGAATGTACCAAACCATCTAGAAACCCTTTTAAATTTGAGTTTATGTGGTTTCAAAACCCAGAATTCATTAACCTTTTAGAGGATTGGTGGAAACAAATCTCAATAAAAGGTTCTAGAATGTTTTACTTAACGTCAAAATTAAAAATGATTAAAAATAAAGCTTTAGAATGGAATAAGAGTAATTTCAATAACATATTTGAAGAAAAATATCAGATAGAACAAGATATCGCAAACCTTAATAATATAGTAATAGAAAATGGTATGAATGAATAAAGCTATCACAAAGAAAAAGAGTTAATGGCTAAATACAATGCTATCCTCCTTAAAGAAGAGATTTTCTAGAAACAGAAGTCGAGGGAGTCCTGGCTTAAGGAAGGAGATAACAACACAAAAAAATTTCACAATACCACCAATTTCAAAAGGAGCATTAATAGAATATCTAAAATAAAGAATAACGAGGATCATACCACTGAGGACCCGCTCCAGATATCAACCGTACTAACACAATTTTATCAATCTCTTCTCAATGATACTGAAGCAACCAACCTCAAAGTGCAAAATGAAATGCTGAAAGCCATCCCAAAGTTGATAACGAATGCACACAACAAGATGATTAATAGTAATTATCCATAGAGGAGGTCAAATCAGCAGTTTTCCAACTCCATCCAGATAAAGCCCCGGGCCCAGATGGCTTTCAAGCTAGCTTTTTTCAAAAGTGCTGGCATTTTGTTGGGGAGGAGGTGTGGCAAGCGGTAGAAGCTACTAGAAACTCAGGATCATTGTTAAATGAAATTAACAATACCTTTTTTTCTCTAATACCAAAGAAAAATGAGTGCACGGACCCCGAAGATTTCAGACCTATATCTCTATGCAATACTATCTATAAAATTCTATCAAAATGCCTAGCAAACAGACTTAAAACTCTTCTTCCCAATATAATCTTGGAAGAACAGATGGGTTTTGTAGCAAATAGATTGATCCTCGATAGGATAATTATAGCCCAAGAAATAGTTCACACTACTCAATTAACAAAGGATCCTAGTATGATTATTAAGGTAGACATCTAGAAAGCATACGAAAAAGTAGACTGGAGATTTCTTTGTAAATGTATGGAAGCCTTTGGGTTTTCCAAACAATGGATTAATCTTATTTTTAGCTACATATCTACCCCTAAGATTTTGATTCTTGTAAATGGTACCCTAGAAGATTTCTTTAGTATTTCAAGAGGAATCAGGCAAGGAGACCCTATGTCCCCTTTCCTCTACGTTATTATGGTAGAAGCACTAGGGAAATCAATAACAAAGAGACAAATGGAAGGTAAATCCATAGGCTTAAAGGCATCGGAGAATGTACCAAACATTACTCACTAGTAGTTTGTGGATGACACAATTTTACCAGGCACTGCCAACTGTCAAGAAGCTAAAGCTTTTAAATTCATCCTTAATCTGTATGTTAAAGCCTCTGGTCAACGGGTTAACCCCTCTAAGTTGGAAATTTTCTTTATCAATACATCTACAAAAATAGAAATGGAAATTTGTAAATTGATGGGTTACAAAGTTGGTAAATTCCCTTGCAAATATCTGGGTATAGATCTGGATAAAGGTCTTTTATCCTCCAAGCTCTGGCAACAAGTTGTCACCAAAATACAAAACAAGAAAAGTTCATGGAAAGGAAGATGGCTTACAAAAGCTGGTAGGACTACCATGATTAAGTCAATCCTTTTAGCCATACCCACGTATCATATGCCAATTCTTCCCCTATCGAATAACGTTAAAAAGAGCCTAGACAAAATGTTTAGAGATTTTTACTGGCAAGGCCCTTCTGAAGACAAAAAATTAGCCCTTATTAAATGGGATACTTTATGCAAACCAATTAACAAGGGGGGCCTTGGTATCAAAAATCTACTATGGCAAAACCAAGCTCTTGGAGCTAAACTCATCTGGAGACTCTACAAGGAATCTAGTAGTAAATGGGCTTCAATTTTACTGCACAAATATATCCCTGACATGGATCCTATCAACATATTCAGGACCCAATCACATGTAAAAGGTTCCCAGATTTGGAACTTTATAAAGGACTGTCGAGGGATCATCAATAAATATATGTCATGGGATGTAGGTTCTAGGGACCAAGCTCTATTCTAGGATGACTCTTGGGCAGGCCTTTCCCCCTTAAATAAATTAGGCTTCTCCCAAGAGTTTATGGAAGTCTGCAAAAATTCTATAGCTATTTACCTCAAGGATTATCTTTGCACAGAAGTAGACTCTAAATGGACAAATTTAGAAGGCTTGGACTTGGATTGCCAGGAGAAACAGAAGCTCAAAGCTGTGTTGAAGGATAGAGAGATAGCTCACAAAACTAGATCGGATAGATTAATATGGGCTGGAGCAAACAATGGTATTTACTTGGTTAAGGAGGGCTACAAGTCTATCATTCAGGATCAAAATATGGATAACATAGATATACCTTTGAACCTTTATTGGAATAAATCTTGCCTTCCTAAAGCGGGCATGTTTTTATGGGCTGCGATGCAGAAGAAAATTCTAACAGTAGATAAATTTAATAAATTGGGTTTTGAGGGGCCATCTAGATGTCCCTTGTGTGAGAATCACTCAGAGGATGTTAACCACATCCTTCTGAATTGTACCTTTTCCCAAAACTGCTAGAATTGGTTACACCATTATCTAGGGTGGAAATCCACTCTCCAACCAGATCTGTTAAGCGCACTCAAAGCTTGGCCATCTCTTTACAAAGATAACTTATACAAAGATATTTGGACTATATCCCCATCAATTTTAGTTTGGGAAATCTGGAAGGAATGTAATAGAAGGATCTTCACGGGTCAAAAATTATCATGGGAAACAATCACCAATAAAATAGAAACTTCAATTGCGGAGATTATTAATAGTAAACTTAGAGATTGTCTAAGCTATGAGGAATCCTTCAAAAATTGGGACAACAAAATCAGGACCAAGTGGCCAAAACTAGATATACCACCTTTATATGGCAAGGGGGGACCAAAAACAAAGGCAGATAGAGCCTCGTGCAAATGGTCTCCTCCAAAGGAGGGTTGGTACAAAATTAACTTCGATGGAGCATCTAGAGGGAATCCTGGGGAAGCAGGTATTAGGGGCTTAATTAGAAATTGGAAGGCTGAGGTCATTGCCAAATTTTCTAAGCCTATTAATCCTACCACGAACAATATGGCAGAATGTAAGGCTACATTAGAAGGTTTAAGAATGTGTAAGATCATGAACTTACCTAAAGTAGTTATAGAAGGAGGTTCACAAGTTGTTATCAGCACTATTCGATCTAAGAAAACACCTAACTGGGCCCTTAATTTGAAAATAGAGGAAATAAATCAAATACTGGAAAGTATACCCAAATTCAAAATCGGACATACATATAGGGAAGGGAACGTAGAGGTAGATCTGTTAACAAACCAAGGCGCAAATGGAGTTTTTATAATGAATCAAAATGTATAAACTTAACACCAAACATTATCAATATTAATGTGCATGAAAATATAGCAATGATTTAATTAATCTTATTCAACCAATACATGGTATGTAGAATAATAATATAGAGTAAAATAATAGGGGCTATATACCAAATTGGGGCTATGTAGAATAATAATATTTCTTAGCATCCTATTAATTGTTAGTACTCTTTAATATTTAGTAACAACCTTTAATCTTTAGCCTTTATCAACCTTTTAGATTGATCCTTCTTTTAAAACTCACTGTCGCTTATAAATCAACCTCTAAGCTTCCCTTTTTCTATATAGATATTTACTACTTTATTGCTTTAGTTCCCCCCATCTTTTTAATCCTTCTGGCACAGATAGCAAATTTTAGTATTTTCCCTCCTCCTTCAGATTTGTCTTGGCTTTTTGGATTTATCACAGGCCTTGTAAATCTTAAATGTTGGTAAAGATCTTTAGCATATCGATGCATGATTGGGTTGGTTAAGAAATTATATCCCATTCAACAAGACAAGTATCTTAAAAATACAACTTTGGAAGAAGGTAATAATATTATTTTTAATTTTGGATCTCTTTCCTTTTTTCAATCTTAATTATAATGTAAGCCCTTAACTACATGATATGGAAGATTTATGTTGTGGTTTTCGGGAGGATATTATCAAGCAAACACCTAAATCACTCTGTCACCGAAGATTTTAGAACGGATATCTACAAAAATATCAACCTAATTGTATGAAACATAAAGCTGTATCCTTAAAAATAGAAATGTAATAGATGTATCATTAAAACCTTGATATTATCGAGCAGTGGGTATGCCCACTGAAAGTTTGTATTTCTAGATAATTATCGAATGTTTTAGAGATGTGGGAATGCTTGCAGGAACTATGTATTTAAACAATCTCGACAATTGTTGAGTCGTGGGTATGCCCATGTAAATTTTGTATAAGTACAAGACCTATGGTCCCAAGCAAGGCTGGAGGTTTTCTCAACCCCGCTCTTTCCTACCAGCGCCTGCAGCGAGTGGGGTCACATGTAAAAATAATTTTATATTAATAAAAAACTTTATAGGGCTTCGGCCTTTTACCGATCAAAAAAAAAAAAAGGCGTCATCTTACTTGAAACTAATTCCTAGAATTTCATACTCTAAGATTAGTAGCCCTCTATAACATAACTTTGTTAGAAGTAAAAAATGAATGCAAACATAATTTTAAGATAGCTAAATCTTAATTTATTTTATTAAAATGACTCAATATTTGCAAGTAATAGCTCAATAATGACATTGTGAGTTCAAATAAGTTATAAGGGAATTATACATTATATAAATTAGATCAATGCATTATTATCTTGGAATTAAATTATATTTAATTAGTTGATAGTATATTTTTCAATTTAAGAAAAATTAATATTTATTGGGGATATTCATATCAAACACATGTAAGGAATTAGTAACTTATTATTATAAGATAAACATTTGAGCAAGGAAAAAATTATAGGACATTCTTAGAAGATTGGTAGATAATCTTGTATCTTAAAACTATTAGATAAACATCATTTCTTATAAAACTTGTTTCTAACATTCAAGTTATGTGAGAAGCTCAAAAGTAGTCTTATACTAGAGAAAGGGAATGATTGATTATAGCATCCATATATATAGAAAAAATAAATTTGACATTGATTAATTTTTTTTACTTCATGATTGAAAATAGATTCTAAAATATTATTTTAGTCATACAAGTGGCATTATCCTAAATTTTAAAGATATGATAGAATATTTGTATTTTAAAAATGAATTTGAAATATAATACAATATTAATATGTTTTTGATAGATAAAGTAGCAAGAGGGTGCTGGCCCAAGGAACAAAGGACTAGTAGCACATTAATAGCACATTAATGGAACTAGTCAAAGCAAATACAACAGTTTAACATCATAATCACCAAGTCTAACTTTGCCCCTATCAAAAACATAAACCACAGTACTAATCAAAAGGATTAAACTAGAGTACTGAAAATGAATAGTAGCATGTAAAGTATCAGTCATAAGCCACGTAGGGCTGAACAAAAAGATATAAAAACTAACATTAACCCCAATCGCAAAAGAAGGGATCCAATGGCCAAGCCCAGCCAAAATTAACCAACACATAGAAACCATAAAATAGTTCTTCCCACCCAGCTTCCTACACAGTAGGGTCCTAGCCCACTCTTCCTGCAAAAACAGGAAAAGATCCTTGTGTTGGAAACTAAATTGAAACAATTGTTGTATTGTCATTGATGTCAAACCTTAATTGATAAGACTGTTGCTACTTAGGAAAGTACTATATCTATTTGAGTGTTGCTAAGGGGCTAAGAAAGGTTGGTAACAATAGCACCTAGGGAAAGGTTGAGTTATCTTGATACTACAAAGTGTACTTGACTATGTTGCACAATGATGAGATAATGTATTGTTTATCTTAGTAAGACTGAAGACTAAACTGGTAGGCTTAACCAAGCAAAGAATGGAAAAATCATGTTTAAGCTGAGTGATGTTAGTGTCAACCAAGTTAGTAGATGCCAAGCAAAATTATAGTGTTGACTGAGCATTAGTAAATTGCCAAGGAAGGCAGTGTAAGCCGAGGAAATAGTTTTAGTAATGACTGAGCTTTTTACATGAAGACCGAGTGAACAATCACAATATTAACCGAGCATCAGCAATTTTATATTTGAAGAGAATTTAATTTTGGAGCCGACATTGTTGAATTCTTGGATTATGTAAAACATGTTGACTTTATTTATTGATTGTTTGGAAGCATTAAATGCATTGTAAAATGTTTTATTGTAAATCTTTAAGAGATTTGAGATGATTCTAGAAAAGGAGCCGAAGAACATGAAGCAGGTAGATTCAATGAATCTGACCTAACCCTAAGATCTATGAATGAGATTAAGTGGCAAAAGATGAGTTAAACTAATTGAGGAAAATATAAGGGAACCTGAACATTGTGATATGTATGTACATGGTGAACAGAGAATGCTAGAAGAGGAAAGTTTTATTGACTGAATAAGAAGAAAAGGCTGAAGGAGAATTGTGGTGTTTGCTTGAAGAAAAGTTCCAAGCAGATCAGAGATGGAAATGGAAAAGTTTCAAAGTCAGTAAACCAGCATTAGTGTATAGAATCAGATCTGATATTTGCAAAGTGAGTTGTATATTTTTTAGATAATAGTACTGCTACATTCTAACCATTGTAACAGTCAAAATCCTTTTAACAGAGGTTGACCTAATAGTCATATGTTAAATCCTTTGAACAAGGTTGCATTCTAATGGAGTGTATGTACATCCTATGACTAGGTTCATGTTTAACAGGGTGATTGAAATCCTTTAACTGGGTCACACCTGACAGTGTGTATTGTAACCTTTGACAAGGTTGGCTTTTTACCAAGCTCACTTTAGAAGAGTGAAAATAATAGTAGCATGTTACAAAGTGGTTTTTCCCAAATTGGGTTTCCACTATAAATCCTAGTGTTTATACTTGTGTGAATGTTTAGATCTAAACATTACTATGTTTTGCAAGTTAAGTTATAGCTAGGTAGTGGACTGCATTGTTAGATGTTTCTATTATTGAATTAGTGATGACCAAGTTTGTTTTGGTTTTGGATCTAATTTAAGGATAAATTTTTGAGATTGTTTTATACATCAGGACCTGAGAACAACTAATTCACCCCCCCTCTATGTTGTTCTAAATCATATTAACACCTTGTTGTCCTTGTCTGCTTCTAGCCTTCCGCCCACCAGCTTTTCCTGCACATGACAGAGGGTCATAGCTAAAGCGTGCATGACCTTAAGGGCAAATTTGTTGGTCATCATGTATTGGTTCATCAAATCCTGCATATTCTTCTTAATCTCCACAATATCTTTGTCCAAAATTGAGAACCTCCTTTTAAGGGTGCCTTTAAATTTGTTTTTGTCCTCCAGGGCCTCGGTATTGTAATAAGAGGTGGAGGGCTTATCCTGGGGATCATGAGAAGAACTCAAGGGCAGGGTAGGGTTATTGGGGGTTTCCATGGTTTGCTGGAGGTTGGGAAGAGGAGTGTTACCAGTCCTAGGGGGACTCATATGATCATCTGAGGAACCTTTCATGGACTCAGTGGTGTGGAAGTCTTTTTCAGACAGGGATTGCTCTCTAGAGGCCGTTTTCAACAACCTAGTTTTACACCATACCTTGGCAATTCTATTTGACCTTCGGTGACCCGAGCCACTTAAGTCCACCTCTAGATTAACCTAGCTCTCCATCATTCTCTATTTTTTGGGCGCACATTCAGTCTCAAGAGTACTGTCAGCCTCCTTCCTATCTTTGTTCTCCACAGACTCAGAGACATAAGACTCCTACTGACCCTCCTTCCTATTGAAAGGGTTTTTAACACATTTTTTGCAAGTTCTACCCTCTTCAGCACCCAGCTCGGGCTCCTAGATGACACAGATGGACTGGGAGGAGGAATGGGTAGGATTTTCAGTTTTGGCTGAGGACTCCTCCTGGGTCATCTCGAGGGGGGGGGGGGGGTTGGAGTGCCGAGCAGATAGCTTTGTGAAAATGGTAAATGCAGAGAAGGAAGCCCTGATGGAGGATAGGTATTGACTTATCAAGGTTGTCCTTAATATCAAGGATATTACTCTCTATGGAGTGCAAAAGATAGAAAGATATGGAAATTAAATCCTTGTTTCTAATATGATTCAGGAACGGTAAGTGGTAGTAGTAAAACACAGTGAACTTACCTTCCAACATGAAGTATTTCATCACAATGAGGAAAATTTTCGGCCAGAAGTCCGGCAGCACCTCCGTGTTGAAGCCCCCTTATTTTCTCACTGGCTGCTCACCGTCCTTGAAAAACTGGTTGAGGCAGGTAGGGTCGGGAGTCCGACTGGTCTTTTTGATACAATATTAATATGTTATCAAATCTATTAAGTCAAAGTAATTTTTTTTAGCATTTGTTACAATATTTGAACTCCCCCACTATCATACTCTATGATATACAAGACCCATTCAAATAATAAATAACATAATTTTTTAATACACAAATAAAGCATATAGTGATTTCCCATCATTTCATGACAGACTTAATTTAACAAAGATTAGTGCAAATATAATTTTGTGGGATAAAATGAATTGGCAAATATATTTACAAAATAATTAGATGTTGAAAAAGTAAACATTAATGAAAAAAATATTCAAAACATTAATCTTAATAATTCAAAATTGAAAAAGTAAAACATAATAATAAGTATAACGATTTGTTATCATTTGATAATACAATAAAATAGATAAAAACATATTTCTATATTTTATATACATAAAATTTTAAGATTTATTGTAACTTTAAATTTTGAAATGATCTCACAATCCAATAAAATATAAAAAGAAATATAGAAAATATGTTTATGTACAATCATTTAATTTTTACTTTTTAATATAAAAAATACAATTCTTAAAGAAAAAGCATCAATCAAAACTTGATAGCAGGGGAAAACCTACTAATATTAACAAATAAAAAATACTTTTATACCAAGATTCCCTCTATCAACCAGCTAAGTTATCATTGTTATTGAGTTTTCAATATGGTCCACACTAGTACATCGAAGTTAACTTGAGAAGAGATAAAGATCACTCAATGTACTCAAGTTACAGATCATAAACAGGATGAGTTTGATTTCAAGACGAAAGCTGAGTTTGCTTGGACTGAGAAGAAAGATCTATGATAAAGTAAAATAAAAAACTCTCAGAGTGGTCCACCATCAAGCACTTCGCTTTATAAAATACATATCTAATGCCAGAAGTGCAAGATATTCGTAGGGAGTAGCCAACCCTTGAAAACTAACATCATTAATCCCGGGCCGATGTGATATTGCTTGCAAGCGTATCCCCAACTGGGAAGAGTTCTATTCCGGAACCTTGATTTGACGTGAGAAAAATACACTTGCACTCAGTCATTAAATATTAAACTAAGATAATTAGAGAAATAAAACAAAGAGAAGGTACAACCTCTGGGATTACAAATGCATTTCATACTCCAAGTGGTAACAAAGATAATTAAGGAAATAAAACAAAGAGAAGGTACAACGTATAGGATTACAAATTCATTTCATACTCCAAGCTGTAATGGTTGTGGATGATTGCCTGTGAATCAAGTTAATACCTTTTCTGAATCCATCTGTTTTCTGTTATAGTAAAACAGATTCTGAATCTATCTGTTTCAGGTGCTAAAAAGTCCCACTTCTGTTGAGAATGAGGCGCTGCTCAAAGATGGGCCTCAATAGAGGTCCCTGGACTCCACAGGAAGACGATCTTCTTGTGAAATATATACAGAAGAAAGGAGAAGGCGGCTGGAGAACTATCCCAAAGAAAGCAGGTTTAATACTTCGCAATCAATTTTTTCACTTATTTCTTTTTATGTCTATCATTTTTATCAATGTTTTAGTGAAAGATCATACAAAATAATCTGAAACGTTGATATAAAAAGATGCCCACAATTCAAATATTGAAAAGCTTCCAATACTCATTAACAATTAACATGATATGCTGAAGAAACTTAAACTTAATGTCTTGTAATGTTGTTTTTGAAAGGTTTGATGCGGTGTGGAAAGAGCTGCAGATTGCGGTGGATGAATTATCTGCGACCCGACGTGAAGAGAGGCAAAATCTCTTCTGATGAAGAAGACCTAATTCTCAGATTGCACCGTCTTCTGGGTAACAGGTATGCCTAAAGATCTGATTTTTAGGTTATTATGAAAATTGGTGACCTAGTGGGTAAAAGGACTAGTACTTTGCGATTTCAAAGAATTCAAATCCGGGTTTATAAAGAATAGATCTAAAATGCAATGATTGAATCAGAGCTATGTCATGGCGTTTCAGGTGGTCCCTGATCGCTGGACGTATACCTGGCAGAACCGATAACGAGATTAAAAACTTCTGGAATACCCACCTTAGCAAAAAACTTTTAAGGGACGGGATTGATCCTCGTACCCACAAGCCCATTTCCGAATCAGAGCTTGTTAATCATGAAGATAGTAATCTCAGCCGAGGAGCCTCTTATGAAAACACATACCCACAAACTGCAAATGGCCTTGCTGACAAAATTGAAGTTGCTGAGAATAACAACTCCCCGGGGCATCTAAATGGTACTGAACGTCCAGAAATAGGTATTCCTAATCATGCTTTCAATGATGCCCCAATTTCTTCGTTTCAAGATAGTGTAACTTGTCAACAAAGCTCTTCTAATGCTAATAACGTTAGCATGAGTACAACCTTCATCCCCCATCCAAATACTACCCTTGAATATGAACAAGATACCTTAATAAGAAATACTATCAGCAATAGTTATATTCTGCCAGCGTATTTGCCAGATCTAATCTGTCAAGAAAATATCCCTCATCAAAATCACTCAACCAGATTTTGGAGTTCAATCAAAGAGACTAGCCCACACGAAGGATTTCCATTGGGTTTTGAACAGACTGGGATTCAACAACAACAAATGCCTCATGCAACTGCAGAAGAGTACAATTCAGATATATTCTCTTACTTTCTTGAAGCATCCATGAATGACCATCAGTTTAATGGTGGAACCAACAAGCATGCTGCTGCTTTCCTATCGGAGAACAGGCAGCGCTTTTCAGAAGCTGAATTAATGAACCACATTGGATACAACTTGTGGCCTATAATATTCCCACCATCATAATATCCTTTTTCATTTTCCTGAAAGACAAATTCATATGATAATGATCTGCTTAATGAAGTTACCATTGTTTTGAACATACTTTAGCCAATTTCAGTCATTGTATTCATTTCTGCTAGACAATGCAATTTGTATATTTTATTACAAGACCAATTATAGAACTCTTCAGGAGTCCAGCGAACTTCACCTGTTTTAAGTTTATTATTGCTTTAGTTTGGAAGGAAACGTGTAAACTAACCATTTAATTATTTATTTCAAACAAGTAATGTTATGATGCGTGGCTTTCTATAAAAAAGATCAGAAACTTCAATATTATTTGCTACCCTCTAAATATATTGTTTCTGCTGAGGCATATGCTTAATTTCATACTCCTAACATGAATCAAGTAGCAGCTCAATATGATTATAATAAGAACAATAAAGAATGCTTTATTATGGTATTTCATATCGTCTACGTGAATCAAGTAGCATTTCAATGGCTTTAATGTCATTTTTTAAAAATTAGATCTCTGTGTTTGATTCTTGTTTCTTCCTTCTTTTTACAAAACTGATTCTACCTTATATGGATGGCCTGTTGTAAGCATGATGCCTTGAATAGCTGCAATGTTAAGATTTCATTTAATCCATTATAAAACATTATAAATAGTTCGACTTGTATATATTTGTAAAATCCTTGTAACATAGTGTATTTCTTAGTAAGATCTTAAAGGTATTTGAAGTATTTTGGCAATATTATTTATGTTTGTTTATAAAGATTAGTTTAGTATGAGGAAAAAAATAGTTTTTAGTTTATATATATATATATATATATATATATATATATATATATATATATATATATATATATATATATGTATGTATGTATGTATGTATGTATGTATAGATACATACATATAGATATATATATATCTATCTATATATCTATATGTATACATACATACATACATACATACATACATACATACATATATATATATATATATATATATATATATATATATATATATATATATATATATATATATATATATATATATATACATACATACATATACATATATATATATACATATACATATATATATGTATATACATATATAATATATATATATATATATATACACACATATATATACATATACATATACATACATACATACATACATACATACATACATACATGTATGTATATGTATGTATCTATGTGTGTGTGTGTGTGTGTATATATATGTATATGTATATGTATATGTATATGTATATGTATGTATGTATCTATGTATATATATGTATATATATATATGTATGTATATGTATGTATGTATATATATATATATATATATATATATATATATATATATATATATATATATATATATATATATATATATATATATATATATATATGTATGTATGTATGTATGTATGTATGTATGTATGTATGTATGTATGTATGTATGTGTGTATATGTATATATATATATATATGTATATATCAGTTTGTAGTATAATTAGTTATAGCATTTATGTAGGGTTTACAAATGTATTTTTTATTTTTAAAAGTGATAATAAAATTGTATATGTTTTATAGAGGAGATATAGTTGAAAAGCAAATAATAGTTTATTATAAATTCATTTAGGCTGTGGCAGAAACATAAGAATAACTAATAAAAAAAATATTGATAAATGATGAACTAGAGTTGGATAGATTGGTGATACAAATATTTTTTTCCCTCAAGAATAGAAATAAAAATGGTAAATCCTAAGCCAAAGAATGAGTTCTAATGATGCTTTGGAATTCATTTATGTCATGATCAAGAAATATCTTTGACAAACATATACCACCGATTAGAATATTATTCTCTACTCTACTCTAGCTCAAGTTCATTAGTGTGGGTAAAATTCAAGGTCAAATTTATGGTCAAGAACTCAATCTATATCTATGGACTTGACCTCTAATAATCTCTAAATTCTACATTGTGTGCAATATGAAAATTAGACCATATGATTTCTCATAATAAAAGGAGGTTGTTAGATTTGTTAGTTTACACTTTTAAGATCACATCATTTTCCTACATATCAAACTATGTAGGGATGCCAAACCAACAACTTTGACTAAATAATTGACAAAAATAAGAAAAACCCTATAAATCATATTCTATATTTATTTTAAACACCAAATACAATTGTGTCACTAATTATTTTCTCTTCTAATGGTCTAGAATGAAAGAAAGATCTATTAATTCCATAATTCTAAAATGAATGTATATAAATACAATTTTAGACAAGTGCATGAAAACTGTCATATAAACATGTACATAGTCAACTCTATGTGGAAAATACAATGCATGTTGATTGACCAAAGTTTTACTTTTTAAATTTGAATCTAAACAAGTCAAGTTCATTCTCATGGTAGTGACTTTGAAACCATGGACTTGTCTTGGGATCAAATAAATAGAACATGGGTAGCAATGAAAAAAATAAATTCTAGCGACCAGTGCGAAGATCATCTCAGATAAAAGATATATGAATGATATGGAAATAAATATAGGATTATGATCATGTGGGGATAAGGATCAAATAAAATCTAGATAAATGGGAACAAATTTGTATAAGATTATTTTTTTTTTATCACATATAATATCAATTAGGTTAGCTAAAAATATCCATCAAACTATGGGAAAAGGAATATAAATATATTTCTCACAATTAATTTTTTTTCACACTTCAAATTGCATATTAATCATAAATGAATCATGGATATATAAGTATATCTCAGTCATTAATATGCATGAGTATATTAAAGTAGATATTCAAACCCTCAAAGGATATGCCTCACAAGGTCAATGTAAAGTAACAAATCTAATAAGGTATGTTCATGTGGATATAAGTCTCTTGCATATTTTCTCTCATTAATCCCTATAGACTAGAGGAGAAGATGATTTTATCAATAGCTTCTAAATCAAAAATTAAATTTATTAAATAAAATTAAAATAATAGTGATAATACATGTCCACTTTCAATTGTTTGCATCCAAAGGATGTGATTAATTGAAACAAGATTATAATAAAGAAAAAAAAATCTTGTAAGGATAATAATTACATAACATTTATAGAGTGGATCATAATATAATCATAATAAAAATTTTGGAATGTAAAATAAATGCTATAAGAATTCATGATGATCAGTCATCACAGGGCTAGAGATAACATTAATAAACAATAATTTCACCACCAACATGATAAATAAGATTATGATATATAACTAATAGATAAAATATATATATGAAAATTTAGATAAAGATAAGTAGGAAAATATTGTTAAGCATCATTTTTACACAAGACAATGGCTAGGAATCTGAACTGCAAATTTCCCTCTTGAAGGAATGATGAAAGTCACTCCTAAGGTTATTTTAGGTTGGGTCTCAACTACGTGGATTGCTCAATTGAAAATAAATGTCGAATTGTTTATGAGGAGGCCTTTTTTGGTTCAATTCTTGAAGAGGCTACAAAACAAGTTTCAACAAGCAATCATTTTTGTATTTTTTGGGTTTAGATATGTATGCAATTCCTATTGTAAAAATTGAACATGAATCTATGATTAATCAGATTTCCAAATAAATAAATAAAGATTAGGGTAATGAGAAATTGAAATCAAATAACTTGTAAGAAAATTCCTAAAGGATATAAACCACTAATATATCAAACTTATGAATTTAACCACTAGGGAATTTTAAACAAAAACCACACAATATGAATCAGAATTTGTCACAAATCATAAGATGCAGATGTGATCACCAATAGAATATAAATAACAAATGCAATATTTCTCCAAATTCATCAAATTACAAAGCCTCCATGAATGCATGCACACATGAGACAAATTTATCTTTATGTGCGAAAGAAGTAATTCCCCAATAGTTCATCACAACAAGATGATGCAGCAATGATAAAATCCAAGCTAATGAATACTGTAGACATAATACACAATAAAACAAATAGTGAAACATATGAATTAACAAGCACAAACTCATAAATTTTTCAAAGATGGCAGAATTCTCATGTACCACAATTGAAGCACCAAAAGCATTAAACTTTATTGAAGAAAAATATCGACCTTTATTACATTATTTTTTGAAGTATATATAGTGCTTCAACTTCTAGAATAAGAAACCCATAGCTAGGGTTTCAACTACACATAAGACTGAAAATAATATTTAATCTAAATCTTACTAAAGCAAAACTACTCCTAAACTATATCTAAACAAGCTTGGATGGAATCTAATAAATTTTTATTGCATTTACAAGAGAAATCAAGACCAAATACACCCAAAAATAAAGAGATCAATTCTTGAGTTCCACTGTTTGTCAAACTAGAGTCTTCTTCAAAACTTGGATTTCTTCCTTGGAATATTTGTGATGGCTCCTCTTCATGAATTAAATTGATTGATATTTCCAAGGGTATCAAAAGAAACTCCAAACATGCATGTGATTTGACCATAAACAATTTCTTCATGAAAATTATTTCATGTCGAAACAACCCAGGAATTTCGAACCCCAATCCTAACTTTGAAAAAAGACAAGCTGAAAAAAAACCAAGTGTAAATTATTATGACTCCCACAATTTTAGACTTTTAGAGTCTAAAAGGACAAAAAAATGAACTTGAAAAAATGGCTAAGTGTCAAAACAATTCCTTGTTGCAAAATTTGACTGAGTCCAAAACTGAACACTTAGTCTTTTGGAAGGATATCTAGGTGCATCTTGCAGAGTCTTTCCACTATCTTCTGCACTTCTTTCAAGTCCACAACTTGAATAGCACTAAGGAGTTGTTTATGCTTCTCTCTAAAGGAAACTAATTCTGTAGAAAAATATTTAATCTCTTCCTCATGACCCATCTTGCATATCCTCCTTAAAATAGAAAAGCTATTGGAGGTCCTTCTTCATATGAAATTCACAACAACCAAAATTCCCATGAAATTTTGTACAATACTCTTTCTTAGGAATAATATGTAATTATCATCATCTTCATGTAACTCAAGTTCAATGCCTTAAAATAATTTATCTATTTCTTCAACCCATGTCATTACTCCTTGTCTCTCACTTACTTTATTTAGACATTTATGATACACCTTTACTGTTTGACCTATGTCTTTGATACAAGTCTCAAAATTTTCCAGTTTTGATCCTTCATATAATTTAACCAAAACTCAGAAGTGCTTCTTATTTATTATTTTCAGACCCCTAAGAATCTTTTTCTACATATCAATCTACACTTCAAACCCTTCCTCATCACCTATCATGTCAACCAATTTTGTGAACTCCTGAAGAATGACTCTAAATGGCATCAAAATTTCTTAGATAGTGGCCTTCTCAAACTCTTCAAAATTGGCCTTCCAATCTGAACATGCATGAATAAAATACTGTGGTATATCTATCGGCAATTCTAGTGCAGTTCTCTTTTCTAGGGCAACTTGTAATGAGGCTTTCAAGTTATCTAGGTCAATGGGACCTTCTATCTTTACAATGAATTTCTTCAATGCTTCATTTTTCTCTATTGATGCCTTTATTTTCTCTTCATCCTTATTCATGAATCCTAAGGCATGTTTTAATCCAAGTGTAGTCAAATTTTTAGCCCCTTCCCTTGTAGGTTCGTCCAAATCAACTTCATCAAAATTATAGTCTTCTCGATTTATCCTTTCCATACTAGAATTAATGGTTGGTATTTCCACCTGTGCTTTCCACCAACCTCTATACTCCTGAGTGACATAATAAATTATTCTCGCCAGGGCACTAGATTCTCCTCCATGGAAAGTACAACCTAATATAGTCATGTCTGTGTCTTCTTCCTCAATGTATACCCTTTTCCTTAGTTATATCTCCTTGGTGAACCATGTGGGCTTAGTGAATGTGGTGACTGGCTCATATGGGGAAATTTTAAAAACATAAGTCGCTTCTCTTTCTACTCAAGATTGTACCTCTTCCCCCTCTTACTCTTTCTCTAGAGCTTCTCTAATTTCTTTTTCTTCTCTCTCTCCCTCTACTTCTTCCTCAGTAGTGGGATTTTATTCTTTGGGTACATCCTCATGAATAGGAGTACTCTCTTCTCTTTCTAATTCCTAAGGAGCTTGTTGGGATTCTACATCTTCATATTAAATTTCAATATCTATGTACATAAACCTATTTTTTTTCTCTTCCTTTTGTGTGAGGATGGTGCAGACCTTGGTAGTGAAGGGGCTTGAGTGGTTGGAATTGAATAAAATATGGGAACGGAAGGTGAAGAATTATGAATTTGAACTAAAGGTGGAGGTGTAGGATGTGAAGTTGGTGGAGGTGTTGGTGTAGGAATTTGAGATGCATGTTTTTCTTTTATCACATCAACTTCAATCTCCTTGTCAATTGGTACTTCTTGTGGTAACTCCCCTTGTTTTGATTCTGACATTTGTATATCTGGTAGATCCTGAGTAGATTCTTCTTCTACATGCTTCTCTACTTCTACTGACTCTACTTTTAGTGGAGGTATTTTTGTATTTGGATCTTCTTCTATAGTCGGTTCTTCCAATGTTTGTTCAGTAGTGGGGGCAGTGAATTGGGACTCGAAGGAGTAAAAGTAAATTCTACATGCTCTTCATTTGTCTCTATAGTTTGTACAATTTTTTCTACCATTTTATCCTTGAATCTATGGATATCTTCGAAAGTAGAAACATAAATTTCATCAGGTCCAAGGGAATCCCATGGATCTATTTTCTCATCTTGTCAACTTGTACCTACATCAATCAAAATGTTCTCTTCTTGGAATATTCCTTTATCAATTAGTGTTTCTGACTATGTTCTTATTGCCAAGGGTGCATGATCTTCTTCATCTTCTTCCTCCACCTCTTGTATAGTTTCCAACTAAGGGGATGTAGAAGATCTCTTTCTCTTATATACCTTCCCCTTTTCTACTTGGGTGGTTCTAAGTCTTGTGACTTTTATTGTTGGGGACCTGCCTAATGTAGATGCTTGTCCTTGGTCAAAAAATTGAGTAGAAAATGGAGTGATACTCTTTGTCATTCTTGGTTTATCTATTTTTTCCTTTGGGTTTGATCCATATACCACTGGTCGGTCATGTGTATAAATAGTTTCTAGCTTTTGAGGAACCGTCCCTTTAAACTTGGGCATCAATTCTTTCTCTCCCTTCTCCTTTTCTCCTTTAGATGGTGGATCAAGTTGTGGCTTCATAGGTATGGGATCCATTTTGAATGGCCTTCTAATTTAGTCCTTGGTAGTATTTATAACATGTCTTACCTTGAAATTTATATCATTTTCTTCCTTATCTACCTCTTCATTCAAAATGACCCTTGTATATATCTTATCATTATTGTAAAGTGGATCCAAAATATCTTCAGTATCCATATCCCATATTTTGGGTGGAATGTAGAGGAGTAGAGAATATTATGCAAGCTTTAAAGACAACTAAAATAGTCTCAGAACTTGACCTCATAGTCATCTATATAGTTCATCCAATGATCTTCAACATGGGGTTCATGAACATAATGTCTTCCCATGTTACAACTATAAGTGCCTCTAGGATCAAACCTAGTTCTGATCAGATCAAATGGTTGTATGGGACACTTGTCTCATTCAAAGGCTAGAGACTTGTACACTTTCATGTCTTGTAGAGAGTGAGGGCCTATGGAAATAGGGAAGTCCCAACAATGTTTCTTCTTATTCTTAATATGCTAATAGGCATCAAATAGTTTCAAAAGCATCTCCAAAAGAATTATTTTGTCTAAGAGGTATTTAGGAAGCTTCTTTGGTGTAAAAGTACACCCTTCCACTTTGATATATGTGAAATTTATATACTAAATATAATAGGCACCTATTGCCCAGTCTTTAGGAACAACCTCCTCTAATATTATCTTTGCATAATCTCCCTCAATTGAAAGGATGATTGTGAAGACAAAAATATCATTAATAAATCCTGTACTCCATTTTATTTTTATCCAATTTATCTTTCCTAACCATATATGGATATACAATGAATGTACATGCATTAGGTTGACCCAAAGCTCCCATTTTCACTAACCTAGGGTACTCTTCCCTAGAAGAAAATTAGATAGACAATATAGGAAGCCATGTAGAACTAGGGATATTTTTTTACTGAAATCAACTAATCATCTAATTTATCACTGAGAATAATGGCCCAATAAAATCTATCCCTTCTCCCCTTGATCCTTTCAATCAACAAAATCATCCAGATTTCAAGATGGACAAATTAAGGAAGTCCATATAATCTTATCAACATGGTAACTATGGCCTAGTATCATCTTTAAAATATACCCTTCTCATTTATATTATATTTATCTTGTTCTTGGATAGGGGTTGCATTAGACACTCCTTGTTTGTAATTGCATAAGCAAGCTATGTGTTATTGTTGAACCATTGAAAACCCTTGTTGATGGAGAATGCATAGAATTTTTCTACCTCTTTAGGCAAGTGAAAGACATCATCAATGTTGTCTAGCCTGAGATCGAGGAAAACTTATATTTTATTCTTCAATACCCTCTTATTAGGAACATAGTGTTGTGCGAGGTTCACAATAAGATCTGAAGACAAGATTGATATTGGATGTGTTGTAGCATTGACCAGACTTGAAAATATAAGAGAAATACAATCAACTAATCTTCCATTAGGGTTGGAACACCTGGTGATAAAATCATTCCAATCCACATTCCCTATGTTTGTATTTGTAATCTCACTATGAAGGTTCCCAACCTTAGAAGGAGCATGGTATCCTTTGAACAAGAACTTCATGGCTGGTACAACTTTATTTTCTAGAATTATGAAAGAAAACATGCAAGTATCAGAAAAAAATATAATGAAAACAACTAAAAATAAAGAAAAAAAAGTCTTGGTGAATCCTGAGAATTAAACCTAGAAGCTTAGAATCAAATAGAACAAGTTGAACTCTATTTTTCAGTGTTTTAGAGGTGCAAACAATGAAGACATAATCGGCCTCTAAAAAGCCAAAAGGAAAAAAAAATGAAGATTATGACTATAGGATTTTGATATTTTAGAGTGTGAAAGAGGTGCATAGAAGTCAATTATTGAAAGTGCGAAAGGGCGAAATATCATTGTGAGAAAAAAATGAATTTTGGACTTATGGAGATCGAGAGAAGGTGTGGAAATGCTAGACACTGAAAGGAAAATAATAAAAAATGATTAATGGCCTCTTTATCTTTAGTGTTTCCAAGTTTTGGTGCTCTAAAAATTCTTCAAAGGCCAAAAGGTCGAAGAGCCAAAGATGACTTGGTGACTAGGACACTTGGCGATGTTTCAATTATTTGGGGATTTTTAGATTTTTTAGAGGTTGAAAGGTCAAAAATTGGAGACAAAGATGGAAAAAAAACAAAAACCTAAACCTAACCTAACAATGCTTGAAACCCAAAAAGACCTAAATGAACAATGATGCCCAAAACACTGAAGATTAAAAAACCCTAAGATAATCTAAAGAAAACCTGAGGAAAACAAAAAAAGGACAAATAAGAAAAAAAAACCCTACTTGATAAAAATGTGTTGGCAAGACCTTCATGATGAGGTAGAAGGAGTATCTCAGCCAACATAAAGGAGTACAATGAGAACAAGTGATCTTTTGGCCTGAAAAAAACTTGTTGGGTGAAAGAACTAACCAAAAGCTCAAAAACAAGAAGTCATAGAATAAAGATAAAGAAGCCTTTGAGCTAAGTGACATCATCATTGTATTTTTTAATTTTGGACTCCGAAAGTGTGAATCCCATGAGTCATACATCCTCATCCTTTTGGAATCCAAAAGTCCAAAAATGACTTTCCTCTTAGATGTGTGAGGTTTTGGAGTTTCAGAGTTTCAGACATCTGGGCCTCCAAGGAACTTTGGAATGCTAAAATTTTGAAAAGGACTTCCCTCTTATATGTGTGGGGTTTGGGAATTTTAGAGTTTCAGACATCTGGGACTTCAAGAAACTTTAGAATATCAAAAGTTCAAAAAGGAGTTTCCTCTTAGATGCATAGGGTTTCAATGTTTTATAGTCTCAAATGTCTGGGGCTCCAAGGAACTCCGAAATGATCAAAGTCCAAAAAATACTTTCCTCTTAGATGTGTGGGGTTTCAACATTTTAGAGTTTTGAATGTCTGGGGCTGCAAGGAACTCTAGAATGTCAAAAGCATGAAAAAGACTTAAAATATTCTTCAAATAGAGTGTTGCCTTAAAAACTCCAAAGAAAGGGACCAAACAAGGAAACCTAAAGACTAATAAAGACAAAATAAGCATAAATAAGGGGGCCCCATGACCAAGTGGCCAAAATGGGGTACATGTTGTGGCACCACAAAAAATAGCCCCGATGAAAGGAAGAAATAACCAAGGCATTTCTTTATCAAAAAATACCATCCAAACTCTATCTTACAATAAATTAAATGCAACTATCATTTGTAGAGATAATCTCACACCAAATCTCAGAATCAAATTCCTCTGCTATCTCTTCGAGTGAGTGCATTTGTGTGTTAATTCCTTCAACACCTTGGCGAATATTACTTGGATAAATTTTAATTGGAACTAACCTTCACCCATAGATAAAGGATTCATCAATCTCAAACTAACCTTTCTCTACTATCAGTCAGGCATCCATAGCCCCAGTAGAGGTTGCTAGAGTCACCCTCCTTTATCTTCTAACAAGATGTGAAGTTTTCAAATTTGGAGGGCTCTTTTAGAGTCAACATTATTTACATGGAAGGTGACTTTCTTTAACCATTGTGATTTGAATTTATTAATTCTTCAATTATCTTTATTTCATCATTTTGTATATACTAAGGCAATATTTAGGTTGTGCTACCTTAGTACTTGCATTTCTAACTGATTTTTTTTAGAAACCTAGGCAGCGATTAGGTTGTGCCACCCAAGCATTTGAACTTTAATTTTCTTATTTTTGTTGACCTTGTATTTATGCGCTCCTCCTTTTCATTTTTTTTTCTAGTCAAGATATTGATGGAGATGGTTTTGAGATCTAAGGTCACCCATAACTATGGGATCCTATCAATTCTAGCTGATACTTACCCAAGAAACCAATAATTTTGGTATCATTCTAAAAGTGTGTAATGTGTTGAGCATGATCGGATTTAAACATCAACTTGATCTCCAGTGAAAAGGTATCACCATCCCTAATTCCTATATACAGTTTATTGCAAGACAAATTCCTTAAAGAAATTTTGACTGAGAAATACATCTGCCTCTTATCAAGAACTATTTGGTATGGGACATCTTTAAAAAATTGCCCTGATAAAACAAACAAAGACAAGAGAAAATAAATAAATAAAAGATCCAAACTAATATAATCCAAATGTGGAACATTTCAATTTAGGATCCTAAATAATGTTTAAGGAACTGGGCATTGATGAAAATAGAACTAATTCCCCTTCAAGAGAATGACCCTAAAAGTATTTTCTCCCAGGATTTCTTATTTTTGATATAGGCCAACCCACAGTCATTGAAACTTGGTATGGTTTCTTGACTTTTCTCTTGCCTTGTCCCACATGAGGACTGGGTCAGAAATCCTAAAGCCTTTTATAGTTTATCAATTGTCAAACCATTGCTTGACAATAGCTTGATGCTTGGATACATGTTCAAGGGCCATGGTTCTTTTTTCTTCCAAATTGAGGAGGTTCATGAATCGTATATGTACCCTATCCTCACCTTTTATGTATTGGTCTATGAATTTCAAAACCAGTATCTTTAGGTTCATAGAAAAAATGGGCTGCATACCATACACTAGTTGGTAGGGGGATGTCCCTAAGGAATTTTTTATTCTATCTCATCTAGATCCACAAATCATATTTCAACTGCATGTTCCAATCCCTAGGATTTTCATCTAAAAGATGTTTAATTATCATTGTTAAGTTTTTGTTAGTAGATTCTGCAACACCATTACCTTACGGATAATAATTAGAAGAAAAATTAATGATTACCTGATTTTCAAAGGCTCATTGTGTAAGTGAAGTAGACGAAAATGAAGGTGTGTTATCACAAACTAGAAAGAAAGGCATACCAAACCATGTTATGATGTATTCCTCCAAAAACTTGGTTATCACTTCGGTGGTGTAATTTTTTAAAACTTGAGCCTCTATCCTTTGTGTGCAGTAGTATGTTGCTGTCAGAATATACATATGACCTATAGAAGAGGGGGGATTAATCATTACAACAAAGTATAAGACCCACTACAAAAATGGGTGTACCTCATATGCTGGTTGCAAAGGCACAACATGATGCCTTTCATAGGTAGTGATGGTTTGGCATGCATGACAAGAATGCACGTGTTTAATTGTATCCTTGAATGGAGTTAGCCACTAATATCTGGATCTTAATATTTTCTTTATAGTGCCCTCAGTGGACCCATGGCTTGTGTCATACTTATCATGAAAATCAGCAAGGACTTGTCTATCTTCTATCTTATCTAGACACCTTAAGTATAACCCATCATAATTTATAGAGCTTCTTGTTCTTCAACATGTAAGAACTTCTCTTGATCTTTAAGGCTCTTCTTTGGAAACCATTTTTTCCTTTAGGACATTAATTTTGGAGAAGGTAATAAACTACATCCTGATACCAAATATCATTTATAGTCCCTTGATCAATGTACACTTGAAAAACCAAAACTTTCTTTGTCTCATCTATCATTTTTGTTAGGCCTTGGCCTCTTACCAACTTCATGGGTTGAACTTCAATATCAAACTATTGCAGAATAGCCATTCACTTTCCTCTCTGTTCACCTAATTCATTTTGCATCAACAGGATTGAGAACTATGGCTATAACTTTGTTTCTCATAATGTAATGTCATAACTTCTTGACATCCTTTACTAGCACAAATAATTATTTATCTAGAAGTTTGGATATTTGAGTTCAGCAATTTTGATGGGCTAACTCATGAAATTTATTGGTCTCTCATCTTATCCATTATTATTTTGTGTAAGTATACCTGCACATGAATGTTCTGAGGCAAATGAGTAAACCTTAAATGGAAAAGTATCATCTAGACTGACCAAAACTATAGTGGTAGTGATGGACATTTTGATCTCTTCAAAGGATTAGTTAACTAGATAAATCCATTTGATCTTGGCATCTTTCTTCAACATGTCATTTAATGGGTAGACTATTTCTAGAAATCCACTAATGAACTTCCTGACAAAATTGATCTTTCTAAAAAAATAATTTATTCCCTTCCTACTATTAGGTGGGACGAGATTGAAGATGGCTTCAACTCTTTTAGGATCTATAGAAATCCTAGTTTCTGATCAAATGTGCTCCAATATTTTACCTTGGGTTACCCCAAAAACACATTTTTTAGGGTTTAATAATATTCTATATCTTTGTCATCTCTTTAAAACCTTGCACAAATCCTCAATATGGTTGGCCCATTTTTTTTAAAATACAATGAGATTGTCCATGTAGATAACTATGCATTTGTTCACAAGGCCTTTAAATGCTTTGAACATCCATCATGTGTTGGAAGGTAGTGCCAGCATTGATTAACTCAAACCACCTGCAGTGGTATGCAAATGTTCCCCATTTGGTGGTGAATATCATCTTTAGCCTATCTTCTTCTCACACCATGAATTGATTGTACCCTAAATAACCATCAAGAAATGACATCATTTGTGAGCTATTGACTATCTACAATAGTGAAGGCAGTGGATAGTTTTCTTTCTAAGAGGACCTATTGAGATTACAAAAATCTATACATAGCCTCACTTCCCCATTTTTATTTCATATAGGGACTAAATTAGCAACCCTCATTGAGTATCAAATGGGGAAAATGATCTTGACATCCAGTGAATTTTGTACCTCTATTTGTATCACTAGCTCAATCACTAGATTGACCAACCTTTTCTTTTGGCAGAATGGTTTTGCATCTAGTTTCAATGGTATGTTATGTATAATAATTGATGGGTTGTAAGTTTTAAGATCCACATAACTCCATTCTATAACATCTTTGTATTCTTTGATAAATTTGACCATTCAATATTTTTCTTCATTTGTATTGATCTTTCCAACGTGGACCTACCTTGGTTCATCTTTGCAGGTACCCAAATTGTAGACCTTGAAATCATCTCTACCTATTGCTGGGGCTTTTATTTTTTCTTGAGTAGGGCCATCTTTATCAAAAATTATTTCCAATGCCACCATTCCTTTAGGAATGGAGTTGCTTTTTAAGTTCAAAATTCCTTGGTCATCTAGTTCCTCCACTCCTTCAATTTATTTATCAATGGTTTATTTTTCAAAGACTCTAGCAATCATGAAGAATTCTAGTGTGTGTCGATCACCTTCAAATACTTAAAAATTTGTGATAGTATCAAGAATTTCCAAAGTTGCCACAAGTTCAATTGATAATTTCTTCAATTTTGACCCTTCCATGGGGTGCATGGAGCTTTCTGATAGTGCCAATGCATCAGTGACTACATTCTTTGTTCTAGGGATATTTCTTATATTGAATGCCTCAATATCCTTGATCAAGTCCCAAACATGATTCCAGTAAGATATCTTTCTTTTTTCATTAAAAGAGTATTGGTTGTGGATTTTTATGATGATTAGTTAGGAATCACCTTCTACTACTAGGGCTTTGAATTTCTCTCATGTGCCATGAGAAGGCCTCAAACTAATCCCTCATACTCTACAATATTTTTAGTGCATAAAAATTACAATCTATAAGTAGTGTAAGAGGAGTTACCTTGGGGATTGATCAGCTCGATTCTCACTCCTACTCCTTGTTTGCATTTGGAACCATCAAATCTCAACTTCCAAACTTGATGACTATCGAGAGGTCAGGGTTTGAGTTGAAGTTCAGTTTGAATTTTTAGATTTTGTGATTTTGACTTGGATTCCAAATAATCATTTGATGAAGTAGCCTTCTCATAGAGAGTAACCTTTTCAAAATCTAACTCTAAATTTATATCTCTGTGTGATGCAATGGGTTTCTAATTTTCCTTTTGTTTTGCCTAAATTTATTCCCATAATTCTTGGAAAGGGGGTAAGAAATCATTATCTGAAGAACTTCATTATTCTTGCATGGGTCTCTTATCTTCAGAAACAAGATCTTCTTTCATTACTTAAACATCTACCAAGGACCTTTTTTAGTGAGGTGAACCTCCACCATCTGATGAGGTATCACTAGATGGTTCATAGTGTTCATGTCTATTTTTCAATTCTGGGTTTTGGATTGGTTTCATAGGTTGAGTCATTGTTAGAAAGGAAATTCCACCAGGATAACTAAGAGAGGGGGGGGTGAATCAATTATCTGATAAATACAACTTTTATCACCATTAACATATTTTAACCATGTAAGCAATGTAAGAAACAACCATAGAAAGATAAACATACACGGCAACACAATAACACAAGATATGTTGACTAGGGAACCTCTTGATCAGAGAGTAAACCCCAGTGGGAATGATGCCCAAAAAAGATGTACCAATATAAAAATTCCTTGTGAGAGGATAGACTCTATTAAGAGCCTTATGAAATATATTCATTACATATGAGTCCATGTTAGGAGACTTTGAATCCCTGTTAAAAGATTCTAACCATGTTAGGAGTTATGGAAGGTAGAAGGACCCACTGTCCAAATAGCTTCAAGGGAAAGATCACTGAACACACTTTCCAACTAATCTTTGTATTACTCAAATAGAATAATACCAACTAATTATTGATCTCATCAACTTATCTTTTCTCCTCTGTCTGTGCCAAACTACGCCAACTTCTTCACTAGATCTCAATATCAAATCTCTATAATTCACATATCCTCTTACAACATATATTGCTCAATTCCACAATTCACCTCTATATCATACTACATACAATAAGGAAAAAAATCATTCATTCATACCAAATTCAAATAATTACAAATGAGTTGGCCAACAAGGCTTAACTAATTACAAAATATAAACCTCCACACATTACACAATATTTCACAATTACATAAAATTGTCGGCTTCCAAAAAAAAAATTCTTCACTCATGTGACCTCTGATCATGTTGTCATGTCTATGTCACTATCATAATTTCTTTTTCAACTATACATCTTTGCATGCCTATATTCTATCCTAATTAGGAGATATCATCCAGTTACCACAAGCCGCTTCTCACCTGAACACTGCTTGAATACTGCTTCCACTGAATTACACATAACTATTATGAATAATTGAATTTCTATATGCACTCTTGACCATGATCTCAGGACACAATATAGAGTAAGTCCTCAACTCCACATAGCTTGATCTTCAATACTCCATGTGCACTAATTCAAACATTGTATGCTTCTCTGCTAATCTTCGGTAGATCACTATATTGACATCAATGAAAACCACAATCATGAATACAACATACAGCTACTACAGGATGGTTGTGAATACTCCCCCATAGGATATATTCAACATTCATTCCTAACAATCTCCCCCATTGGCATTGATGGCAACATAGATGAAAAAACATCCAAGTTCCATGAATACCAAACTGCAACGCTACTACTCTAAAATATTTTCAAATCCTCTTCATCAATCAAATATTTCAATCTTTTCACATCATCTTCATCAATCAAATCTTTTAGGTTTTTCATTTTATATTGCGTCATCTCCTCCAACAGATTCTTTTCTCTTTTGTTCTTCTCCCTTTTTTAATTTAAATAATTTTTTTTCATGTATACTTCTCCCCCATTGACATCAATGACAAAAAATAAATATGTGAATTCTCAATGTCAAAAGACACTTTTTATAAAAAAAAATACATTCACTAGAGTCCTTCATGGCTTAGCTCAAAACACACATACCCCTCCATAGAGGAAGAACCAACATCTAGTCTAGAAAAGATAGAGCTCATATACCACTGGACTAATGCAACAATCTGCATCACTTCTCAAAAGTAGGCTGGGGCATAACCCCAAGCATACCACTCAAATACTCAATTGTATATTTAGGTAAGGTCTTTGTAAATATATCTACAATATTCTCTTTTGTACTTATATACTCAAGTCTGACTTCTTTCTCTATAACTTTCTCTCTCACTACATGATACTTTATTTCTATATGCTTTGTCTTAGAATGCAATATAAGATTCTTAGACATACTTATTGTACTAGTGTTTTCACAATGTATAACAACAGGCTCATCCAATTTGATTCCAATATCCTTTAACATTTGTTTCATAAATATTATCGGGTTATAATTATTTGTTGTTGCTACATATTCTGCTTCTACTATGCTCTATGAAATGCAATTATGTTTCTTGCTTAGCCAAGAAACCAATGTTCCTCCAAGGAAAAATGTTCCACCACTTGTACTCTTTTTGTCATCAACACTACATCCCCAATCTACATTTGTATATGCACATAGGGTAAAATTATCAGATTTCTCATACCATAATCCATATTCAATTGTGCCTTTCAAGTACCTCAGTATTCTTTTTATTTCTACATAATGTGATTCTTTAGGATCAACTTGAAATCTTGCAACTATTCCAACCACATGTGATATATCTGGTCTTGTATGAGTTAAATATTACAAACCTCCAATCATGGATCTATACTTCTTTTGTTCAACTGCGGGAGTTTCATCTGTGCTAGATAACTTATGACTAGTTACCATAGGTGTGCCAACCGGCTTACAATTTACCATTCCAAATCTCTTCAATAAGTCATTCAGATACTTTGTTTAACATAAGAAAATACCATAACTATTATGTGTTATTTGTAATCCTAAGAAATATTTCATCTCACCAATCATGCTAATTTCAAATTTAGTCTTCATTTCATCTACAAATTTATCAATGCTTCATCTTCTCCACCAAAGATAATAGCATCAACAAAAATAACTACAACCAATAAACCATTCTCAATTTCTTTTAGATACAAATTTCTATCTTTTGTGCCTTTAGCAAATCCCAATTTTATCAAATACTTATCTAGTCTTTCATATCAAGTTCTAGGTTCTTGTTTAAGTCCATATAAAGCTTTGTTTAGTTTGCATACCATGTCTCCTTTGTGAGTTAAGGGAAAACCTTGAGGCTTCTCAATGTAGACTTCTGTTAATCTCTATTGAGCATTTAAGGTTGTCATTAGTATCAAAGGATATCAAAGAGATCCATCGGTCACTTATATTGAGTTGGTCAGTAACTAGAAGTAAGATAGAGCAGTCGGTAAAGCCTTTACACTGAGCATCACACAATTTACCGAGCACCAGCGACACCAACATCAACGGATAGTAAACATTGAGCATCAGAGTATACACCAAGCAATTTATACAGTGTTTACCGATGATCATAGTAAACAACATAGTAATTTGAAATGGCACATTCTTCTATGCAAATGGTTACAACAGATCGTAAAATGGTTTATCAAGATCAAGGAGCATTTATTGTAAAAGATACTCATTAAATGTAATGTTTATCTTATTGTAATAGTTGATCTAGGTTAATTTTGCACCGTAGATCTTAGGGTTATGATTATTTTTGTAACCTAATTTTTTCTAAAGCGGCAAAAATAGAACACTATATATTTTGTATGTTCGCATCATTTAGTTGGTTGGTGAACTGATATATATGAATCATGGAGCACTTGAAGCCATTGCCTAACTTCAAGTCAATCAGTTTATAAAGCAAAATAGAGTACAAAGGATATTAGATTGAGCAGAATCAGAGAAGGCTACTGAGCAGATTAGAGCAAAGAATCATCACAGATAAGGTGATATTTTAATGAGCACTTATTGATCTATTTCAGACAATTGATTTGTCAACTAGCAAATAACTACCTATTACTTTTTGACAATTTTAATAGAGTTTTTGATAAAATCTCTTAACAAAGTAGACTTAATAGTCTTATGTAAATCTCTTAACTGAGTGCACACTTCATTAGTGTTGTAAAAATTCTATAACTAGGTAGATCTAGCTGATCTAATATGTTACTCCTAATAGGGTAAGATCACCAGAAGTGATCAAAACTTGTAGCCTTAACAAGCAAACCTTTTCTATCTGCAGTAGTGAAGAATTTGGGAGTGTCATCCCCACCGCAGTTTTTACCTTCTTACAAGGGTTTCTGTGTTACCAAAATACTTTTGCTATGTGATTGTCATATTGATTTCATGTTGTTTACTTACTCAAGTTAACTAGATGATTGATTTATGCAATTAGATTCAAGTTATTTTGATTAGTTATCACAGTACACAGTTATAGATCTGAAAGGTTTTACAAGTAAACTTTTGAAGGCACTGATTCACCCCTCCCCTCTCAGTACCTATCTCTCCTAATTCCAACAACTTCTTCTTCTAATTCACCATTCATAAATTCTAACTTCACATCCATCTGATATACTTTGAATATCTTATAAACTACATAAGCCAAAAACATTCTTACTGCTTCAATTCTTGCAACAGGTGCAAAAGTCTCTTCATAATCAATTCCTTCTTACTATGAGTATCCTTAACATACCAATATTTCTTTGTTCCTTACAACTTCTCCTTGTTCATTCATCTTGTTCCTAAATACCCATTTAGTTCCTATAACATTCTTATCTTTAGGTCTAGGGACCAACTCCCAAGTCTTGTTCTTTTCAATTTCATCTAGTTCTTCCTTCATTTCTTTAATCCAATGTTCATCTTTACAAGCTTCATCAGTAGATTTAGGTTCAATTTGAGAAATTAAACATAGTTCTTCTCATACCTTATTTCATGTCATAACTCATTTTTCTATGCTCCCAATAATCTGCTCAACGGGATGATTTCTTGCTAGATTCCTGTTAGGTGTCACTGTCTCAGTTCTTGCTTCAACACTATGTTCTACTCTAGGTTCTTCTCTGATTTCCTCAATGTGACTTTCATTCTACAAATCATTGTCAATTTCATAAAATAATTCAACATTTTCTTGATCAATTCTAGGATGAGTTCCTTCATCTGATTCATAATCAAGCATTCTTTCCTGAATTTTGAACTTTTCATCAACTTTAACATTTGCGCTCTCAACAATAGTTTTAGTTCTTTTATTGAAACATCTATAAGCTTTTCTTTTCAATGAATAACCAAGAAATATACCTTCATCACTTCTAGGGTCAAAATTTCCAATGTCATCATCTCTCTTGATATAACATTTACTTCCAAAAATTATGAAATACTTAACTGATGGTGCATGTCCAAACCATAATTAATAAGGTGTCTTGTCTATGTCTACTCTGATTTGTACTCTATCATTGTATATGCTATTGTATTCACCACTTCTCTCCAGAATGTCTTTGCCAAATAATTTTTAAATAACATAGCTCTTGTTCCTTCAATTACTTATATGTTCCTTCTTTTTACAATACCATTTTTTTCAAGTGTTCTAGGGCCTGAAAACTATCTCTTAATACCATTCACTTCACAAAAAGTGTTAAAGTATTTTGAAGTAAATTCTCCACCTCTATCTAATCTTAAACATTTAATCTTCATTCCAGATTCATTCTCAACTTTGTTCTTAATTACTTTAAATTTATCAAATGTCTCAAACTTTTCTTTAAGAAATGCAATCCACATCATTCTTGTAAAATCATCAACAAGAATCATAAAATACCTTTCACCATAGAATCCTCTAGTCCTTGTGGGACCGCTCAAGTATTTATGAACAATTTCTAACTTCTCTACTAACGTGAACTTCTTGCTAGGAAATGAACTTCTCTTCTGCTTAGCCATAACACATTCTTTGCAAATCATGTTAATAGGTTTCATAATCTTAGGAAAATCTCTTACTACAAGTGTAGTGCTTACTTTCACAATGTTATCAAAGTTTATATGACAAAATCTTCTGTGCCATAACCAACTGTCATCAATTCTAGTAATCCAACTCTTCATCTCTGTAGGGTTCAACTGAAATACATTACCTATGGTTCTTGATCTAGTTCCAATCAAATTACCATCCTTATCCTTGATCACACAAGTTTTCTCTGTAAACCAAACTTGATATCCCTTATCAACTAACTATCCAACACTCAAAAGATTATGTTTCAATCCATCCACAAAATAAACATCATCAATGTTAGTCATTCTATCAAGATTAATAGATCCTATTCCTTTTATCAAACAAGGTGCATTGTTTCCAAATGTAACAATTCCTCCATCATAATTGTTAAACTTTATAAACTTCTTCATGTCACCAATCATATGATGTGAACAACCACTATCTATAATCCAATCATTTCTCTTTTCTACTTGAGAAACAAAAGTTTTTTCTTCTCTAACTTTAGTTTCAGAGATTTCTTCTTTTATTGCTACAAATCCTATATCATCATTCTCATTATCACTTTCACTTAGGGATTTCTCAATACTAGCCTCAAATTCTTCATCATTAGTATAGTAACATTCTTTAGATCTGCTAGGTTTAAAGTTTTTCTTATACTTCTTTACTCTTTTGTAGCAATACTTCTTATACTTCTTTGCCCTTTTGTAGGTTTAAAGTTCTTCTTATAATTCTTATACTTCTTATACTTCTTTACTTCTTTACTCTTTGGTAGATGCTATACCAATCCTTGTACAAGACAACCATTGGTATCATCAATTTCCTTAACTTGAAACATAATGATTCTGTCAAATTGGTACACCCCTAAATTAATTTGTGAGAACAAAACCTTGTTAGGTGCATTATAGTCAGTGATCATCTTCTTCAGCTTTGATTCAAAATCAATTTTAATCTAGTTATTTAGTCCCTTCCATGGTAGTCACAATTTTTTGAAGTCAGTAGAAAACCAACCCCTTAGGCACCTAGTGGACATTCTCTATTGAGTAGCATGTCGTATGTTTCTAGGATGTCAACTATGTGTATGTCTATGCAATCTTGTATCCTAGGGTCTATTGTAAACTGAATGCAAACATCTTTTGGAACCCAAATGACTTACTTCCATCTTATCTAGTTGAATTACTACCCTATTGGTTTATTGAGGGCTCGTGCCTAGTTTTTGGCATATAGACAAAGGCATAACATCACATGAAGCCCCATAGTCGATCAAACAATTGTGCAAGTTCTTCCCAAAAATTTTAAGACTTAGAAAAAATGGAGGCACTTCGACTCTATCTTTGAACATTGTTGGCATGGTTTCATATGTATTAGTTCATTGGATGTGGGTGCTTGTGTACTATTATTTTACGTACTATATTTAGAATGATCTAGTGACTTTAGAAGTGCTTCTCTTTGTGTAGGGAAGATTTTCAACATGAATTGACATATTTTCCTTAACGATTTTTTTATCTCTTCTACTCCGTTGTATTTCTTTGTAGACCAAGCCATATTCCATAGCATAGTGGGTGGATTTTATGGTGGCATGGTAGCAGCATTCGAGTCCTTAGGAAGAATGGGATTTTTTTTAGCCTGTGGATCTGGAGGAGTTAGTTGCAATCTAGGAGGAATACCATCAATCAATGGTTCCTTCCTACTTCTTAAATTGTAGGTGTTCTGATTATTGTTCTTAAATGCATGAATTTCTAAGTATTCGAGTTGATCTTATTTTTGAAAAGGTTCACACAAACTCTTCCTCTAGTGGTTTACTATTAGATTTCTCTCCTATTTTTGGTTTGTAAGAATCGAACATCATTGCATTGAACTGTACTAGGGGGTCATCAAAACCCATAGTTTTCTGATTGCCTATATAATTTTTGTATCCATTATCGCCATGACCTATTCTTGCAATCCCTACAAAGTTAACATCAATAGAGTTATTAGCATTATTATTATCAGTAGGTATACTCCCATTGTTGGGTCAAGTGTTCCAAGGCCTATTGGGTCATTGTTGTCCAAAAATTTTATCCTAAAAATTGTTACCATAGTTATTGTTGTTGTAATTTTTTTAACTACGATTCTGATTTTGTGAATATGGATTTGGAGTAGAAACTAATCTTTGATAATTTCCTTGGTTTTGAGTCAGGTTTAATTTCATTCTTGTGAGCTCATTGGTTAATTGGGATAATGTCTTCTTTACTGCATCTAATTCTGAAACAAGATTATTGTCAGGTTCACTTGGAACATCCACTTTCTACTCACAAAGTGATGTCTTGTGTGATTTACCCAGGGTATGTGATGGTGGGTGGTGAAGGATCTAATGCGAAGTTGGAATCGGATTGAGTAGAAAAGTATGATTAGTCAATGCATGGTTGATAGCTGAAAATGGTTTGGGCATGGCAGCATTTCCTAAAGATGGAATAGTGCCATAATTTCCACCAGCTTGTAGATCCATTTGTTGTGTGAAGGTAATGACTTCATTGCATATCTTTTCTAAAATATCTTATTTTGCTGGTTGGAGCCTTTTCAAAAAGATGGACATCAAAGGATATAAGCCTCATAGGTATACTTGTATGGCAGCCCCAATAGCCATAGAAAAAGGAGCCTCAAGTTTCTGATGCATCTTATGAAAAATATGATCAGACATAACAATCGGCTCATTGGGATCCTTCCTTGTTGAGATAAATTGATGGTAGAGAGTAACAAGATCAACGTATAACTTGAATTGGTTGAGGAACTTTGTCTCAAGTTCATTCCAACCAATAATGGATCCTCATGGAAAATTCAAGTACCAATTATATGAAAACTCTCTCAGTGTCTAAGGAAACAAGCGGAAAATAATATCTTGGTGTACAATCTCCTTACAATTGCATATTTATTTGGAGGTCCAAATGTGTTCTTCCGCTGTGCTAGACTCTCTATAGATGAAACCTAGGAAAAACTTCTCAGGATCTTAGGTAGCTCATGGAGTTGACCTTGTAAGTCCAATGGATAACTTTGGGCATTCACAAAAAAATCCATCGAAGGTGGTGGAGGATCTTGATTGAGATTTTGTGGATTTTGAGTCAATGGAGCAGTGACGGGTTGTGGTGGTAACTATGGATAATAAAATACAATCGGTTGATGAGGAAGATTTCCTTTTGGATTTCCTTTGTCACTACTAGATATTTAAAAATGATTGAGCTCAAGGAACTCTCCTTCATTTGGTGATGATCTAAGGATTTATTTAAACATCTCTAGAGAGAAATACACAATATCTTCTAGCCTCTCTTTTAAGGTCCCTCCTTCTAGTGCCACTTCTGGTGAGTGTCATTTTTACATGAGACAATAACTAGGAATATGAGATGTAAATTCCCCTCTTAAAATAATGATGAAAATCACTACCAAGGTTCTTTTAGGATAGGTCTCAATCATGTAAATATCTCACTTGAAGATAAATGTGAAACTGTTCACAAGGAGACCTTTGCTAGTTTGATTCTTGAAGAGGCTACAAAAAACATTTTAACAAACAATATTTTATTTTTTATTTTTTGGGTTTAGATATGTAAGTAATTCCTATTGTGAAAATTTAACATGAATCTACGATTAATCAAATTTCTAAATAAACAACCAAAGGTTAGGGTAACGAGAAATTGAAATTAAATAACTTGTAAGAAAATTCCTAAAGGACATAAACCACTAGTATATGAAAATTACAAATTAAACCACTAGGGAATTTTAAGGAAAACCCATACAATATGAATCATAATTGCTCACAAATTATAAAATGAAGATGAAATAATCAATGGAATGTAAATAACATAAGAAATATTTCTCCAAATTCATCAAATTGTGAAGCCGCCACAAATGCACGCATAGACAAGAAAAATTTATCCTTATGCACAAAAGAAGTAATTCTTTAATAGTTCATCACAATAAGATGATGGAAAAATGATAAACTCCAATCTAATGAATATCACAGACATAATATGCAATAAAACAAATGTCTCTTTGAAACATATGAATTAGCAAGCACAAAATCATAAATTTCTCAAAGATGAAAGAATTCTCACACCATGACTGAAGCACCAAATACATTAAAATTTATTGTAGAAAAATATTGACCTTTATTACATTTTTTTTTAAAGTATATATAGTGCTTCAACTTCTAGAACAATAAAACCGTAGCTAGGGTTTTAACTATGCATAAAACTCAAAATAGTATTTAATCTAAAGCTTACAGAATAAAAACTACTCCTAAAATATTTCTAAACAAGCCTGTATAGAATCTAATCCATTTGCATTGCATTTATAAGAGAAATAAATGCCAAATATTCCCAACAAACAAGATATTAATGCTAGACTTCCACCATTTGTCAAAGTAGAGTTTTCTTTAAAACTTACCTTCTTGGAATCTTCGTGATGAATCCTCTTCATGAATTTAACTAATTAATATCCCCAAGGCTATTAATAAACACCCCAAACATGCATGCACTATGACCCAAAATAATTTATTCATACAAATTATTCCATGTCGAAGCGGCCCAAGAATTTCACACCCCAACTCTCACTCCAAAAAAAGACAAGCTAAAAAAAACTTAAGTGTAAATCCTTATGACTCCCACAATTTTGGACTTTCAAAGTCCAAAAGACCAAACAAATGAACTTGAAAAAATGGCTAAGAGTCAAAAAATTACCCTATTGCAAAATTTCACTAAGTCCAAAACTGAACAATTAGCCTTTTGGAAGGATCTCTGGGTGTGCCTTGCAGAGTCTTTCCACTATCTCCTGCACTTCTTCAAAGTCTGTAACTTGAATGGCACTAAGGAATGGTTTTTTCTTCTCTCTAAAGGCCACCAATTCCGTAGAAAATGATTTAATATCTTCCTCATGACCCATCATTATTTGCATATCCTCCTTAAAATAGAAAATATGGTGGAGGTCCTCCTTTGTATTCGCACCAACCAAAATTCCCACAAACTACTGTTCAATACTCTTTATTGGGAATAATATGTGATTATATTCATCTTTATATAATTCAAGGTTAATTCCTTCAAATAATTTTTTTATTTCTTCAACCCATGTCATTACTTGTTCATGTCTCTTACTCACTTTATTTAAAAAATTCTGATACACTTTACTGTTCGACATATGTCTTTGATCCAGGTCTCAAAATTGTCCATTTCTAATCTTTCATATACTTTAACCAAAACCTGAAAGCACTACTTATTTATTAATTTTAGGTCCCTAAGATTCTTTTTCCAATTATCAATCTGCACTTCCAACTCTCCCTCATCACCTATCATGTCCACCAATTTGTGACCTCCTAAAGAATGACTCTAAACAACGTAAAAATTGCTTGGATAGTGGCCTTCCCAAACTCTTCAAAATCATCCTTCCAATATAAACGTGCATGAATGAAATAATGTGGTATATCTATCAGTAATTCTGGTGAAGCTCTCTTTTCTATGGAAGCCTATAATGAGGCTTCAGGGTTATCTAGGTCAATCGGACTTGCTATCTTTGCAATGAATTTCTTCAATGCTTCATTTTTCTCTATTAATGCCTTTATTTTCTCTTCATCCTTATCCATGAATCCTAAGACATATTTTAATCCAAATTTAGCCAAAGTTTTACTCCCTTCCCTTGTAGGTTTTCCCAAATCATCTTCATCAAAATTATAGTCTTCTAGAGTTATCTTCACCATACTAGAGTTAATAGTTGGTACTACCACCTACACTTTCCATGAGCCTCTATTGGGTTGAGTGACATAAGAAATTTTTCTTATCAAAGAGCTATATTATCCACCATGGAAAGTCTAAACTAAGATAGCCATTTTTGTGTCTTCTTCCTCAATGTATACCCTTCTCCTTAGTTGTATCTCCTTGGTGAACCATGTGGGCTTAGTGAATGCGGTGACTAGCTCATACGAGGAAATTTTCAAAATATAAGTCACTTCTCTTTCTACTAGAGCTTCTACATCTTCCCCTTCTTCCTCTTTCTCTAGAGCTTCTCTCATTTATTCATCTTATGGCTCTCCCTCTTCTACTTTCTCAATAGTGGGATTTGGTTCTTTAGGTATGTCCTCATGAAGAGGAGTACTCTCTTCTCTTTCTAATTCCTCGGGAGCTTTTTGGGATTCTACATATTCATATGAACTTGTCAATATCTCTGCCCATAAACCTATTGCATATTTCACCCTTTTGTGCCAGGATTAGGTAGACCTTGGTAGTGAAGGGGATTGAGTGGAGGGAATTGAAGAAAAAATTAGAACGAAAGGCAAAGGACTAGGAATTCGAACTAAAGGTGGAGTTGTAGGATGTGAATATGGAAGAGGTTTTTGTGTAGGAAGTTGAGATGAATGTTTCTCTTCTAACACATAAAATTCAATCTCCTTGTCAATTGGTGCTTCTTTTGGTAACTCCCCTTGTTCTTATTCTAACATATGTATATCTAGGAGATCTTGAGTGGCTTCTTCTTCTACTTCCCTCTCTACTTCTACTAACTCTCCTATTAGCGGAGGTATTTGTGTATCTGGATCTTCTTCAGTAGTTGGTTCTTCCAATGTTTTTTCAGTAGTGGAGATAGTGAATTGGGATGGAGGAGTAAAAGTAAATGGCACATGTTCTTCATTTATCTCTATAGTTTGTAAGGTTTTTCTACCATTTGATCCTTGAATCTAGGGATGTCTTTGAAATTAAAAATATAAAATTCATCAGGACCAAGGGAATCCCAAGGATCTATTTGCTCATATTATGAACATGTGCCTACATCAATAGGAACATTCTCTTCTTGGAATCTTCCTTTAGCAGTTGTTGTTCCTGACTATGTTCTCCTTGCCAAGGGTGCATGATCTTCTTCTTCTTCCTCCTCCTCTTGTATGGTTTCCAACTGAGGGCATGTAGAAGATCTGTTTCTCTTGTATACCTTCCCCTTTTCTACTTGGGTGGTTCTAAGTCCTATGACTTTTATTGTTGGGGACCTTCTTGAGGTAGATGTTTATCCCCGGTCAATATATTGAGCGGCAGGTGAAGTAATATTCCATGTCATTCTTGTTTTATCTGATTTTTCCTTTGGGTTAGAGCCATATACTATTGGTTGATCATGTTTGTAAATGGTTTCCACATTTTGAGGAGCTTCCCCTTTAAACTTGTGCATCATTACTTTCTCTCCCTTCCCCTTTCTCCTATAGATGGTGGATCAAGTTGTGGCTTCATAGGTACATGATCCATATTGAATGACCTTCTAATCCAGTCCTTGGTAGTCTTTATTACATGTTTGGCCTTGAAATTGATATCATCATTTTCTTTCTTATCTACCTTTGCATTCAAAATGACCCTCGTATATATCTTATCATTATTATATAGTGGATCCAAAACATCTTCAATATCCATATCCCATATTTTGGGTGGAATGTGAAGGAGTAGAGAATCTTGTACAGGCTCAAGAGACTTCCTATAATAGTCTCAATTCCTAACCTCATATTCATCTATATAGTTCATCCAATTATCTTCAACATGAGGTTCTTGAACATAATTCCTTCCCATGTTGTGGCTATAAGTTCCTATGGGATCAAACCTAGTTATGATCAGATCAAATAGTTGTACGAGACACTCATCCCATTCAAAGGCTAGAGACTTGTACACTTTCATTTCTTGTAGAAAGTGAGAGAGGATGGAAATGGGGAAATCCTGGTAATGTTTCTTCTTATGTTTAATATGTTCATAGGCATCAAATAGTTTCCTAGCCATCTCCAAAGGTAATAAATTGTCTAAGGGGTACCTAGGAAGCTTCTTTGGTGTAAGAGTACACCCTAACACTCTTATATATGGGAATTTTTTATACTAAATATAACAGGAACCTATTTCCTAGACTTTAGAAGCACCCTCCTCTAAGAGTCTCTTCACATAATATCCCTCAATTGAATAGATTTGCAGAGACCAAAAATCATTAACAATCCTATACTCCATGCTATTTTCATCCAATTTCTCTTTCTTAACTAGTAATGGATATACAATGAATGTCCATGAATTATGTTGACATAAAGCTCCCCTTTTCACTAACCCAAGGTACTCTTCCCTTGCGGAAAGTAGATAGACAATATAGGAAGTCATGTAGAATCAAGGATTATTCTTTACTACAATCAACTTCTCATCTAAGTTATCACTCATGAGAATGGTGGCCCAATCAAATCTATCCCTTCTCCCCTTGATCCTTTCAATCAGAAAAATCATCCAGGGTTGAAGTTGGACAGATTGAGGAAGTCCATATAATCCACTCAACTTGGTAATTGTTGCATGGATATCATCCTTTAAATATCCCCTTCTCATGTCTATTATGTCCAACTTGTTCTTGGGTAGGGGTTGCATAAAATACTCCTTGTTTTCAATTACGTAAGTGACCTAAGTGTTACTGTTGAACCATTGCAAACCCTTGTTGATGGAGAATGTGTAGAAATTATCTACCCCCTTAGGCAAGTGAAATAGATCATCAATGTTGTCTGGCCTGAGATCGATGAAAAAGTCTCCTATTTTATTCTTCACTACCCTCTCATTAGGAACATAGTTTTGTGTGAGGGTCATGATTAGACCAGGGATATTTTTAGTGGTGATTATTCACCAATTGTCAAATGTTTCCCATCAGGTGTATAGAAATTGACAAAAAAATGCATAGTATAGAGGTTGACCGATTCACCCAGATTTTATTAAAGACACATATAGTGGTTGGCTTGTTCACCACTATTTGTACATAATTTCACTACAGTAGTCAAGTTGTTCACCCATTTTTCTATAGTATATTTTACTATTATTCACCATGGATTAAGGAAGGGTGTATTTATCGAGGATCACTATTGACCAAAGGCCCATTGTCCCAAGTAAAAGTTTTATTTGCACTAGGAACCAATTTTCCATGCATTATACATAATTGTGTCCTAAATTCCCACCCTATTCACCTAGTCAATTACTTG
This sequence comes from Chamaecyparis obtusa, assembly GCA_027943335.1. Taxonomy (NCBI): domain Eukaryota; kingdom Viridiplantae; phylum Streptophyta; class Pinopsida; order Cupressales; family Cupressaceae; genus Chamaecyparis; species Chamaecyparis obtusa. Next base: position 210,112 of record BSBK01005852.1, on the reverse strand, counting down.
AAATTACACGGGGTTCACCAAATATTAGTTGTTATCATATGAAATAGTCAGGCCCTTCACCAAAATTCAAAATAAGCATTTTTATATAAGGATAGTTTCAAGAGATTTAGTAGTACAAAAATTTAGTTGATTCTAAGCTCACAATTATGATCGATAGTGAACCCGAACGAGTCCATAGTATCTTATACAAGTAAAATTTTATTGCAGCCTTAATTTGTTGGAGATGTCCCAACCAAAGTTAAATAGGAAGAGAACTATTGAAGGTGGAGAAGTCCAATAGAAGCCAATCAAATGAAAAAATATATCTTCATACTTTGGTGGGGCCAGATGCAATGGCGTTGGTCAAAGTGAGGAAGGTACATCATCAGAGGAACCTATACAACTTCAAGGTTCTCAACCTACACATGAGTCTATTCGACAAATTGGGGAACCTAATAAATCTAGTGACAAAGTTGCAAAACCTAATATCTCTGATTAAGATGATCTTGAAGAAGAATTTCAAGTAAATAACTAGTACCAGGATTATTCGATCAACTTCGGCAATGATGGTTCAATTAACAGTAACACTAAAGGGAGAGGAAAATCAAATGAAAAAACTGATCAACAATGGGAGATGTCCAGGAGATTTAAATTTGATTGGGCGAAAAAGTATCCATTCATTAAACCCTTGGCTAATCCAATTGTAGGTGAGCCATGAGTAGAATGTAGATGTACGATTTGTAGTTGGAAGTATATAAAGAATTTAAGCGGTTGTAGCTTAAACTAGAAACCATAGAGAAACATGTTAGTAAATTTTATGAAACTGAAACTGTAGATGGAAAGGAAATAAAAGTGGTAAGATATAAAACAAAGGAGCAATGTCAACATAAAAGGAATGCTAAGGAATATTATTTGTTTCAAAAATTTAAGATGAAGCCTAGTGAAGTTCAAGGTTCTATTAATGCTATTTTTGTTAAAGCAAGTGAAGTAGAATGCGGAAAAGATGTTCAATTAAGTAATGTTTTCCATATTTTGAGAAGAGGGTGTCCAATGATAGACTATCCAGAAATGAGTGGTTTGTTACACTTTTTGAAAGTTCCTAACTATCCTATCACTCATTGGTCAATAAAAAGTGGATGAGAATGGGCAAGTTGTATTGTCCAGGTTGAAATAGAGGATGTACAGAGAAAAATAAAAGAGTCAACCTTTATTGCATTGTCCTTAGATGAAGTTACAACAATAGATAATATGTTGTGGGTATGCATGCATGTTTATACTTTATAGAATAATGTCCGCCAACCACATCTACTAACTGTTGAAAAATTGAGGGACAATGCGACACAGAAAATTTATTTGAATTAGTAAAGAGCCATTTAATTGAATATGGAGCTATGGATGAATTGACAATAGCAAATAAGTTGATCTATGTTGGAGCATATGGAGCTTCAATAATTCAAGGTCATAGGAATGGTCTTTGCACAAAGATGCAGGCTTCTTGTTCACCATATGTTGTTGGCATTCACTGTATGGCCCACATGATGAATCTTGCTTTTAGAGTTGTGAAGAAGTTTCCTTTAGTAAATAAGGTTGAAGATTTAGTAAGAGAGTTGTACTCATATTTTTGTCGAAGTCCCAAATGTTTTAGGGAATTTCAGCACTTTGTTGATGGAATTACCAATGGAAACAAGCTTCTTAAAGATGTTGATACCAGATGGATCTCTTTGGATGGAACAGCGCATCAATTTTTTCTTGAATATCAATCTTTGATTGGACTTATGTATGAAAATCATGACAATGTAGAAAATCAGAGATGTGGTGACCTTCTTAGGAGGTTAAGAAATATAGAGACACTTTTGACTTTAGCATCTCTTCTTCCCATGATAGAAGAAATGATGTTGATGTATGGTGGAAAATATGAATGGGGTCTAGAACAATGGGGGTTTTCACATAAAAGAGATCCTAAACCAATATTTAACACATACATGAAATTCCAATGATATGGAAAGTAAATCTAGAAGACTAATATTGAAATGAAGAGATAAATAGTACTTACCTCTGAAAAAGAATCTACTGAAAACCTTGTCAAAAGGTCTAAGAAACTATTGATTTTTGCAATGCTATACTGAAACTGTGAGATCTACAAAACCCAAAAATATTTTTCTTTTCTGAGAAAGGTCAACCTTGACCCAAGGGTAAAGGTCAGCCTTGACCCCTTTATGTCGACCTTGACCTGCATAGCTCCGATGAAAATTCTATTCGCGGATCCTGAAAGTTTGCCGAAAAAGGTATCCAGATCTGCACTGTAATTCTCTATTTTGTACATGTCCCTGCAAGAAAAATGGTTTTTTTTGTTGGGGGGGGGGGACGGTTTTTCCTTGGTCAAACCCCAATTTAGGAATTAACCTTGAAATTGAATTGAAATTGCAGTAATAAACAAAGTAAATGAAACAATTCACCTTGCCTATGTTGAAACCCTTGTGGAGGATTCGAATCCTTGAATCCACAAACATCGATGATCCAAATGAATTATAATTGGATGTAGGATGTCTCAAATCAATTTTCTTTAGATATTCAACACCAATCTTGAATGGATCTTGGAATCAGAAGAGGCTTGGATGGATATGGATGGAGAAATCTTCAACAAGAGGGCTCCCTAGATATTGAATCCTTCAATGGCTACCAATGGATCTCCTTGATGAATTGGATCTTGAATGCTTGAATACTTTAAGATAGATGAATGCTTAAATTATTTCTTTCTCCTTCTTTCTTGCTTCTTGATTTCTTGATTATAAGTTTGATTTGTGATACAAAAACTTGATACTTGATGGAGAAAATGAGAGAAGGCTTTCTTTTATAGTGATCTAGGGCACAAACTTCTAGAGAGGACTACATAGGAGAATTAAATTCCCATTTAAGATTTTACCCCTAGAAATGGACCTAAATTAAATATAATTTAAGATTTTACCATTTCAAATCCTGAAATAGCCAACCCGAAAGCGGGAAATAAATCTTTCTTAAACCCGACATCTGAAAACTTTAGGATTTTAAAATTTGCACCCTAGGTCAAGGTTGAGGTTGACCTTGACCTAGGTCATGGTCAAGGTCAACCTTGACTCTGAGGTCAAGAATATTATAATTTCAATTTAGGATGCCAGAATTATGTAGAAAAGAACTGGAAAATGGGGCGGAATAGGGGAAAAATCTAGATCCAAGTTAAAGACCCATTAAAGGCATTTGACATGACCCCAAACCACTTACTCAGAGAGCTAAACCAATCCTAAATGGAAGTGCTTCCATTTTATGATGCTACATTTAGCCCCCACTTTAACAAGAGTATGGACTCGATGCAAACTCTTGGTAAAGGAGATCACAAAGAAAAAGAAAATCTTATTGAAACCAAAGGGACAAAGGAATCCTTAAGCCCCTAGGGACTCAAGTCTTTGTCAACCCTAATATTACAATAAGAGAGACATCACTAAAAAATGAGAGAAAAGGGGAGAGAGGAGTGGCTAGCTCACATGTAAGATGTGCGTATCTCACTGTGAACCACAAAAAAGGATAGGATGACCCACCAAGAAAGCACTTGATAGTCACCCATAAAGTTGTGCACCTTTTGGCAGCTTTTTGCATGTATATAGTGCGTCTACTGATGGCTTTTATGAAGTACCCATGGATCCATATCCTCATATCACCACAGAATACATTTATAAAATGTGTATCTCTTCAGGATTTAGCAACTTATGTGCATTACCTTATGAGGATTAAGCATATTTGAAATTGGAAATGTGTGTCTCTTCAAGATTTAGCAACTTATGTGCGTTACCTTCTGAGGATTTAGCATGCTATAAAATAAAAGGTTAGAACAAAAATGCATAATATAGAATGAGGGAGGCCATATAAATGCCCCCTCCTTAAGATGGAAAAATACCTACTATTTTGACATGTTAAGGAAAGAAAAGAACAAGGATAAAGCCTTCTTTAACATCAAGACAATATCCATAGAAAACACCTAGTCCAAGCCAAGAAGGTCACAACTCCTATGAGGCCATGGAAGGGATAAATGCAAAGAGATATCATGCAAGAAGGGAAAAAGTAACCCTTGTGAGGGATAGAACACTATTTAGCTTCCAAGGTGAGAGATTTATCAACCATAAAAACCCAATGCCAAACAACGAAAGAGGTTATGATCAAGGACAGAGATCCTCAATGCAAACCAAAATTTTCATGTATGATTGGATATCACATAATAGATAGATACTACTTAAATAAGGGAAAATTGGATCCTGGAAAGACAGAAAAGAAGAAGATGGCATCCTTGCCTCCCAAGCATAGGAACAAGGATGGAAGGGGACCTTTTATATCACTCACAACACCATACAAGACAATGAGCCCCCAAGGATTAGGCTAACATTGTTTACACAATGTGGAGCTCCATAATAAGAACATAAATGTTATTTAGAGAAAATAGGATTGAAATATAACTCATTGCCACATGATATATAAATAACCTTACTATCAATGAGCTGCCTAATCTTATAATGTAAAGCTTGGCATTCATTAGTAGAGTGATCATGAAATCTACGATATGAACAAAAAGGAAGAGTCTTCAAGTGTGGACTACGTTTCTTTTTGCATTTAGGTCTAGCAATCATCTTAGCACGAAGGATTTTAGGAAAAAGAACCTCTTGGTCAAATTCCTTCATAGGTTCATCATGTTTTGAAGTGTTATTTGAGATATTAACATTGATTTGTTGTTGAGGATTAAATTCCAATCCATAAGAATGCTCATGCCCCCCATTCTATAAGGGCATTTGAATACCTTGTTTATGCTTACCACATCCTTGACCATTGAATCTTTGTTTAACTAGGAAATGATAACCAGGACCATAACAAGAAGCCATATCAGAAGGAGTCAATGGAACTTTAGTAGTCACTATGTCATCATTAGTAGGTTTGATATATTCATAATGGGTAGAAGCAGTGACAAAGTTATTATGAAGGGCATTAGAAGTAGAAGAAAAAGCTTGTTGTTAAAACTCTCTTTGTTGCTTCATAAAATCAAGATCAGAAACATTATACTCTCCAATAAAGGTAGGATTAAAATCCAAGGTTCCCCAATCATCACTAGGAAGAGCAATAGAGGAAGAAGGATTACTATTAGGAGTAGGAGTAGTGTAGGTTTGAATATTCAAACAAGGATTTGGCACATCATCTGCATGAAGTGTATACATTATGTTGTTATGAATAAACTTGACTTTATGGTGAAGGGTGGAAGGAACAAAATGCATCTCATGCAACCAAGGTCTACCCAAAAGGAAGTTATAATTAAGAGGTCTAGCCATAACATGAAAAGGAGTATTCAGGATGACCGGACCTACTTTGATAGGTAAGTTAATGATGCCCAAAGTGTTCTTAGAAATGTTATCAAAGCCACGTATAGGAACATTGTTAGGTTGAATAGTTGAAAGATCAGCTCTAATCACTTTGAGCATGTCCATACTAAAGATATTAAGCCCAGATTCATTATCAATCAAGTCCTCTAAATGATACTCTTATTGATAGTAACAAAAACCATAAGAGCATCATATTGATTCTAAACTTCTTTAGAAGATAAATCCTTTTGAGTAAATACAATGTCAGGAGTACTTGGGGTATCATGCATGCACTGTAAGAAGGTATTGATGTTCTCTTGATTAGGAGGTGGAGTGGGAAGAGTTGCTAGAGATTTTTGCAAGGCATCATGGTAGGTAGGTGAATTTTGAAGAAACTCCCATAGAGAAATCTTGGGAGGGGTATTTCACAATTGGTTTATCAAATCATACTCCTTGCTAGGAAGAAGGGGTGGAGGAGGAAGAATGGGTTGAGAAGGTGGTAAAGAAGTAGAAACCACCAGATTAGGTTGAGGTTTATTCCTTGTACAATAGGTGTGAGCTATTGAATATTGATCATTGAAAGACTCTAAAGAATCCATAGGTTTACCTTTGATAGTAATGCAAGGACAGCCTTTGATAGTCAAAAGAGTTTTGGATAAACCATGTTAGTTGTCTCAACACTACAAACAAATTCACAAGAAGGAAGCAAAGAAGACATCCTAGGATAAGATGAGGTAGGATCTTGATTCTCCATAAGATCATCACTAAGAGGGAGAGTGTGAAGGGAATTCATATCATTCTTTGCTAATGCCTCATCACTATAAGGAATACCAAATGGAGGTAAAGAATCTATAATGTCATCTTCTTTCACTAAAATATCTACATAAGGGGAGTGTGTTTTAGAAAAAGAGTCACCATCATGTATGAATATGTTGTCCATTAATAAATCACCCTCTTGTATCAAAGCTTCTTTATGAGGAGGGGATAAATCAATGTCTTTATCCAAGGGTTCATCCCAAAAAGTAGAATCATCCACAATGGTTTCATGAGGAAGAGATTAATCAACATCCAAATCCAAATGTTCATCTTGAATAGGAGGATTATCATCCCTATCAATAAAGCACTTGAAAAACACTTGAAATAACTTGTGCAACATGATAATGAATAAAAAAATGCATAGAAAATAGATCTATCTATATCCAAATGCATTCAAATGAAATTTATAAGCATGAAAAATAAATCGAACACCACAAACACAATAGGGCATCTAATTCCACAAAAGATAGGGGTAAGCTTGTCGGGTTCACCAAAATGTATGGTGAAGGTGAACACACAAGATAATACAAAGGTAAATCTAACTCCAAAAAGAAAGAGTTGTCATAAAATGGGTTCACCAAAATGTATTGTGGAGGTGAACACACAAGATAATACAAAGGGAAATCTAACACCAAAAAGAAAGAGTTGTCATAAAATGGGTTCACCAATTTAATGTATGGTGGAAAATATGGATGGGGTCTAGAACAATGGGGGTTTGTACATAAAAGAGACCCTAAACCAATATTTAACACATACATGAAATTATAATGATATGGAAAGTAAATCTAAAAGACTAATAATATAGAAATCAAGAGATAAATAGTACTTACCTCTGAAAACCTTGTCAGACAGTCTCAAAAACTGTTGATTTTCGCGATCCTGAACCAAAACTATGAGATCTACAAAATGCAGAAATATTTTTAGTTTCTGAGAAAGGTTGACCTTGACCCCTTTATGTCGACCTTGACTTGCACAGCTCTGACATAAATTTAGTTCATGGATCCTGAAAGTTTGCCGAAAAGGGTATCCAGACCTGCACTATAATTCATTGTTTCATACCTATCCCTGCAAGAAAAATGGTTTCTTTTGTTGGGGGGGAGGGGTTTTCCTTGGTCAAACCCCAATTTAGTAATTAACCTTGAAATTGAATTTAAATTGCAGTAATAAACAAAGTAAATGAAAAAATTCATCTTTCCTATGTTGAAACCCTTGTGGAGGATTTGAATCCTTGAATCCACAAGTATGGATGCTCCAAATGAATGTAGAATTGGATTTAGGATGTCTCAAATAAATTATCTTTAGATCTTTAACACCAATCTTGAATGTATCTTGGAATCAGAAGAGGCTTGGATGGATATGGATGGAGAAAGCTTCAATAAGAGGGCTCCATAGATATTGAATCCTTCAATGGCTACCAATGGATCTACTTGATGAATTGGATCTTCAATGCTTGAATGCTTAAAAATAGATGAATGCTTGAATGCTTTCTTTCTCCTTCTTTCTTGCTTCTTGATTGCTTGCTTATAATTGATTTGTGATTGAAAAACTTGATACTTGATGGAGAAAATGAGAGAAGAAGGCTTCTTTTATAGTGATCTAGGGCACAAACTTCTAGAGAGGCCTACATAGGAGAATTAAATTCCCATTTAAGCCTTTACCCCTAGAAATGAACCTAAATTAAATATAATTTAAGATTTTACCATTTCAAAGCCCAAAACAGCTGACCCGGAAGCAAGAAATAAATCTTTTCAAAACCCAACATCTGGAAACTTTAGGATTTTGAAATTTGGACCCTAGGTCAGGGTTGAGGTCAACCTTGACCCTGAGGTCAATCATCTCATAATTTTAATTCAGGATTCCATAATTATGTAGAAAAGAAGGGGGAAATGGGGCAGAACAAGGGAGAAAGCCAGATCCAAGTCAAAGACCCATTCAAGGCATTTGACATGACCCCAAACCACTTACTTGGAGGGCTAAACTAGTCCTAAATGGAAGTGCTTCCATTTTATGATGCTATAGTTGATTATGAAAAAATCCCAGCAAAGAGCCATGTATATTGCAGAATATGCTCAGTTGCGTAAAATATCATGCATAGCCCTCGATAATCTCTATCAAAATGACCCAAATTTATCTGATAAAAAAATTGATCACTAGTGAAAACTAACAAATTTGGAAAATATTGATAATTATTTAAAGATCATTGAAAATGGAGAATTATGTGTTTGTGTAAGGGGATTTTAGATACCAATTTACTATAGTACCCTAGAGAAGCGAGCTACAAGAGTTACAAGGGAAGACTTTACCAACATCGTCGAATCTATAGAATCTCATGCAAGGGACATATCCTATAAGGTTTCCTTTGAAATAAGATCTTGTTTCCCATATGAAAGACTACTTGAGGCCATGGCAATTGTGTTTCCTCAATATTGGCATTTAAACTATAAGGAAGATTATTGTAGGTTGTTGACTTTGATAAAGGAATTTTGCAAATCTGTAGAATTCAATGGAGTGACTATCAATGGAATTTTATATGAGGGTCTTCTTAGGCAACAATTAGGTACTTTTGCAAGGACTATGAAACATCAATATCAAATAATGCATAACCCACATGAAGATCAGGGCTCGGTAACAAGGCTTTGGATAGAACTAAAACAGAGCACAATGTTGCATGATAAAATTTTAGAGTTCTTCAAGCTTGCTAATCTATGTCAAACCATGATATTAGTTTTAGTGGAGGATGAGAGAGTTTTTAGTGCTTTGGGCTTCCTACACTGGTACAATTGGCACCTATTTTCAATGAAAAAATGGTAGAAAATTTTACTTTTTGGTCAAAAATTTTATTTGTCGGTCAAAAATTTTGGTGGAAAAATAAGGTAAAATGTACTAGTGCTAAAATCAAATCTAAGAAACAAACTAGACAAGAATTTGGAAACATGCTTGAGGGTCTACACATCTAGGTATGATGTCAATACTTTTCCTTATCAAAAATAAATTGAAATCTAGAAGAAAAGATGCAAAAGAAGAAGGTTGGGAAACACCATTAACCAATCTCTGACTCTGAGTGGGACAACTACAAGTGGTGATGGGACTCATATAAGCAGAGGGTAGAGTGAAGAAGACACAAACAAAAATGAAGAGAACAATGAAGGAACTGGAATACCAAAATTAGATGATGATGACGACATGGAGATGAATTGGAAAATTTAGGAAATTTCTGCTAAATTAGCAATTTAGCAATAGCAATCTGAATCAATAGGTATTTTTTGAACCTATTAACTATTATATCCTATCATTCAATGTTCATTTTAGAAAATCAAGAATGTATTTTGTTTCATCATTAAAATTTGAGAACAAAGAGTATCATTACTGTAGTTTGTATCGTATCATCAATGACCATTCATATTTGAATTTGAAATTCATCAATGAAATTTTGTGTTTTAATAGCATATAACAGAGTAAATAAACTAAGAATAACTAAATAAAATAGAGTAACTCAATGTACATTAAATTGAAAAACATGAAAATTAGATAAAGCACAATTTTTTTTGTATTCAATTGCAATACATTACAATATACAATAGTTCAAAATTCAGAGCAATAGCAATTTTTGTAGGCTAGTCCAAACATCCTCTGATGGCAGAACAATTTGGTTCAGAGTATAGTCACTCCTGCAACTTTTTTAGCAATTCATACTTGGAAGTGTGACTTGACAACATTGTTGCTTCTAAAACTCCATTCAAAGTTCTAACTAGTTTGATGAAATCCATGAATGTATCAGGAGATATGTCTGTAGGAAAAAAGCATAAATCATTATTTATTTTTTCCTACAACCTTATTTTGTAAGTTTCTCTTCCAATGAGCTTATTTGCGTCAAATCCCTTAGGCAAACCAAGACTTTCCAAATTCACTTTCCTTTGTTCCATCTTTCTCATCTTCTTCTTAGTTTTGTCATCCAATTCATGTGCTTCCCTTGACTTCTCACATTTTTTAATGATACTTGATACCTTTATTGAGGCATCAAGGTAGGTGCTAATTGCCTTGTTTGATAGATAACTATCACTCTTACTGTAGAGTTTTTGCATAATATATTTTGCATTCTTTTATTTCTTGATAACATCCATGTTCTATTCAATGTTGTTATGGAGCTTCCAATAACATACTCTCATACTTTGAAGAATTTCAAACCACTCACAGAAGCTATGAGACATCCCCAATATTTGGCCCTAAATGTGTTCTTTTGTAATCTTCACTAAAATATTACTAGTATTTGATAAAGTTTGAATTGTACTATTTGCCTTTTTAGTTCTTCTGCCATTTTTTCACAATTATTTTTCTCTTCTAGTGCTTTGTGTACCCAATGATTGGATTTATCCACATGAGATTCCAATTTCTTTTTCAATTCCTAATTGGAGGCAGCATTACTCTCCACGATTTTAAATAAATTTTGTGAAGTGACTCTTTGTTCCTCTAATTTTTTACTAATTTCTGCCAATTTTCCCCTCAATGCCTGCACCTGTTCCTTCAGCTCTGTCTGCTCTTGTTCCTTCACTTCTACCTTTGCATGTTCTTTCTCTATATTTTGTGATGTAGAGGCTGAATTTTTAATCTTTTTCTATAATTCTTTCAAACTGTTATCTAGAGCTTTCCTCTTTGCTTTTTCATTAGCAATGTCTTCATGTAACTTTTCTATATTTTTCTCGAGCTTAATTTTTGCTCTCTCCACCTTTAGCAATGCACTGTAGACCAATTGGTTTGTAGACTTTGACACATTGATTTTGTCGACATTTTTTACTTTGGAAAAATCCATTTCAAGAGTGATAACTTGAAATTTAGACGGATCTATTTGACTCTCTAGTGGGTTACCATATTTTTTGGGTGGAATAGCAACCATGAACTCCATCATGTCTTTGTTTGGGTCATATGTTGGAAAAACCCTATTGGGTGCAAGTTGCTCCTGTATAGCTATAGTAAGGGCACCAGTCTGCAATGTCTTCTTTATTTCCTTATTCTTGGTTGTTATTTCTATAAATTTATTATAGAAATATTTGAAATGAAAATTTGGTATTGCAAAAGGAATTGAATGTTTAAAAGGTGAACTGGAGCTTGCAATGCCTCTTGATCTAACTAATGTTGTTTGAGGATTTAAACTTTTAGAGGGTGCAAATAGTGCTTTAGGATCGAGTGTCAATGATTTGGAAACCTTTTTCTTCTTGACACTATCTTCTTCTATGGGATTCTGTGTAGATTCTACTAGCCTCTTTAGAGAGGGAACTTATTGTATAACTTGCCCAGTCCCATTGGCACCAGTGCCACTACTAGACCCAGTAGCAATAGATTCCCCAATCACACCCATGGCAATGGATGTTGTTGTGGGCATAGTGGTTCCTGATGAATCTAATGGGTCCACTCCACCTCCAATCCCAAGGCCTGCACCATGATCATTTTTTTGTGCATCTAGTGTGAAAATTGGCATCTAGACGCCTTCTCCTATGGGACCCAAACCACCACCTTTATAACCCATTTTTTCCATAATGGTTTCCCCTTCACTATTTATTTATTTGTGGTTGTCAGTGACTCCACTCTGACTCAGTGGAGTAAATGTAATTAGTGGATTATCATCCTCATTGTTTGCATTTTCATCTTGATTACTATTGTATGTCATGGGATGCTCCAAATTCTATAATTTTCTAAACTCTATATCCTCCTCTATGTCATCCAGATCTGCACTGGTCTTCGGTTTACCAAGATTCTTTCTCATACTCCAAAAATCAGTCATTTTTGTTCGAGTCCATTTTCTATCCTTACAATCTTCTACTATCTTCTTTGGTATGTTTTTTTTATGGATGAGCAGCTTTTTGGTAGAAATTGTAGGACATCCTAGGCTGTACAATGCCCTAGTTTATTAATGTCATAATTTGTGATGACAACTATTCAACTGAAATTTTTTCCTCAGCGGAAACTTTCTCCATATCTTTTGTAACATCATCCTAAGTATCCTTGTTTTTCAACTTCTCTAGCAATGGTTTACTTTCATGTTGAAATAGGTTTGCAAAGTTCTTATTAGTAACAAGGACTGTTTAAATGATGTTGAGTGGATCATACTTCTAGTACCACTCTAAATCAAATTGAAAATTTTCTAAAAAATAATTTGCCACTTTGAATGCCTTTCTCTCAAATGTTAACCCTCCAATTGAGAAAGGTAAGGAAGGGAATATTCTCTTCTTTGACTGGCCAGCGAAGAGTCTATCTATGCTCTCTAGTTGAAGTACACATTCTACTACAAACACCCTCTCTATCACATGCATTGTAAGTTTGTGGGGTTGTAGTTCTGATCTGTAAAACCTTAGAACAGTGTATTCTTCCATTAAGTACCAGTCAGCCAATTGAATTGTGCTTCCAAGTTGTATGCAATCCCTACATGAAGCAAACAATCTAGGTATTTGAGTGCTTTTTATTTTTTTGTACAATGGTTCCAAAAAGAATTCTACAAAATTACTATAATTCCTTCTGTTATCATACATCCTTATTTGAGGTGTCCAGTTATATATTGGAGTATCTATCCCCCTCTGAATTTCATGCTTGTTTCCATTGCTCATTAATATTTCTGCATGCTTTTCTAGTAGAAGATAACACAAGTAGGTTGTGACCCTAAATGTCTTAGAATTGCCTCTTTTAATCAATGCTAATTCTTCTTGCATCGATTGAACCATGTGCCCAACAAAATTATATATTACTAGTTTATTGACACAATGGATATCCAAAATTAATTGAATAATGTTGGCACCCACTTCCCTATTGTTTTCCAGTCCCAGGAAAAATGCTACTGAGGATATAGTATCATGAACCCATGGCACAAAAATGTTAAAATCATAAGGAGGCTTATGGTTCTCACCCAATAAAGCCTTTGCCTCTATAACTATTAGACCCTTTATAAATGAATCTTTTGTGTTTGGTGCGACTACCTCATATTGATCTGCCAGCAATCCCAGGTCAATATGGACATTACAGTTTTGTCAATCAAACAGTACATCTAGAAAACTGAGAAATTCTTCTTGGGTTATTGATAAAATTTCTTCTTGATTATTTTTATTCACAATTTTTTTTTTGTTCATCATAATTTTCTGCACAAATCAAGACAATTTTTGGGCAAGGGAAAACTTCAGGTAACAGCATGCGACCCACACCAACATCCCATGATGTAACTTTTTTTTTTTGCACCTATCACTGGATTAAATTTTATAAATTCACTTCTCTTTAGCCAGTTGACTCACTGCACAATGTATGTTTAATTTATATAACTCTCCTTTCACCATTGATAGCAGGATCATAAATATCATGAAATTTATCAGTGAAACTAGGGATTTCAACTAGTTTTCTCAAGTCTATTAAAGTTTTCCCTTGGCCTTGACTTTTCACTTTCCCCATTGTTCTTCAGAAGAATGTAAAAATAGAGAATCATAGATATTTACTAACAAAATCACAAATAATAACTAACTAATTTAAGAAAAATTGAAAACCCCAATTAGAGACTGGCTTTGTACTTGCAAGAATTAAAATTTCAAAATCAAGTTAAACTAAATTTTTTACATTAAAAAATCAGGATGCATCAGGCTAGATATCTTACCTGAAATTGAATTTTGAAATCTAGATAGATAGAAGTTAGAACGGTTGAGGCTCTCACAAGTTACAGTCTTGAAATCTTTGGCAATGGCTCAACAGGTTTTTTTAGCTTTCTGCTGCTACGATTTGAAAGGGTTTTAAAAAAGAAATGTTAAAAACCTTTCGTTAAATGTATCATAATTTAAACCAAAATTATAGAATCCGTTTATGTTTTATCTTCACATAATAAGTAATATTTTCAATGAATTACATGTGTCACTTTTTCAGAACGAGTTTGCAGAAAAGGTTTTTGAAACCTGAAATACAACTTCAATCGTTCATCTCTCGTAATCCAACAGTTTTCATGATTTTAAAATATTAATATACACTAATGAATATAATCATTAACTATATTCACTTAAAATTCATGCATTCGACAATACCTTAAATCATTAAATGTATCATTTAAACCAAATTTATGAAATCCGTTTATGTTTTATCTTTACATGATATGTAATATTTTTGATGAATTACACATGTCACATTTTTAGATCGAGTTTTCAAAAAAGGTTTTTGAAACCCACAATAGTTTTGAAATACAACTTCAACTGTTCATCTCTCGTAATCCAACGGTTTTCATGATTTTAAAATATTAATACACACTAGTTAATATAATCATTAACTATATCTACTTAGAATTCATGCATTTAACAATACCTTATCCATGAAGTTTGAACTAGTCACCATTACACGATAAAGTTTGGAAACATTTTATTATTACATGAAACAAAAGTGCAACACAAATTTTTTATATCATAGTACACAAAATTTCATTACAATTCAGTGATGCCCATATCTATTAACGATTCTTATAACCAAAACAAAAAAGGAAAGCCCTTGGAATTTATTTAAACATTTCAAATTTTTTTTAACATACTAATTACAATGTACATAATTGCAAAAACCATGGTAATCTACTAGCACCAGAGGGAGGAACACTATAGTCTAGGTAGACTCAGGGACTATTCAGCTCCCTTCCTTCTATGTGGAACTTTGAAGAGAGGATAATCTCAAAGAATTCTTCTAGCCATCGATAGTCATTGATTTCCTCCAGTAGGTGCCACTTTTGGAGGAAATCCCTCCCAATTTGTGCCCACTTCTGATGACATGTGAGCTGCTCAACATCAAGGTTGAGTAGAAATGGTTGCCTAGGCACATTTACTACTAGTTGTAGAAGCCCAAGCAAATCATTTTCCCTAGGAATTCCAAACCCATTTTTTGCAAATACGACAACATTAACATCGTCGCTAAGGTACTCTTCTTTAAAAAAATTTCTCAGTAGCATGAGGATGTCCACCTTTTCCCCCAGGTCCAACAGAGATGCCAATAACTGAGATAAAATGTCGGTGTTAACTCTATACCTATTTTCATTCTCCAGAAATTCATGTCCCAGCACCATCCTTATAGCCTCCTTGGTGAAGGCTCCCAACTCCATAGAAATAGATGCTAGGATTGGCTCTGTAACTGTTATACACTAAATTTGCACCTCTGATCTCAAGCTCTTGTAGTCTTGATAATCCAGTATAACATGGGAATCATCTCAAGGTTGTGGGACCTTTTGCTAACTGAGATGAGACCTCTAGATTCTAGGCCGGTTCCTCTTGGATAGTCACCCAAATTTGCTCTTAGACAATAAATGTAAACTTTGAGAGGAAAGGGATAGAAGGAGTGCATGAAAGGGAAATGACTGAAGCAAATCTATCTACTAGGTGATGCATCGAAACTAGGGTTCGGATCTCAGTATAGAGGAATGAAACTAGTGAAAGACTTAGGTCTGGGAGATCACAACTTACTGAATAGGCTTGCATGAGTATTTCATTAGAGGGCCTAAAAATTAGACACAAATTATGACCTACAAGCAGACATTCTCTTCAGGAAAAGACACAGGAATGAGATAGAATGACAAGGGCTGAAGAATACCCACAAACTCACTCGGATCAGATCACACACAGTATTGCACATATAGGCTGAAAGTAAAAGGGATCATGAAAACTAAGTATCACTAAAAAGCATTCATAAACTTCAATCCAATAAGAGATAAGCCAAACAGGAAAGCATAAGGATAGGAAAACATGTCACAGAATACTTTGCAACATTTGTATTATCAATGAGAACTTACAAGATGTGAAAAACTAGAGAGAAAAAATGCTACAGATAGTTCTCCAAGAAAAGACTTTCTCTTTTTTACAAAATGTGAATTCTGAGCTCAAAAGCTCCAAAAAAACAATATATACAACTCTGCACGCAGGCAAGAATCAAAAATATCTCAATTACGGCTACAGAGGTTTACAATAAAATATCCAACCCTAAATTAATCCAATCTGGCCATAAATGTACATGAAAATATCCCAGCAGAGCAGATATATTTTTTTTGCGTGTTCACTTCATGTTTATTCCTGCAAAAATCTGGCCGCCATGATCCATCTTCCTACAACTTGGGCTCGCCATAACTGTAAAAATATGATACTGTGAGATATTTGAATTTAAAAATTGATAACGGTGAGAGGTGGCACATAAATTTCCCATCGACAGTTAGTATTCAAAAATTGATCTTACTTTAAAACATGACTATCAGATCCTTCCTCTTTACCCGAGCTCGGCACTTGACTGCAAAACTAACTTGGTATTCACCCCAAGTTTCAATTTTCCCCTTGTCGCTAAATCGCTTAACTTTTTAACTAACCCTGGTTCTTCCTAGTGATTACATGACTAAAGCCACAAAACTAGGTTCACCTTGCCACCTGTCATTCTGTTATTCATTCTTAACTACTCTATAAGCATACACCTCGATGGGCTCTGACATGGTCCCACTATAACTTAGATTCTGATCCAACGGTGGTCGCATGATCGCAAAGGCAAGGAATGTTCCTTATGAACACACAACCACCGTAGATCTCTTTTCCTTTGGTACCCCACTAACATGTCTAAGAAATCTGGTCCCACTAAAAGATAATCCAACTCAACACATGGACCAATGAGAAATGAGCATGTCAGTGAATGAGGACCCACTCGACAAAGGTGTGACAGTGGAAAAAAATCAACGGCGGGTGCATGATCGCAAAGGCAAGGAATATTCCTTGCGATCATGCGACAATTGTTAGATCTCTTGCTAGGAAGTCTCCTAGGCCCGCTCTAACAGATTTGATCAAGTCATTACCTCTGGCCAATGAGAAACTTCCACATCAGAATACGTGACACTGGACCCACCAAAGCTTTGAAGCGCTGCAAAGAAGGAAAGATCAACGGTTGTCATGATTTTCCAAGACTCTGATAGATCCTTTGTGAAATCACGACAGTCATTGATCATCTCAAACGGGACCCCCACAAACTACTTTTCACATGATGTTAACCGATGACTGCAAACCGCCACCACTGAAACTATTGACGGTTTGTCACATGATTGCATGTGGTTAGGAAGCCGCATGTGATCATGTGACCAGCTGGGAACTACTACGCCAACCACCAGATGCTAACCTTTGCTAGACCATTGACGGTTTGTTGCATGGTCACATGGGCTCGAAAGAGCCCATGCGATCATGCGACAAACTGAGAAATGCTACCACTGACCACCAGACATTGGATTTGACCACTGAATCCTAACCACCGATACCACATCAATGGTTGTCGTATGATCTCATGGGATCGAAAGGTCCCATGTGATCATGCGACAACTATCACATCTTCTCTACACTGGCATGGCTTGAGGAACTGGGACCCACCTATCGGAGTTGCATGCTTAGGGTTGAAAACATAGATGGTGTCGAAAACACAGAGGGTTTTCGAGTGAAGGCCGAAAGCACACAAAGCTTCTCAGAGTGGGGATTGAAAACACACTGGGTTTTCGACACTTTGAGCATTTCATTTTGGAAAACAGGACCGTGGCCAAAAGATGAAAGACAGGGAATTTTTGGGCAACATTTTGGCGACCTCTGTGGGATTTCAGCCTGCTAGACATTGGACCAGTTGCCTTGAAGCAATCCATTGGGCATGGGGTCACTTCTTGAGCACAAAAACTTTCTGACAGGGAGAGGGGCAAAACTAAACCAGCAAGACAAAATGTGCACGAGCACTTCTTGGAAAGTAGGAAACTAATCTAGAAAATAGGGGAAAGAAAATAGGGAAACCTATCCTAACCTAAACTAACTAGTACAGAGACCTGGTTAAACAAAGCCATTCACTGGTAAGCTGAAGTAGCTACCCTTTCTCCTCAGGGCTTTGCACTTTTCATGCAGGAGAATAGCTAACAAGGAAGGACGTACACATAGTTGTATGAAGAACCGATGCACTACCTCTTGAAAGACATAAACAAATTGACTCACCTCCACCAGCAAATTTTTATCTCCATTATCCAAGAGTAGATAAGTGATTTGAACTTTCCTTTGTTGAACTGCAAGTTCACCCTCAGCCTCGGCTTCATTTGAAGACTCATGTTTGGACACAAACATGACTAGATTTTCATGGCCGGCCTTTGTTCTTGCTAAGTACCTTAAAGGGAAACCCCTAGAAAGAATGAACTTGGGGCTCCTTTCACTGTTGTCAGGATCTTCAACTACCAATTCATGCAGAGGAGCTTCTTCTTCCACATCATTTCTCTTATCAACATTCTTAGCAGCAGGCTTCTTTTCAGGAGAACATTCCTCTCTTTGTTCTTCAGCAGCTGAGATGGGTGGCACATTAGAAGCATGGTCATCTTCAACAAAACAAGGCAGCTCTTCAAATAAATCAGCTTCCAATTCGATGGTCTACTTGGAACCATTAAAAGATTCATCAAATAACTATGATATAGCCTCTTTCTCTTCTATACAAAGAGCTTCCTCAAGTTGTATCTGATGAGCTTCTTTATCATTTTCACCCTTTAGAATCAAGAGCCCTATTATTGCTTTGTACTCTTGTATTTCTTTATCATAAAACTCCTTATGGGCTGCTAACTCCTGCTCTTTCTCAAGCTAAAACTCATTGCCTCTATTAAACATGGCTTCCATTAAAATTTTCTGGTCTTGAACCACCCTTTCACAGTTATTCTTATGAACTTCCAACTCTTCATAAGCAACCTTCTGAGCTGCTAATGTTCTTTGGAAATCTTCCTCTTTTTCAGCCATAGCATCACTAACCTTAATTAAATTTTCTTTGTAAACTTTGTTCAGTGAGGCCAGATTACTTTCAAGGGTTGCTTGACTTTTTTACTGTCCTACAATGATTTCTTCACACTGCTTCCATCTAGCATCAAATTGTTCCTTTGCTTGTGTCTGAATATGCCATTTTTGTGCTTCCAACACCTCCTCATAGTGTTTCTTTTGTGTTTCCAGCCCCTCAGCAAGCATAGCCTCATTTCTTTTGTATTGTTCTGCCAGATACCTCCTATAACCTTGATCCTGCTGAGCTAAAGCTTGTTGTTGTTGGATCTGGGCATGATGAGCATGTTCTTTTAGGGAAAGCATCTCCTCTTGAGGTTGTTGGTATGATTAATTCTACTACCATGATGTTGGAAGTTGGGTGGGTGGGGGGCAAGCATGAGATGACTATTGCTGACCTTCATGAAATGAAGGGATACCCTCATGAAAAGAAGGATGGTAATCCATCCTAGGTACTGAATCCCCTTGAAACCAGTAGATGTGAGCTTGGAGTCACTAGATATGCCAAATAATGACCTCCCAAAGGTCTGAAACCTACTAGAAGCATATCAGAACCAGCAAGAATTATGAAAACTATGACTTTTTAGTCCCACTGGGCGTGCCAAAAATTGTTATACACTGAATTTGCACCTCTGATCTCAAGCTCTCGTAGTCTTGATAATCTAGTATAACATGGGAATCATCTCAAGGTTGTGGGACCTTTTGCTAATCGAGATGAGACCTCCAGATTCTAGGCTAGTTCCTCTTGGATAGTCATCCAAATTTGCTCTTAGATAGGAAATGTAAACTTTGAGAGGAAAGGGATAGGAGTGAATGAAAGGGAAATGACTGAAGCAAATCTATCTACTAGGTGATGCATCGAAACTAGGGTTCAGATCTCAGTATAGAGGAATGAAACCAGTGAAAGACTTAGGTCTGGGAGATCACAACTTACTGAATAGGCTTGCATGAGTATTTCATTAGAGGGCCTAAAAATTAGACACAAATTATGACCTACAAGCAGACATTCTCTTCAACA
This sequence comes from Chamaecyparis obtusa, assembly GCA_027943335.1. NCBI lineage: Eukaryota > Viridiplantae > Streptophyta > Pinopsida > Cupressales > Cupressaceae > Chamaecyparis > Chamaecyparis obtusa. The sequence goes on along the minus strand of BSBK01005852.1, from coordinate 190,136 downwards.
AAAGACACAGGAATGAGACAGAATGACAGGGGCTAAAGAATACCCATAAACTCACTCAGATCAGATCAGACACAGTAGTGCACATATAGGCTGAAAGTAAAAGGGATCAAGAAAACTAAGTATCACTGAAAAGCATTCATAAACTTCAATCCAATAAGAGATAAGCCAAACAGGAAAGCATAAGGACAGGAAAACATGTCACAGAATACTTTGCAACATTTGTATTATCAATGAGAACTTACAAGATGTGAAAAACCAGAGAGAAAAAATGCTACAGATAGTTCTCCAAGAAAAGACTTTCTCTTTTTTACAAAATGTGAATTCTGAGCTCAAAAGCTCCAAAAAAAGAATATATACAACTCTACACGTAGGTAGGAATCAAAAATATCTCAATTAGGGCTACAGAGATTTACAATAAAATATCCAAACCTAAATCAATCCAATCTAGCCATAAATGTACACGAAAATATCCCAGCAGAGCAGATATATTTTGTTTGCATGTTCACTTCATGTTTATTCCTACAAAAATCTGGCCACCATGATCCATCTACCTTCCTGCAACTCAGGCTCACCATAACTGTAAAAATCTGATACTGTGAGATATTTGAATTTAAAAATTGATAACAGTGAGAGGTGGTGCATAAATTTCCCATCGACGGTCAGTATTCAAAAATTGATCTTACTTTAAAACATGATTGTCAGATCCTTCCTCTTTACCTGGGCTTGGCACTTGACTGTAAAACTAACTCGGTATTCACCCCAAGTTTCAATTTTCCCTTTGTCACTGAATCGCTTAACTTTTTAACTAACCCCAGGTCTTCCTGGTGATTACACGACTGAAGCCACAAAATTGGGTTCACCTTGCCACCTGTCATTCTCTTATTCATTCTTGACTGCTCTGTAAGCATACACCTCGGTGGGCTCTGACACGGTCCCACTGCAACTTAGATTCTGATCCAACGGTGGTCGCATGATCGCAAAGGCAAGGAATGTTCCTTGTGAACACACGACCACCATAGATCTCTTTTCCTTTGGTACCCCACTAACATGTCTAAGAAATCTGGTCCCACTAAAAGATAATCCAACTCAACACATGGACCAATGTGAAATGAGCATGTTAGCGAATGAGGACCCACCCGACAAAGGTGTGATAGCAAAAAAAAATCAACGGCGGGTGCATGATCACAAAGGCAAGGAATATTCCTTGCGATCATGTGACAACCATTAGATCTCTTGCTGGGAAGTCTGCTAGGCCCGCTCTGATAGATTGGAACAAGTCATTACCTCTGGCCAATGAGAAACTTCCACATCAGAATACGTGGCACTGGACCCACCAAAGCTTTGAAGCACTATAGAGAAGGAAAGATCAACAATTGTTGTGATTTTGCAAGGTTCTGATAGATCCTTTGTGAAATCACGGCAGTCGTTGATCATCTCAAATGGGACCCCCACAAACTACCTTTCACATGATGTTAACCGATGACTGCAAACCGCCACCACTGAAACCATTGACAGTTTGTCGCATGATCGCATGTGGTTAGGAAGCCACATGCGATCATGCGACCAGCCGGGAACTGCTACACAACCTACCAGATGCTAACCTTCACCGGACCATTGATGATTTGTCACATGGTCACATGGGCTCAAAATAGCCCATGTGATCATGCGACAAATTGAGAAATGCTACCACTGACCGCCAAACATTGGAGTTGACCACCAAATCCTGACCGTCGATACCGCATCAACAGTTGTCGTATGATCTCATGAGATCAGAAGGTCCCATGCGATCATGTGACAATCGTCAGATCTTCTCTGCACTAGCACGGCTTGAGGAACTGGGACCCACCTATAGAAGTTGGGTGCTTAGGGTTGAAAACACAGACGGTGTCAAAAACACAGAGGGTTTTCAAGTGAAGGCCGAAAACACACAAAGCTTCTCAGAGCAGGGGTCAAAAACACACTGGGTTTTCAACACTTTGAGCATTTCATTTTGTAAAACAGGACCGTGGCCAAAAGATGAAAGACAGGGAATTTTTGGGCAACTGTAACCAAGCCCAAAAAAGCCTTCTGATCCTCTAAGGTAGTGCATCTTAAACGAATTGAAGTGTCCATTGAAAATTAAAATTTGACAAACTGATATTAGTATTCTAATTTTTGAGAAAACTCAAAGAGAACCTGGTACTTGTGGACTATTTTCACAAAATCTTCTTTCACAATCGTAAATTAATGAGCATAGATCATCTATTTATAAGCCCTGATTGAAATTCTTTCTCTATCCTAAAGATCTAATTAATTCATTAGTTAAATGGTAACTACCCTTCAAAAATTTCCAAATCTTTCATATTTAATGCAATAGTGGGTGAAATTGGAAATAGGACTTATGATAAGACATTTTCTATCTTGAGAATAATGAATGAAGGTGGACATAACAATTCTTTAATATAAAAAAATTGAAACCTAAGCCCACTCCACAAAAAGAATGAGAAAAGTATGTTAGTTGTGAAATGGCGGTAGGAAATGAAGCTTTACCATTGATCTAAGATCATTGAACGGTTAGAAAACAATGTTAAAAACCATTGATGTAAGATCAATTAAGCCTTAAGGCATTATTCTATCAAGGTAATGAATGTTATGATGTCAGACACATATCTGTCATTGAAAATTGAAACTGAAAGGTGCCATCTAAGCAGCCATTAATTGATAGTTACATTACTTTACTTGATGTCATCTACTCATTGCCATTGGCATTAATTAATAATTTTATGAAGTCACAGACTCACATGTCTGTTGGATTACAACATATCAATGGCCAAAGGTGAGTTTCAAGCCTATTGTTGGTCTTCATAACCTTTATGACAAACTTTCTATGGAATCATGACACATGGTATGATTGATCGTGGGCTTATTGGATGAGGATCATAGTGATGGGACCCACTGCACTCACTAGTGCAACTTCAACATCAAATCAGAACCATTGGATTAAGATAGATGAATGGTGGAAGGTGCATTTCAGATGGAATGTGATGGGATAATTCTTTTACTAAAAAATCTCTCCAGAATCGTCACACGTGTAATTCTTCGAGAATGAAAACTCAAGACCAAACTTATTAAATTTAAGTTAAAAACTTAAATCACCTAGAATGTTAAATTTAATAATTATTTGCAATTATTAAATCGCCATACCAACTATATAACTATTGTATTAAATCACCAAGTTTATATGCATTTTTTAAAAATATTTTCCATGACAAATAAATAAATTAAAATATTTGGAAAATAGTTTTGCCATAATTTATCAGTATAAGGAACTCCGATTTGCTAATTAAATTAATAATTTTCCTATAAAAAAATTATAGTCGCCATATTTTTATAAAAATGGTGTACATTATTAAAAAATTTGCCACCAAATATCCATATTTTAAAACACAATTCGCCATCAACATTAAAACAATTCCCTCCAAAAACATGTGATTTGCCCTGATTTTATACTTTTTAGGAGGGGGGGTTTCTTAAAGTTATCCCTAGATCAGACTTGAAGACAAGAATGATATTGGATGTGTATCAACATTGACCAAACTTGAAAATATAAGAGAAGTACAGTTAGCGGATCTTCCATTAGGGTTGGCACACTTGGTGAGAAAATTGATCCAGTCCACATTCCCTATGATTGTATCTATAATCTCATTGTGAAGGTTCCCAACATTAAGAGCATGGTATCTTTTGAACAAGGACTTCATGGATGGTATGAATATATGTTCTATCATTCTACAAGCAAACATGCAAGTATCAACAAAAATATAATGAAAGAAACAAAAAAATAAGAAAACAAGTCTCGATGAATTTAAAGAATCAAACCTAGAATCTTGGAATAAGCTAGAACAAGTTTAACTATGTTTTTCTTTGTTTTAGAGGTGTGGACACCGAAGACATAATCGACCTCAAAAGAAAAAAGGATAAAAAATTAAGATTATGACTACATGATTTCAGTGTTTCATAGTATGAAAGAAGTGCATAAAAGTTAGTGACCAAAAGTGCAAAAGGGTGAAAGATCATTGTGAGAGAAAAGTCAATTTCAGAGTTATGAAGATCAAGAGAAGGTGTGAAAATTTTGAAGGTCAAAAGGATGATAATGTGAAATGAGTGATGGCCTCTTTTCCTTCGGTGTTGCGTATTGTCAGTGCTCTAGAAATTCTTCAGAGGCTAAAAGGCCGAAGAGCCAAAGATGACTTGTAACTTGGACACTTGTCAGTGTTTTGATGGTTCGGGGATGATCAGGTTGATCGAAGGCCAAAAGGCTAAAAATTGGGGATTGGAATGAACAAACAAAAAAAAATCCTAAACCTAAGTTAATAATGCTCTAAACTAATCAAGACCTAAATGAACAACGATGCCCAAAACACTAAAGACAAAAAAACCCTAAGAAAACCCAAGGAAAACAAAAAAAATAGGAAAAATAGGAAAAATGAAACCCTACTCAAGAACAAAGGAACTACCAAGAACTCCATGACAGGCTAGAAGAAGGATCTCAGCCAACCCAAAAGAATACAACAAGAACAAGTGATCTTTTGGCCTAAAACAAATCTCGGTGGGTGAAAGCACTAACTAAAAGCTTGAAAATAAGAAGTCATAGAATGAAGAGAAAAAACCCTTGATCACCTTTATAAGCCTTCAGGATAAGTGATTCCATCATTGGATTTTTCACTTTTAGACTCTGAAAGTGAAAATCCCATGAGTCATACGTCCTCATCCTTTGGGAGGGTTCTTCTTCTAAGCCTAGTGTGGATTGTGCTCCTTTGTTGTTATTTGTGTGTGCCCTATCCTTGGGGGCTTTATTGGAAGTCTCACATGGTTGTTTCTTTGTGGGTGCTTCTTGTGTTCGATGGAAGCTTGATGTTCCTTCATTATTTTTGGTCTAAGGAGCTTCATTTACTAGCAACTATGACATGGGATCCTTCGAATATGTGGGTTTGGATGGCCTATTTTGGGATTGCATTCTTGGCCCCTATTTTTTAGAGAGCTTTAGTTTGGGGAGTTGAAAAATCTTTCATTGTGTGGGCTCTCTTTTCCCTCTTTTTCTTCTTGGTTGGTGCCACTCTCTTTTTTGGCGTGGGTGTTTCTGCCTTTGGCCCCTTTGTTGCTATTTTAGGGTGTTTTCATTTGTTTTTGTTGGGCACTATGGTTCTTGGTGGTGTTGTTCTATGTGCTTTCCAAGTGATTTCTAGAAGTTTTCAAGGACCCAAATTGGCCTTGTGTTATTTTTTGGTTGAGGGCTTCCTTGTTGGTATTGTGGTGCTTCTATTTTCATTTCTTTAGGGGGATGCTACTACTAGGATTTGGATATGAATCTATATGGTAACTATTAAGTTGGAACTATCCCCTGTTGAGGTGGGGTCTTTTCATGTGATTTCTAACTAGTGGTGGTTCATTCTTCCTTTGTTTTCCTCTGTCTTGGGTCCTATCAAGGTGACGATTGATCCCATGGAGGTAGATTTTGGCTCTAGAGATAGAGAGAATTGGAGTTTGTTATGGTGTTTCTCTATGTTGTGATTACTCAGATTCAGGGTTAAATTATATTTTATTCCATTTCTAGGTTTTCCCTTCTTTTCTGATCCTATTGAGGTGGGATCCTCTTATATTAAGGTGGAGAGGAGTTTCTTAGGAGATTTTTGGATGGACTAGGGAGTTTTTTTTTTCTTTTGGTATCTTTTTGGTTGATGGAGCCAATTTAAAAACCTTTTTGTGGGTTTGAGAAGCTTTTCAAAACCCTTTATTGGTTTTGGGTTCCATGCTAAAACCTAGAGGTTCTTTACTGAACTCTTCACAGGGAATTCTCTTGAGGCTATTTGTACTAGTTATGGGATCCAAATAAAAAACTAGAGAGGTTTGGGGAGCCTTTCAAAACCCCATATTATCAGCTAGTTTTTCATTTTATATTTTCTTAAGGGTTTTTTTTAAGGTTTGGGGAGCCTTTCAAAACCTTATGATATTTTTTGGATCCTTTTCAAAACCCACCAATTCTTCAACTAGTCCTTCAATGTGTAATGTATCTAGGTTGTTTGTTTTAAGGTTAGGAGAACCTACCAAAACTCCTAAAGTTCCCTATGATTTTTGGATAAGTTTAAGCTTATGGGAGCCTCAATAAAACCCAAGTTTCTCTTAGGTTATTGGTTCCTATAAATACCCATGGATTACTATAATTAATGTTAATGGAGCCTTGTAAAACCCTATTCTTTGAATTGTTAGGTTTAGGCCTGTTGTTCTTTAGCTAGTGCTTTAGTTGTTGATTCCTTTCTAGCCTGTTGGTTTGATCATGATGCTTAGATGTTGTTCTATAATGTAATATCTCTAGTAGAATTTGGTTTCAGGTGGGTTCCAAATCCCTCTAAAAATCTAGATGTTGGTTTTAGGGCCCCATCAAAACTTGTTTTACCCTTAATCAAAGACAATAATCATAGGTTTTTTTCCTTTTCAGGGGAATGTCTTTAAAAAGGTGAACAACTTGGGATGGGATGTTGGATCAATTGGCCAAAGCTTCCTATTATGAAGCATGAGGTATAACAAGGTCCACCCCCCCAGCCCATGTGGTACCAAAGGATGTGTCATGCTAGTGTCACTGATCACGTTAAAAATTTTATTGGATGCACTATAGCTTATAGACGGTGTTATACTCGATTCCTATAGTCTTAACAAAAAGGTGAGAGACTTTAGGTTTCTCAAAATTATTAATATAGTCATTCACATGTATAAGAAGACTGAATAGAGATAAAGTCACCAAGGGCTTCATCTAACATATCAAAGTCATCAATACTAAATGGATCGTCAAAGGAATTAAAGTCTTTAAAAAAGGAATCACATATTGTACCTAAAGAAGATAGATGCAATGACATACTCTAATAAAACATAATAAATGTAATGAAGACTATTTTTATATGAATATGAAAATGAAAATAAATGCAATGTAAACTAATGAAAGAAAAAAAAAATTTCTTTTATTTTTTATAAACACACACATGCAATATCTAACTAGCCCAATCAAAAGGTAACATGCAAGAGAGGTTGAGTTCATAAAAATGTGATGGAGAAAAATGTGAAAGGTTAAACTAGGTTGATAACCCTCTTAAAAACTCAGATAATCTAATACAAATCCACTAAGAGATGAATATGATTGACTAACCCTTGATGGAAGAGATTCAATACAGTATCTATTCTCTTGGGGTTTCTATTCCTTTGTTTATTAGAATCAAGAGAAGGATGAGATAGGTTTTTTATACTAATAACTAAATATGATAGAAATGGACTTGTTAAAATTATAATCTGAGAACAAAAGTAAACTAAGAATATCTTTGTGCACCTACGATTCAAATTTGAGTTATTTCTTTCCTGAATAGGCTAGCTTGGTTGTCTGATTCCCAAGACTACACAGACCAATATGCTTCTAGATCTGGGTTCTCACTATCTAAAAGATGAGTTTGAACTAATTTTGGGAGAATTAGGCTAACCCAATCAACCTGTTCCAAGGACTACATCGAGATATTCAACCTAGTCCCTATAACAAAGGATAAATTTAATAGATCTGGAACTCTCTCAAAGTAGGGAGCTGATTTCTTCTATCAAAATTGGATTTGGACTATGTATGTATCTGAGAGAGAGAGAGAGAGAGAGATCATAGATAGGGGTTTTCCTTAGCTAAACCCCTTGTTTTGGTGATTTCTACGTCCTCCACAAATAGTCGATATTATAAAGTAATAATGTGTGTGATCTTGAATCTTATATGTGTATAAGATTTATAGGAGCTAAATACATAAATTTAACCTAAAGATCTAGTCAAATGTGCTAGAGTAAAACCCTATATGAAAATATAATCAAATGTTCTTAAGTCATGTAATTCAATCCAAATTTAAAGCTTAAATGCATAGATCTAAGGATAACATGTAACCATATCCAACCCCAAGGAAGGAGTACAAACCAATCATCAGTCAGTGATATCATAGTCATATGTATACCACTTTAAAATCCTCACTCAAATATATAGGTTGTTATGATTAGAAGATAGATATATAACAATTAAAATGTAGATTCAATGAATAAAATAGAGAAATAAACACACAGAGAGAAATAAGACACAAAGAATTTAATTTGGTTCACCCAATCTTGGGCTATGTTGACCAAAAAGAGAGTCAAATATTATTATCTAGTAATTTCAATTGATTACAATCGGCAATCCCTTTGAACTCAATATCGTTACAAAATGCTACCTAGTTCTCATCTGAAACCCTAAACCTAAGCCATTTTATCAAGACTTATGTTGGTTACAAAAATAGGGTTATAATATGTTAGCCAATAGAAAATTAACTTTTAAGGACTTTGTACAATAATAAATTTGATTGATTTTTGGAGGGCACTACTCCTGAAAACCCTAATGGGGGCACAACCCCTCAACCCCATCTTGTACCTTAATAGGGAGTGCACCATGAGCACTACCCCTTGACCCTATCTTGTGGCCATTACCCCCAAACCATCGTTAAATAACCTTGGGTGGGGGAATGCACCAATAAGAGGGGAAAAATTAACCTTTGAGTCTGATAAGGCTTCATATAACAACATAGGTGTCATGAAAATCTCATCAATAGCATCCCACAAATCTTGATCTATTCATAGATCCTCCATCTTTAGATTACACAATTGAAAATTATTTCCAAAAAAATTCTCCACCTCCATTCTCATTCACAAACTAGCAATTTGAAAATTCTTACAAAAATATTATACATTTCATCTTCTATACAAGCTCTCACTCAAATTTAGATTAGTTCAAAAAACTAAGCAATGCACAATTGAAACCAAAGGTAATCAAGCTCTAATACCACTTGTAAGGATATTATAATAGTGAAACAGATTCATACACTAACCTTGAGAGAATGGTAATGTAAAACCTTTCTTAGATAACTATAATAGTTACATAAACTTAATAAGAATAACATAAATAACATGCATACAATACAATTATTTACATAGGGAAAACCCTTTTGGAGAAAAATGAGCCACTCTCCAAAATCTGACTAATATATTTTTAAAAATAATAACAGATTACAATATACTTACATATAAATCTTCTCTCAGGAATATCACCAACTAGAGATCTAAGGGATCATGAATAGCTATAAGACCCACACACCCTCCATCTCACACACCTAATATATAGGAGATACAATGCATGAAATTGTCAAATAATATTACAAAACCATGGGCTTAAAACCACTTAAAAAGTGGCGCCCTATATTATCTCCAATCATAGATGCCCTAATATATATCAAAACACAAACCATCACACATAACTCCCTTTTACAACTCATTTATGTGTTCAACACATTTTTACATTTCGTATATTACGAGACCCAACTTTAGAAGGCCATAACTTTTGAACCGGGTATTTGATTGATGAACCATTAAAAGTGTCAAAAGATTATGATATACTCTATCACCTTATACCTACTATCTCAATTATGCATATTTTTAGGATATTTCAAAGCTTCTAAAGCGTTCAAAATTGATATTTCTTCAACAAATTCAAGAATGAAAAATTTAATATCTTCAAGCTAGACATGATCTTGTTATAAAAATTTATCAACATTTTTATCTTGCCTATATAATCCTTTGGGGAAAGATTAGGAAAAATCCATGCTCAAATGAAAACTTACTAGAAATAGTAACCATATGTAAATGTAGAGTTGAGACACATTTTTCTAACCCAAGTTTTTTTGGGTTTATTAAACTAAATTTCACCCTTCTACCATGACTTGGAAAAATCTAAGAAGAGAATTTGGGATAAGATAAAAAGTAGTTCAAGATAGGATAACAAGACAATATAGGTAATTTAACATATCAATAAAATATATCAAGATCTTTAGGCCTAAAAATACCTAATGATGATGGAAATCAACTACCTACTTGATAACCTAGTCAAACCCAACCACAAGCCCTAGATTCACAAAACTAAACAACATCATATCAATAGATCACTTCTTTGTGAAAAATAAATAAATTAAAGAAAATAAATAAATTATCATTCCTTCAAGAAATTCTTGGTGTCATTCTTGTATCCTTTAAGATCTTGTATGAAGGTCGGTTTCTCTCATACTTTTAAGCACATGTATAAGAAGGAATATAAAGGAATGGAGTGTGATTTATTGATAAAAGAAAATGAAAATATTATGAAGTTGATAATGATGATAGAAAGATGTAATGATGATATTGAAGGATGTTAATGGAGATAGAAAAGGCTCTCAAAGATCACAATTTCACAAGTATGCAAAGGCTCACAAAGTCACTAGCTCATTAGTATTCAACTAAGAGGAGAAAATGTTGTTTTTTAGAGGTCCTCGTGAAAATCAATGATAGAGATTAAGAGGTGGAATATGAATGGAAAATATTAGAGGGTAGGTAAGAAATAATGAGAACAAAAGAGATCAAGAAGTTAATGGAAATGGAGGGATGAGATTAAGTGGTAGGTAGAGGATATTGACTTTTCATATTACATCACAAGGTGCATTGAATCTAGACATGTAGATGTTAAGAGTGGAGAAGTCAAATGAAGAGACAAGTGTCATTTTTCATACACCTACAAATTTAGAGTTAGTCCATATGAATGGAGATGATTGGTTAGGAGCTAGAAAATAAGGATCGTGAATTCAATTAAATAAGTATTTATATAATCATGGGATAAAAAGGTAATGAACTAGATAAATAAATAAAAATATCTATTTAAATAATAGAGGAAGAGACTAATGAGTTTATTAAATAAATTTTAAATAATTATTTAATTAATAGAGGAAAAAGGTAGGATTAGATAATTAAATAATAATGTTCTTTATTTAATTACAGGAGAGAAAATGTTAATAAATTAATTAAATAAATAAATTTATTTATTTAAATAGTAGAGGAAAAGGCTAACAAATTAATTAAATAAATAATTAATAGTAAAATAATAGAATAAAACATTTATCTAACTAATAAAATAATTATGGTAAAATGATTAAATAACACAATTATTTAATTAAGTGAGGATGATTTTATGTGTCTACAATATCAAATGAAATTATACCTATAATTATTTACATCGATGCATCTAACAAAACTTTTTTTTTTGTCGTCATACAAGAGTTTGATGGAAGAAAAAAAAAGTCTATGAGTATAAATCAAGGACATTTATTAACACAAAATAAATACCATATCTATGAAAAGGATATCCTATCAATCAAAAAAGGAAAAGGAAAATTTTATAGTTTTCTCAAACTTGAACATTTCATTGTTTTAACAAATAGACATGCCATCAAGATTCTTTAAAATAGAAATCCAATAAGGGTATCACGCAATGCAGAATTAGATGGTATTTTGAATTTCCTTGGTATGAATTTGATCTTAAGTGGATCAAAGAAGAAAATAAGCCTTTAGAACTTACAAGAGAATTTACTAAAACAATAATAGAAATTGAATATTTTTTTCCAATTCGCTAAGGACCCATTTGGTAACGGGCATTAGGAAATGATGGATTTGATCAAATGCTGGAAATGGTCAAATCATGGATTTGATAATCTAGTTTTTCATTTTTGGATTATGTTTGGACCGTTTGGTTCCACTTTTTGAAACTGGAATTGGAATTTGAGTGTGGTTTTTTTTTAAAAAATTTTGAATTGTTTTAATATTTTTGAATTTAATAATTCATTTTCATTAAAGGAATTGCAGACCGTTTTAGGTAGCCAAAGTTGGTGGTAGGCAACCAAGTTACAATCACTGCAACCAAAATTTGACAAAAAAATTTGGAAAATAAATTTGAGAAAAAATTAAAAATTAATTTTATTTTTTTTAAATTGAAAAAAAATTCGGCAAAAAATTTGAATTTTTTTTGAAAAAATTTGAATAAATAACAAAGTTACAAACCACCCAGACAAATAAAAAATAAATTAAATCCCTCCCCACACAAATAAAAAATTAAAAAATTAAGTGTAGACATGAAAAATTTAAAAATTTGCTTTCCCCCCATTCAAATTCCAATTCCATGTTTTCAGATGGAAGATGTAAATGCTCATTTTTGGCAAAATGAGCATTTACATATTCCTATTCTATTTTCATATTGCACTCCCAAACTGAGGATTCAACGAAATGGGAACTAACAAATGCCAATTCCAGTCTAATTATCGCTACCAAACAGGTCCTAAAGCATTTGTTAAATATGGGTTGCTGTTAAGGATTGTTAATGTTCCTATACGAGCTTTAAAAGGATAAGGGTTTATAGTTGGTAGTTGGTGAAAAGGAAGAGTTGAACAAAAAGTAAATGCTTCTTCAAGTTTATAACATATATAAGCCTTATTATTTATATGTGGAATATTCATAGATCTAGACAAAGAATAAATGTGAATAGGAGGACTTAATGATATTCTTGTCATTTCTATCTTAAGTGGTTGTTCCATGTGGGTTTGGTCAATATCTATAATATTTAAATAATAGAAAGTCTTATTCATTGGATTTTGGGTGTATTGGATAAAATAGAATAGAATGAAACATATAAATCCTAAAATTGGGTTTCATTATGGTATATCAATTTTACTTTATTTTGGAGAATATGGTATTAAACTATATGTTATATATGTCAACTATAACCTAAAATATTTATATTACGCTCGAGATGAGAAATTTCTACTGAAAAATTGGAAGGCAAAAACATAATGAGATAGAATAATGGTTAGAGCTCCCCTCAGAATTCATGATATTGCTTAACCACCTCTGATTTCTTCTATAAGTCTAGTGGTTGTATCGGGTATTAACATATCGATCTTTTGGTGCAACAGAAACCACTACTTGTAACAAGTGGTATCAAAGCTTAGTCAAAGGTTCAAATCCCCTTTGGTATCATTGAGAGTGAGATTATTGGCATAATGGACAGTGCTCCCCTCAAGATTCATGACATGGCTTAACTGCCTCTTGTGTCTTCTATAAGTCTAGTGGTTGTATCAAATATTAACAGCTCGATCTTTTGGTGCAATGGTAACCAATACTTGTAAAATAATGTTTAATAATTTTATGGATACATCTACCACCATCTATGCAACAAATGGAGCCAAGTTGAAGATCGGTCCCTTTTATAATTTAGAAAATAAGATGAAATAGCTTGATAAAAAAAAATTGCCTTGAAATTTGGATGGATTAAACAAATATCATCACTTCTTTCAACATTCATCTCACCATTGAACTAGTCTCTTGCGTCTTGATCCTAAATGACAACTAAATTAAGGATGGACCATCATATCAATATAAGAAAAATGGATATCCCTCTTCATTGTAATGTTGGTCATCCTTGGGAATGACAAAAGGTAAATATATTGTCCTAATGCATAGACCTTGGAATTAAAGGTTTAACTCATATTGAAGGACTAAATTCATCATATGAGCTTTAATTCCTTTCTCAAAATATAAATTTTTGAAATGCTAATATTTAGGAATTTAATGTTTCCTTTATCATCTATTGTAAATTTATTATCTTCAATAATGTTATGAATTGAAAAGGTTTAAGAAGAAAAAACATTCATTTGTTTGTGACTTTTTGTTATATCAAATATTGATGAGATTGCCTTTTTTTTGCTAATACTTTTTTCATCTTATTATTACCCTTTAAATGTCAGGTTATAGTTGAAAGTGGTTATTAACGATATGGTTCCTCAACTACTTATAAAGCTTAGGTCATCAATCTTTCATAAATATCTCTCTTAAATATCCATAAAGATGACAAGAGACTAATTGAAATCATGTCTCCAATATCATCAAAAAATAAATCATATATCTTGATTTTATCAAAGATAAATTCATCTTTTTCTCATTCCATGATATTAAGATACTCATTTTTTAATGTTATTTTCTCTATTTGAATGCTTAGTTAATCTTATTTTCTATAATAATCTTGTTTTCTCTATTTAGTGACCTTTCCTCTATATGAATGCCTATTTTACATATTCTATTTTAATTTGTTCTTCTATAATATTTTTCACACTTAATCTTTGCCCATGTAGAGGTACATTCCCCTTTCTTGTTTTTAACTCTTATGATTTTCTCCCACATTTAATTAGACTTCCTTTTTAGTTTTTATTTATTCCTAAGTACCTTGGCTAACTCATATGTACTCTTGTGTTTTATAGTTTCTACTTGTAGTTCCACATTTTTCCCTACTAGATTGTATATACCTTTGTTACATTATCATGACTTATATATGTCCTCATTTGTTCCATGTTTTACAATTAGTTTTTACATATTTTTTATTATATTTTATATTACATGATTTATGATATCCTAATACTTCTCGTGTTCCATATTTCTCATGTCTCTAGCTCTAGCATGCTATATATGCTTATCTTCATTATGCTCATACTTCTCATGTTCACCTCTTATGCTATATTTTTATGATGTCTACATATTTTTTGTTATTTAATTATGATTTGATCTTATGATTTTGTACTATGTGAACATTTTTATCTTATTCATGCCTACAATTACAATTATCATCATGTTTACTTTTACATTTCACTTTTTATTACATGATATATATTTAACATTTATGACTATTATTATATTGCTACTTCCTTCATTAGTGAAACACTAGAGGAACCTTTCCTTTTTCATGTTGTATATACTTCCATGATAACATCTCTTTATGATCTTACATGAGTATCACATCATGATATATTTTATGGTATTTCCATGCATTTTCATGAGTATATATTTTTTCCTTTCATTCAAATCCTTGCATCCTATGTGTGAAAGCAATTAGAAGGAGTTCGTAGGTTACCGCTAACATTCCTTTTTTTGAATTATATTTTGTAGTGAAAAGAGCTTGGTCATTAACATATGAAAGGGATATTTAGCAATTTTGTTTGATTGGTCAAAGTCTTTGCATATTTATGCCTAATCAAAGCTTTATTTCTTTCTATATCATGTGGAATTATTTACTCATGTACATTTTTTAATAGTATTTGTTTATAATAATTAAGGATATTGAAGTTAATGCTAATTATGGGGTTCACCACTTAGTGTGTCAATTAAGTGGTGGTGGTGTTGTTGTTATTGCTGCCTAGGTTCAAACCTTCATTGGACCATTATGATCATGAGCTTGTTCCTTCACTGATCCAATGTGCTCATGGGTTTGGGCCTTAGTTGTGTAATAAGGGGATGAGGTCCTCCATTTGTGGTCTCATTGGTTCATAGCTCTAGGTCAAAATTATTTCACGTGGAGTCAGAGGGCATGTTTAAAAAAAAATTAATACTAATTATAGATGTATAATGGATGCTACTCATTACATGATTTTAATGCTTTATATGCTCCTATTGAAACACTCATTAGGAGAAGAATTCATGAATGACATGTATACTTTACATAGATCTATATCCTTTTGAAATTTTTAAATATTACTTAATTTATTTTCACATGCATTTGCTAATTAGTTTTCATATACATCAAGATGTGTGCCAAATATAAAGGAAAAAACTATATACAAGTGTTCTATTACCTTATGTTTTTAGACTGCTTTTGTTAGAGTGCCTTTTATCCAATAATTAATCTACAAGTGGCTTACTCTTGTATGAATTTAGCTCATGGCATCCACATATCTAAATCCCATCATCATGCATCCCTAAAGAATTGTCTCAACTCCTAGATCTCCATCTGTCATCTATATTAGATTTGTAGGAGTTGACATGACCCAAGTGATTTGCAGAATTATTGATCTAAATCTTGAACGTTTAAATTTTAAATTCAAATTAGATCCCACCAATTTTTATCTTGTTTAAAAATTGTAGGTTGACGTAATTGTTATATTTAAGGACATTCATTTATTCACTAGATAAGAATAGTCACTAATCACCTAAAAGTAACTAAATTGCATTATCAAAGCATTAAATTAGTATACATATTTTAGGCCCATTGCAAACATTTTATTGTCCTTGATCATTTTTCCAAAATCATTATATCAATATAAGAATAATAATTTGAATGAGGAGAACATGAACTTCATAAGTTAATACGTTCCTAAAAGGTATTCCCAAACACCACCAATCCTTATCCAAATTCAAACTTCAAAACATTGATCTAGATGAATTTATAAATTTGAATAGTCTATTTTTCACTTTTTTTTATAACAACATTAGATTTGTGTAATAGGTTTAAGTCAGATTTGTACATTAGATTATGTCTATACTCATTGAGACAAATTCAGCACCCCTAAAAATTGAACAAAGACAATGAAGGGTGAATTTTCTAGACTAGAAATAATCATCTACCACAAATTCAATTCCCCACATCTATACTATGCAATCTTCGCAGATTACAAATTTAAATACTAATTACATTTAATTTATTAAATCTCCACAATTAATTTACCATTTTATTCAATTATCTTTCAACCAATCAGCCTAAATATTAATGTCGTTTAATTTTCATTGCAATTGTTATTAAGATAAGTAAAATACATCTACTGAATTAATTTAATTCATATTATGGTTGACGTCGTTAGATGGAGAGACTGTTCGGTATAGATAGAAAGCATATGCATATCGTCTGAATATCTCCATCTTATTTTTTCTTATTTTAAGAAAGGTTCTTTATTAGTCTATTTCTGTGATATTGCTATCAAGATTCAACTGTGTAGTTTTTGAGTCAAACTCATTGACCCATATTTCATGAGTAGTGGTTCACACGAACCCATCTCTCATGAGAAAGAATGGAACACTTAGCACTCATTGGATCTAGGTGATGCTCACAGAAGTGAAGCACCGGGACTTCCCGGGAGGTCACCCATCCCAATACTACTCCAGCTTGAGCACGCTTAACTACGGAGTTTCCTCCATGGTTAAACCCACTCTGCTTGCAACCTCATTTGCAAAACCTTCACCAAGTGTTGTGCCTTATGAACCACTCATTAGAAAGCCCCTTAAGCTCATCAATTGATAAGTAGGAGATATTTTCCAAGCAAGTAAAATTGTGATATTGCTATCAGGATTCAACTGTGTAGTTTTTGAGTCAAACTCATTGACCCATATTTCATGAGTAGTGGTTCACACGAACCCATCTCTCATGAGAATGAATGGAACACTCAGCACTTATTGGATCTAGGTGATGCTCACAGAAGTGAAGCACCAGGACTTCCTAAGAAGTCACCGGAAGTCTATTTCTGTTAATCGACAACAATATTTGTATATCAACCTATACCTTCAACTTTACCGGTATGTCTTGACCGGTAGTCTGTTTTCTGCTGGTCTTTTCTGGATTCCCTTAATACAATAGAAATCGGCGTATCCACAACAGTTCCTCGATATTAACATAGGACATAAAAGATTCTGAAATAAATTTCATGTTAATCTCAAACACATTTTATACCAGGAGGAAGATAATAACACGTTGGTACTGATAATTCAAAGTATTAGATACAGAATAATGGTTGGTTGTATGGATCAGACATCGTTGTAATGTGTAATGGATCATTAAATGTGATTTTTAAACATTGATATTAAAATTATGAGAAAATCCATATCTATTAGTAATGTATTATGGTATTGTTTCTAACAATTTTCATAAAAATATTATGTAAGAAGAATACTGTTTAAAGGTTAAAAAAAAGTCCAGCATGGAATATAATGGATCATTACCATTTCAATCTGATTTATAGTCATAATCTGGTTTACAGTCAAGATATATATATATATATAACTAGCCAGCCAATGTGATAATTAAATTGATGAATATGAAAATTACGGACCTATTACAGTTTGGAAAAAAATAGCTCTGTTTTTTCAGCTATTTTACATACTCCATTGAAAAAGGACTAAGAGTCTAAAACAGAATATGACATACCTATTTTTGTGGATAAACATTGCCGAGCAAGTGGAGTAGCTTCAATATAGACTTGTAAGCTCTGTGTGCACATAATGATATCTTCTCAATAAGCCATGGTATTGCCAATATAATAATGAGAAAATGCAGAAAAAAGATATTCTCACCTTAAGTTATAGCTAATCAAGAACAGAAACGTTGAAGGAGGGCTCTGTTGTATGTATTTTTGAACGAGTTTCAACCCCATATTAACCTCTCCTTTAGCAAATCCATTACATTTATGGAGGGAGTAGTACCCATTCTAGATTTTCAGAAGAAGCAAAATATATTTTATTGCTGAGCAAATGAGATTAAACAATGGCGAAATCGGAAGAATATTGAACTGCAGGGTGGAGGAGTTATGCATTTGAGAAGTAATCACATTATGATATGAAATTTTGACTGTTAGATGGGAACTGATGAAGAAAAACTATTATTTCTAACTTCTCATTTGAGAAGGGTGGGCAGTAAAGATATGGTGGAGGACATTCAATGTGTAAGTGGGTTTGATGAATGGTAGACTTGATATTGGTCTTCTATCAAACAAACTAATCAAACGGGATTGATTGACCGGCAGTTGTACTGGATCGATAACGTGCCTCTGCAATTAAAAATAAATAAAACCAAATAATTTGGAATCATCAAAAAAGAGTTTTTGTCCGTTGCAGTTGGTACCAGGTCGTTGTTGAGGAAAACATGTGGAACTGATCTTTTTTTGGTGCTTTCGTTAAGTAACGAGGGAGTTGAGTCTTTTGCTAATTTTTATCAATTGCACTTCTCCTTTAGTTTCCGGTTAAATAAAAAGAATAAAATAGCTCATTTTTAAAACAAATGTACCGCTGAATTGAAAATTTAGGGTTGAATAAAAACAGGTGTGTGTTAGGCAGATCGATAGTCGAATTGTGGTAGCTAACTGAAAATCAAGGAAGGTCAATTTCAAAAGAAAAACAGATTTAGAGTGGATAAAATCACGGGTATAGGAACTTCCAGAATAGGTTAATTAATACTCGGAGGTTAAGAGATCAAAGAAAATAAAGAATGTGCAATGCAAATGGTTAAACTCATTGATTGATTTACTTTGGGAGAGAATAAAATTTTATATTAGGAGAATTGTCATTTAGAATAGCATAGCATATGTTATCAAGAAACTAGGTATGCAATTCCATGCAAGATTGTACAGTTAAGCAAATCAGTATATTCTAAATTTAATTTGATTGAATATTAATTATCATTAATAATTTTTCTAATCATTTTATTTAGATTTATCATTAAAACATCTACTTGCAGCTTATCAAATAAAGAGCATAAACTCACATTTGCACAAATGAGCACTAGATTTATGTGAAAACTAATTAGAAGGGGAAAATGATGGTGAGAATAGTTGCTTGGATCTACTACTCAAATCCAATCTCACAAAACTTACAATATGAAGAAGGCACCAACCTACGAGAGACGCCAATCTTCTACATAATGATCTGAGCACCAACTCAGTACATAACATATCAAAGAAATATAAATTGCAGACCTTCAAATAAATAAACAGCTTGCTTTTGATTTGTACAACCTTTAGTACTTCCTCACATGGAGAATATGATCTTTTCATAAAACTACACAATGATTGAGATGCAACTCACATTGCCTCGCATCCAACTACAAATCAATCATAATACATACAAAAAAAAACACTTACACATCCTAAATCAACTATATATGCATTACATTAATTATTATATTCACATGTCGTCCTAGTGTAAGGATTATTATATTTGTAAGTCAGTTCCAAACATAACCCTTAGCCAAATGTGTAATAGGCCAATCCCAATAGCCCACATGCTAAAAAGGGACACACTATGCATTACCCAAAGTAGACTTGTTTTTTTCCCTATGATTGTCCACACACTATCTCCTCAAAGCATGCATTACAAACCTCTGCTGAAAAAAATCAAAACATCAACCCAATCGATAGTGACCTCTCTATCACTTTTAACTTTTGGTCTTCTAATACTTAACTACTAAAACTTTGGAATCTGATACTTCATATGTAGAAATACTTCCCTTCAAATCCATAGCATATAAATCTCAACTGTGGTAGAATGTGAAACGTGAGAAGTTTCTAGAGAAAGATCATTTCCTAAGTAGCTTACCTCAAACACTTTGAGATCATACTGTATCGTCTTAAAATGGAAGCACTTCCATGATAAGAGCGTTTAGCCCTCCGAGTAAGTGGTTTGGGGTCATGTCAAGCACCTTGATCAGGTCTTTGCATGTATTTGGCTTTTCTTCCCACTTTCCACGTCTTCCCCGCACTTGATTTCTTCATTCTAGGTGAAATTAGGGTTAGGATCTTAAGGATTCTCCTGAATTTCCCTCTTCTATGGCTCTATTTTATAGGTAGGGTTTAGAAATGGATCCTCCTGGGCTTTATCATAGTAATTATAGGATTTTATGTCTATCTCTGACATTCTATCCTATTCTGGCATCAGTTCTAGGTTTCTCGGCATCCTCGGGACCTCCTGACTTGGTTCTGAGTCAATTTGGGACCACGGTCCAGGTTGAGTTAGAACCTAACTAGGTCAAGGTTGAGCTAAGACCCTGACTAAGTTAGGGTCAAGCTAAGACCCTGACTAGGTCAGGGTCAACCTCAACTTTGACCCCTTCCTTGAAAATTTCAATTTCCAGAATCTCTGGCCTTCGGGCCTTCGGGAGATTTATTTTCCCACCTCCGGGTCGACCATTTCAGGTTTCAAGATGGTAAATCCTTTAATTGCATTTAATCTAGGTATATTTTCCAAAGGTGAGGACCTAATTGGGATTTAATTCTCCTAGGTGACCCATCTAGAGGAATGTGTCCTAGATCACTATAAAAGGAGGCCTTCCTCTCTCATTTTCACATCAAGTTTTGTGAGAACATATCTCTCAATCAAGTTTTTGTATCTCATCTCAAGCAATTGCAAGCTCTCAAGCTCTCAAGTGCAAGTGCAAGTCTTCAAGCATTCAAGTGTTCAAGCATCCATCCATCAAGGAAATCCATTGTTAGCTATTGAAGGATTCAATCTCTTTGGAGCCCCCTTGAAGATCTATCATTCTCCATTCATTCAAGCCTTCTCATATGCAAAGATCAATTCAAGATTGGTGTTGAAGATTAAATATCATTGATTTGAGACATCCTACATTCATTCCTACTTGTGGATTTGAGGATTCGAATCCTCTACAAGGACTTCAACATAAGCGAGGTGATTTGTTTCAATTACTTTGTTTATGCACAATATATTTCAATTCAATTTCAAGGTTAATTCCTAAATTGGGGTTTGACCAAGGCAAACCCCTCATACAAAAAAAACCTCCATTTTCTTGCAGGTACAGGTGTGGAGTTTCGGATCTGAGAGCGAATTTGGATACCCTTTTCAGCAAACTTACGAGATCTGCGAACAGAATTTGAATCGAACTTCAAATAAAGAATGTGGCATTTGACCTTTTATGAGGGTCAAACCCAAGCTGAGCCATCTTGAGGAAAGATTTATGGGTTTTCTCTGTCTCGGCATTTCCAGTCCAAGATAGGTTTTAGATTTTCCCAAAAGTGTACACAGACATCAGAATTCAACATTTTCCAGATCTACCCTAATTTGAGGTCAGTACTTGTATTTCAATTATTCTATATTCTAAACATAATTCATCCACATAGGGAAATATTGGATTTACTCTCTCTTCCTACTCTTTTCCATAAATTGATTCAATTGTGTATTAACCTCTAGGTTGATCAAATCGGATCCCTTCTTTGGGAAATTTGGGTTTGAGAATAGGTCTCATATTTCCCCCTCTACATTTGAATGGTGGTGAATCCATTTTTCAACTATTCATTTTGGTGAACCCAACTAGCTTACTCTCTTTCTTTTTGGTGTTAGATATCCCTTTGTCTTATTGTATGTGTGTTCACCTTCAACTATTCATTTTGGTGAACCCGACATACTCTCTTTTCTTTTGTGGAATTGGATGCCTTATTGTGCTTTCCTTTTATCTTGTTAGTATTAGATTTGTCCTTTGTGATTGATCTTGCATGCTAATTAGATTTCATATTCATGCTTTATGTGTTCTTAGTTTAGTTCATTTGCATTACATTAGTTTATGAGCTTTACTACCACTAGTCCTACTTATAACATTCTAGTTAGAAGAAGTCGTAGACTCATGGGTGCCTTTGATCCTAAATCTTCTTCTCCTTTCCTTAGGATCCCCAATGATAACTTGATTCTTCATGATTCTAATCCTACTGTGGAACAAAACTCTTCTCACTCATCTCATTATGAGGATGATGCTTTAAGAATTCCTCCTGAACAAGTCCAAAAACTTTCCACTAAACTTGATAAAATGGGTAATTGGCTTCTTCAAGAAAACCATAATCAAGATTCCATTCAAGCTATACAGGCTCTTAAGAAAGTTCTCCATGATAGTGATCAAGGTGTTAACCTCTTTCATGGTATTACTAATCTTGTGCATTCCAATGTTAAACCTTTAGCTCAAGATGCTCAAGATTTAGGTTTGATTCCTCCTATCACTAGTGTTGAACCTCCTCCTAATCCTTTACCTAGTATTCCTATCTATACTCCTTCTTTGGTGACTATGATGGTTCCCTCTATTCCTTTGAGTGTTCCTCCCGTGTCCCTTCCTACATCACAACCTTCATATCATAATGTTCCTTTTACTTATTCCAATCCGCTTCCAACTGTAGTTCCCAGTGTTCCTCCAGTTGTGTCCTCTATTCCTACAGCTTCTTACACTTTACCTAGTGTGTCTAATGTTGCTACTCCCCTTATTTCCTCTAATGATTCAACCATCATTAGTTTGGCTCAAACTATATCATCCTTACAACAACAACTTTCTTCCTTAACTCAAAATAAGTTTAGTATTCCTACATGTGACATTGGAAGTCCCTTGTCTTGCGATATTATTCATACTCCTATTCCTCAGCAAGGTGAGATGCCTCATCTTGAGAATTATAATGGAAAAGGAGATCCTATTCATCATGTTACAACATTCCAAATCCTTTCTAGTGATTATGCTCATGACCATAGGATTTTAGCCAAACTGTTTGCTAGAACCTTTCGTGACAAGGCCTTACAATGGTATTGTTCCTTGCCTCCTTATTCAATTGATTCCTTTCCACAACTTTCTAATGCCTTTATTCAAAAATTTCAAAATAATATTGGCCCACAAGTGTCATTGATTGATTTAATGCATTGTAAACAAAGTGCTAAAGAAAAATTGAATGAATTTATTGGTAGATTTAAGCATTTGCATGCTCAAATTTCCTATCTTGTTCCTGATATTGATATTCAACATATGTTTATTTCAAATTTGCAAAAGGATATTAGAGATAAGATTCTTCTTACTGAATTTACCTCTTTTCAACAACTTTGTGCAGTGCTTCATCATTATCAATTACAAGTGAGTCAATTTGAGAGCACCACTCTAATGGCTACTGTTCCAGTTGATAAGAGTGATTCTGCTCCTAATCCAAACAAGTTTCAAAAATTTAATAATTATGTCCAGATAAACAAACAAGCAAATGCAGTTGCTGATCAGGTTGTTGTTGCATCTCATAATGCCACTTCTGCATCCACTGCTTTTCGATTAAATCGTATGTTTACTCCTCTTTTTGAAACTTTACATGCTATTATGAATAGGTTGTTAGCTACTAATATGATTAATTTACCTCCTATTCAACCTCTTTTACCTACTACAATTGCATCTAAATCTTTTGATCAAAATGCTTTTTGTCAATATCATCATCAGAATGGTCATGATACTGAGAGATGTTATTCTTTAAAACATAAGGTTCCAGATCTCATTGATTCTAAGGTTTTATCTATTGATAATCTGGATAGTAGTGGGAATCAATCTGTCTCTCCTCCTAATCAGAACCTTCAAATTTATATGAACCCTTTAACTACGCATGATACTAATACTATTTCTCAACCATCTACTATGGAAATTGTGTATGATTCAAAGATGGATGATCTTAATCATGTTGTTAATCAAGTGGAGCATATTGATAAGTCTATATCTTCACCTCAACCCTCACCTCAAGTTCAATCTCAACATCGACCAAAACCTAAACCTAAAATGAAATCTCAACCTAAACCTTGACAAAAATTCAAGAATAAAAGACCTCGAGAACTTTTGATAACCTTTGATGACTCTGAGATTATTAAAGCTCCTAATGGTCCCCTTTACATTGCTGCTAGGATTGCTCAGATACCTACTCGTGGTTGTCTTGTTGATCCTACCTCCTTAGTCAATGTTATCACTGAAGAAAATATTTTTATGAAAAGCTTACAACATGACTTTTATGATACATCAGATGTGTGGATTCAAACTTGCAATGGTTTTCTTTATCCATCATTTGGTTCTATTACTTTACCGGTTGAACTTTTTGGAAAAATTGTGAACACTACCTTTGTTGTGGTTCCTACTTCTGATCAATTTCAAGTTAAGCTAGGTTTACCTTGGTTGACTGACATACATGATGTTGCTTCACCTATCCATAAGTGTCTTAAGTTTATTCATGATGGAGAAGTGAAGATGATTAATCATAGTCTATATCAACCTTCTAGGCCTAGAGATAGTGTTGCTCTAGATTTCTTTTGGCCTTCCTTACCTAATTCATGTCCTCCTAGACCTGATAATCTTTTTTGATCATATCAAGCTTATAAACATTGTAAAATTTTTGAATTAAGTTCACCTTCTATGGATCTTAATCATGTTCTTTTACGTACACCTTTGATACCTCCTTTAACTATGGCTTCTAGTTCTGTTAATCAAGTTCCTCCTACTAAACCTATCAAAGATCCTCTGATTGTTTCTCCTATGGATAATAATTCTATTGATCTTCCTAAAGAACTTGTGAAGGATCTTTTGATTGTTCCTCCTAGTTCTCAACCTATTTCAAATAAATCAAAATGTAATCACTCTGCTAATGAATGTCGTAAAAAGCATCGTGCTCATGCTAAAGCTAAAAGATCTCTAACTTCTTCGAATAAACCTATGCATAATATGTTAGAAGATGTTGTTTCTAATAATGATGTTCACATGCATGATTATGATGATTCTATTCATATCTTAGATCCTATTTTAATTAACTTGGATGAGGAAGATACTCTCGATGATACTGATGATGTTAATGATGAATATGAAACTATTGACATTGACATTGATTTACCTAATATGCTTTCATCACAATTAGCTCTTACACCTAGTGTCGAACATAGTGATTCTCAAGATGATCCTTGTTTGGAACTGGCTATCATTCCTGCTATGTTCGATATAGTCCCTCTTGCAAGTTACCCACCTTCCCTAAATGATATACAATGAGATGGGGGAAGTAGCTAGCACGCTTGATCGGCTTGTCTTTCATCATAGCTTTGTTGTGTGTTTTCCTACTGTACTGTGCTTCTCCCATAATGTGTTTGCTAAATGTTGTTAGATTCTTTTATACGATCCTTGTTACTCAGTTGGTGCAAGGTGATGAAGGAATTGAAACTGTTGTTCCAAATGCTTCTATATGTATCTCTATTCTTCTATGTGTTTTTCAATGTTATGTCGTAACTATGCTATTGTTCATAAATATTTCCTTGTATAATCTTCTTGGATTCAAGATATGGTAGCACTAATTCTTTTTGGTCTCCATGTCATGGTCCAAAAAGATTCTCCTTCGTATATCTTATGTGATCTTTCCTCCTTTGTGATTGTAGTTCTACTTTCTTTGGGGAATGATGTCACTTCATTTGCAATAATATCATATATATATTATCTTATGATCATATTGACCCCACATAAAGTAGATCCCTTCTATGTTCTTTGTATGTTTCTATGATATTTCCCTTGATTTGTCTTCTTCTGGGGGCATCTCGACGTGGAAACATAATCAGTGGAGTTGTTTATGTTTTCATTAAATCCATTGCTCCTATTAAAGTGTTAGTAATGACTTTAACATGGGGGCATACGCTCTGCTCACTTGTTGCACACACACACTTTTAAATATGCACATATTTTTCAAGATACTTCTTTTCCCTTTTTGGATTAGTAACTAATCCTTAAAGCAGGGATTTATATTTTAGGATCTCTTGATCCCTCCAATTTCAAATATACACATATATTTTGATCCCTTAAGGTCGGAAGTATCCTTAAGATTGGATCTCTTTTATTTTTCAGTTTTATTCTTATGGAATAGAATATTCCTAAGGATAAATCCTTGATGGGTTGACTAGTGAGTAGCCACATTCACTAGGCAGTTCAATTCCATCTTTCATGTTGCACCATTTTCCTATGTGGTTCACAATGGGACATAAGTTCTCATTGGGCGAGGTAATCACACCTTTGTTCTCTCTCTAGAGATGTTTCTCTTATTGTGATTTAGGAGTCAACAAAGACTTGAGTCCTTGGGGGCTTAAGGTTTCTCTTTGTCCCTTGGATTATGATAAGATTATCTTGTTATTCTGATCTCCTTTACCAAGAGTTTGCATCAAGTTCATACTCTTGCTAAAGTGGGGGCTTAATGTATCATCTTAAAATGGAAGCACTTCCATGATAAGAGAATTTATCTCTCTGAGTAAGTGGTTTGGGGTCATGTCAAGTGCCTTGATCAGGTCTTTGCATGTATTTGGCTTTGCTCCCCGCTTTCCACTTCTTCTCCGCACTTGATTTCTTTATTCTAGGTAAAATTAGGGTTAGGATCTTAAGGATTCTCCTGAATTTCCCTCTTCTATGGCTCTATTTTCTAGGTAGGGTTTAGAAATGGATCCTCCTAGGCTTTATCAGAGTAGACATAGGATTTTATGTCTATCTCTGACATTCTATCCTATTCTGGCATCAGTTCTAGGTTTTTGGGCATCCCCGGGACCTCCTGACTTGGTTTTGAGTCAATTTGGGACCAAGTTCAAGGTCAAGTTAGAACCTGACTAGGTCAGGGTTGAGCTAAGACCCTGACTAGGTCAAGGTCAACCTCGACTTTGACCCCTTCCTCCAAAATTTCAATTTCCAGAATCTCCAAGCTTTGGGCTTTCGGGAGATTTATTTTCCCACCTCCAGGTTGGCCATTTCAGGTTTCAAGATGGTAAATCATTTAATTGTATTTAATCTAGGTATATTTTCTAAAGGTGAGGACCTAATTGGGATTTAATTCTCCAAGGTGGCCCATCTAGAGGAATGTGCCCTAGATCACTATAAAAGGAGGCCTTCCTCTCTCATTTTCACATCAAGTTTTGTGAGAACATATCTCTCAATCAAGTTTTCATATCTCATCTCAAGCAATTGCAAGCTCTCAAGCTCTCAAGTACAAGTGCAAGTCTTCAAGCTTCAAGTGTTCAAGCATCCATCCATCAAGGAAATCCATTGTTAGCTATTGAAGGATTCAATCTCTTTGGAGCCCCCTTGAAGATCCATCATTCTCCATTATTCAAGCCTTCTCATATGCAAAGAACAATTCAAGATTGGTCTTGAAGATCAAATACCATTGATTCGAGACATCCTACATTCATTCCTACTTGTGGATTTGAGGATTTGAATCCTCTACAAGGACTTCAACATAAGCGAGGTGATTTGTTTCAATTACTTTGTTTATGCACAATATATTTCAATTCAATTTCAAGGTTAATTCCTAAATTGGGGTTTGACCAAGGCAAACCCCCCATACAACAAAAACCCCCATTTTCTTGCAGGTACAGGTGCGGAGTTTCAGATCTGAGAGTGAATTTGGATACCCTTTTTGGAAAACTTCTGAGATTGGCAGACAGAATTCGAATCGGACTTCAAATAAAGAATGTGGTATTTGACCTTTTATGAGGGTCAAACCTGAGCTGAGCCATCTTGAGGAAAGATTTCTAGGTTTTCTCTATCTCAACATTTCCAGTCTAGGACAGGTTTTAGATTTTCCCGAAAGTGTACATAGACATCAGAATTCAACATTTTCCAAATCTGCCCTAATTTGAGGTTAGTACTTGTATTTCAATTATTCTATATTCTAAACATAATTCATCCACATAGGGAAATATTGGATTTACTCTCTCTTCCTACTCTTTTCCATAAATTGATTCGATTGTGTACTAACCTCTAGGTTGATCAAATCAGATCTTTTCTTTGGGGAATTTGGGTTTGAGAATAGGTCTCATATTTCCCCCTCTACATTTGAATGGTGGTAAATCCATTTTTCAACTATTCACATACTTCTTGATCACTTAAGAAAATAGGGATAGATGCTAGATGATCATGTAACAAATATACTTTAATTGATATTAGGTCAACATAACCTTTTATTGTATTGTTGGAACTCAAATGCTTGAACATAGAGATGACAAGAGATTCAACCTCACACTAAGCTCATTTATTATCATGTATAATTAAATGCTCGCTAAGTGCAAACTCATTTGATAGAACATTTTTGACATCAATGACAAGCTTTATTCAACAAGATCATCCATATAAAAACTATATTAGTCTAGTGCATAGGGCCTTCTCTTTCTTGGAATAAATCTTATGTGCATTTCTCTCCTCTATGATATAAATTATCTCACTTTTTAAGCTCATAGTCCTATGATATAATTCATTATAATAGGCACCAAAAGTTTCAAATCGTGTGTCTAGAATTGTACATGTAAAGGCATCATGCTTTGTCACTTTAAATCATGACAAAGGAGCATACGTTGAATTAACATATTTGGTCACACACATCACCAGTTCAATTGATATCAGTCTCATTTTCCATCTAGTGCATATACTCAAAATATTAACATGTAACATTATTTATGTATGTATTATGATCTTATTAATTTAATGATAGATAATATCCTTAAATTACTTGTGGAAGTTCACAAAACACAAAATTAAACTAGTATGCTACTTGAATTACAAAAATAAAAGTCAAAGAAGATTGAATGTTGTACAAAAAGAAATTAAAATGCTTTTAAAAAAATCCAACTCAAATAATAGTAGGTTTTAGCCTAGAAAACCCTAAAATGGGGAAAAACAAAATTAGTAGCAACAAATTATTATCTATTAAATATTATTAGATCAATAACAATAAAAGTGCAAGCATAGGGTTGAAATTAACTATATAGTTAGTATTTCTTCTATAATTGATTTCTCCTCAATTTGATCACTACAACACTCGTTCATGCCTCCAATGATCCAATCCAACCTTAAATAGACATTAGAATTTCTCAATGCACTAGAGGGCTCTAGAATAAGAAAGAGATATTTTTGAGTTATTCATTTCCTTTAACCTTTCAAACACATTATAAAATTGTTTTGAGGATGGAAATAGAAATAAGTGTTGGTGCATGCGACAAAAATTGGTAGGATGAGATGTCTTTTCAACTATATCACTAGGTATAGATATCTAAGCTCACCTAGATATCAAAGGTGAAGAAATAGTCAATACACCATATATTTAAGGTACATGGCATAAAGAATGAATGAACTACCCAATATCTAATGTATAAAAACATAAAATCCCACAAACCAATTATAAGCATCATTTTTAACCTCTAACAACTAAATATTTAATCTATAGTATAATTATATAATTCTTAAATCATCTCTTTTGGGTATTGTCCTCCATTAGTGCTTTAGGTATGTTCATTTATTTATCTTTAAATGTTATCTAGTTTTAATTGAGATCTAGAGTTTAACAATACATGTGTTATCTTTTTTTAAAAAAATTAAATACCAAAAATAGGCAAATTTAATTTTTGAGACAATATGATACAAAACCTAGCTGACAATCCACCCTCAAAATCATCCCAAAAATCATCTCAATACCCACATTAAGTCAAAATTTATTGATTTAAATTCAAATATATAATGAAAAATAATTTATAAAATGCATGGGGACTTCACTGATTAGGCAATACCCTATCATGTGTGTTCATATTAGGGGATTCAAAAAGGGCAAAAAATAGGGCAATATATTGTCTATATTATTCTCTACACATATTGGTATATTCAATGTAAGTTGTTAGAGACTCACTTGGAAGGTCATAGAATCTAAACTAGATTAGTTCCACCAATGGAGGGTAAATATGAGATATTTTTATTCTAATGGTATTTGCAAAAATAAATAATTGATCTGTATACAGCTAAAGTTGATCAAGTACTATATTTTATTGATCTCTAATCTAATCAATATATAAAAATTTAATGTTCTAATCAAATGGTTTAATAATGAGAAAATATCAAGAACTTCAAGGGCTCTTAGTGGATTACCAGTCTTAAATTAGAATCTAAGATTGGTCTTCAACCATAAAATGATGGTTATCCTAATGTCCCATTGCTTTTACTAAAAAATGGGTCAAGTTTAAGTTAGTTTTTAAACCAAACTATTTTGATATTAGATGGTAACAAGGTATTGGTAGAAACATGTTACGATCCAAAGAAGAAAGTTCCCACATTGCACCTAACTATCAACCTTTTATTTGATCCTACAGTCCCTTCTTGAGGGTATGTTGTCAACTTCATTTCACTTATAATACTTTCACATAATTTGGTAAATCAATCCACCCAATTTTTTCATGCCAAGAGAAGTAGTGTAGGAGATGATGTTAGGAATTTTATAGCATGACATAGAATGATGTAATAAATGATAAGCCAACATATTAATATTAGTTTAATTGTTACTTTAATTGTTGAGTTTAGGACCTATCCTACTTTAATTAATCAAAACATGTTAATATTAGTTTATTATATTATATTTTTTAGTTAATAGAGATTTTTTTCTATTTAGTTTCTATTTAATTGTTGGGTAGTTAGAAGTTAGAAGTTAGAAGGCTTTATAAATCCAGTGCAATGCAATAATATGTGTTGCTAATGAATGAGGAATTTAAAAATTTAATTTAAAAACTAAAAGTGAACATCAACAATGGAAGCTCAAATCTACTATAAATCTGAGTGAAAATTGTTAACCATATGGAATTTAAATTGGAAATAACAATGAAAACTTATCAGCATAAGAAACTAAACACATAATGCCATTTGCATGTGGAGAAAACCTTTTGAGAAAAAATTCCACCAAGAAGAGAGATTTAGCTATGTATTATCTACAATAGAGATTACATACTAGCTTTCCTTTCTCCCATCCAATCTTCAATCTTTTAGTCCCTACAAATAGCTCATTATTTTACCTCTTAGTAATTACACTCTTCTACTACCACATCAAGGCCTATTTATGTATCATTTTTACCTCCAAAATGTGTTGTCTAAGTTATTTATAAAATATTAATGTCTCTCATGGATAAATATAATCATTTAATACATAGGATAAAGTAGATTGGAACCAATTTACTCACCTACTTAATTTGGACACTTAGGTTGTTACTAATTTCTAAATAACTTTGTGCTTATTTTTTATAACCACGAGAAGTTATATCTTTAATAATAGCTACCTAAAAATAAAAAATAACCTCATATAAACCTTATTAGGAAGTTTAATACCCATGGCAACCTTATCCTCCAAGAATTCTTCTTGATAAATAATAAATCACTTCCATTACAAAATGACTCAATAAAATTTAGTCGTCATACTAGTAAAACCTAATTACCAATGATAAAACTTTGAAGGTAAACCTAATTGTTGGTGATGGTGAATCTTTCATCTATTGTGAATTATTTTCAAATAATATTAGGAGTAATTAAATGCATAGGATTTACTAGATTTATGGCACTTTAATCCTAACATTCTCCTACTTGACATCATAAATTATAAATACATCCATAGAAATATATGAGTCTTCTAAGTACTAAGAATAAGGTCCATGCATGGCATGCCTATACCATGTAAACTTTTCTATACTCACAGGTCTAGTATGTGAACCTACAACATTATCTTCAATGTTCATATTTTTCAACTCTATCTTTCTATTATAAATTATTTTATGAAAAAAATGGTATTGTACATCCATGTGCTTAGTTTTTGCATGATACATAGGATTCTTGGCCAAAAAAATAGACTCTAGCTATCACAACCAATATAAATAGTCTTGCAATCAAAATTAATCTTGTAATCAATATTTGTAACCAAACTACCTCCTTAGAGATATGAATAGTAGTCATATGTACTTTTATTTAGTGGTAAACAAACTAATAATAGGTTTCCTCTTAATCATCCATCTCACAACTCCTCTAAATAAAGTAAACACATAACCATTGGGGATCTTTAATTTTCTAAGTGCCCACTTTGCGTCAACAAAACCTTGTATTTTAAATGTCTTAACCGCATTGTTAGTCCTACAATACTCCAAACAATAATAAAAAATTTCTCAAAAATATCAAAATACCTTTTTAACATTATTACAATGCTCTCTACTAGGATTAGACATAAGACTGTTATAAATTCCCACTACTTATGCAATATATGGTCTAGTGTGAATCATTGAATATATTAAACTACATTTAACACTAGCATAAGACACATTAAACATATTCTCTAAATCATCATCATTCATAGGACACATATCTAACAAAATCCAATTGGAAACCTATAAAATAATTATTACTAGTTTATAATCCTACATACTACATATGGCCAAAATAGTGTCAGCATACTTACTCTATGATAACCAAAGATTATTTTTTACCGTCTCTCTTTTAATTTGTATACCAAGTATAAAACTAGTAGCTACTAGATCCTCCATGTAAATTTTTTATGAAATTTGAGCTTTTAGATCACTAACTATTGCCTTAGATTTATCAAAAAATAGCATATCATCTACTTACAAGACATCAATTGGAATATGATCATCAATAAATTTAATGTATAGATAGTAATTTTCTTCACTTCTACAAATAATCAATTTCATGACAAAAAAAATCAAATTTTTGATACTACATTGAAGGTGACTATTTTAAACCATAAAGAGAGAATTTCAACATACAAACCAAGTGCTCCTTTCCTTTTACCTCAAATATTTATGGATATGTTATATTTAATTTATAATTCTAAGTCTCCATACAAAAATGTAGTTTTAACATCTATGTTCTCAATCTCAAAATCATTAGTATAGAGGAAAATTGAGCCACTATATGAAGAATGGCAAAACTCCTCAAGGACTTGACCTACTATTCATTCACTAAAACACTTGGGGCACTCAAATCTAAAAATTTTCACTTTGGAAAGGTGATGTATATTAATGATACTAATTAATTACTAGAGGTATTTAGATAACAAAAGACAAATGCACCAGTTGTAAGGACTCTATAGTCAATCATATTATCTCTTTGTTTAGGGCACATGCATAGGTCATGGACAACATCAAGTGTGAAAAAGTCCTATATAGACAAAGTATGGAAATATGCACTAGAAAGATGAAAACAAATCTATTGTTCTATGTGCTAAATTCTAAAAATTATGATAGAAATCAGAATTCAAAATAGAAAATAAATGTGTATATAATAAAATGGTGAGAAATGTAGGGATGTAGATCACTGACCAAGATTCTATATACATTAGAATAAAAACACACCCTTAAGCTAAACCTTATTAGCACAACCAAAGAAAGAAGGGTGCTAATGCAAGATCTAAACCAAAGGGGGTTTTGGTATTCCTAAAAGGATAGATGATATGTGATATGATAAAGTAAGAGATAGATAATCTGATCTAGGAAAGTAAATGAAAGAAAAAGGGAATAATGAATGTACATTGAAACAAGAAGAGGAGCTTTGAACTTTGGATATGAATTTGATAGTCATCGGAATGTTGGATCATGTTATAACTCCAAATTTGGGAGATTGAGACTTGTAACTATTTTCTTTGCAATTTTCAGCCAAAAAGTTTAGGGGCAAGTTGATAAGTCAACTTGTACCTAGGGACAAGCTGAGAAGTCAATTTTTTCCTAGTAGTGCCAAAATTGATGAAAATTCCCAAGATCTTATGTCTGCACCTATACTTCTCATAAATGAGACCAAAACTTTGTAACCTATTCCTGCACATAGAAATATGGGGGAAAAGTTTGTGGAAAGCCTAAGTTTTCCTTGGTCAAACCTCTCTTTAGGAATTAATCTTGAAATTGAATTGGAATTTCATAAATGAAAGTAACACGTAAAAAGGTAAATGGTTGATTCACCTTGTATAAAACCCTAATTAACTAATGTAATAATCCCTGAAATCGATGAAGACACTTTGAATTATGATTGTAATGAGATGTAGAATCAAGGATCCCTTCACAAATGCATGGATCTATAATTTCCACTCCTAGATCTTGAATGTATGTATGTCTGATAACCACTTGGAGTAGGAGAGAGAAAGGATGGACAGATGGATCTTCTTTCTTGATTGTGAATACCTCTACTTGGTTATCATGGGAGAGAAACTTGCATCAAGTAGAGAAGATTTCCTTTTCTTGAATCATTCTTGAAGAAAAATCCTCAATTTCACAAATTGAATACTTGAATGCTTGTGCATGAATATGATATTATTTTCATATAATTTATGGATGCCAAATGAGAGGAGAGGATGTCCTTTTATACTCATTTTGGGATTCAAATTTGATCAAGGCCAACCACAAATATAAACCTCAGAGGAAAACCCCCCCGTTGATCCCCAGATAAAATCTAGGCTCGAAAACCTAGGGGAAAGTTGAATCTCAACTTGTACCCCAAGGACAGGTCAAGAAGTCAACTTGTACCCTAGAGATAAGTCAACTCTTGACTTTCCCTAGTAAAAATAAACCCAAATTTCATTTGGATATCAAGGAAGGTGATAAGATGCGGGGGAGAAAATATAGATTGTTGCAATCAAGCATAATATACATTTGGACTTTGAAATCACAAAAATGGGATTTAATAGGTCCTAGAGCCTCCAATTATGGGTTCTAAATTTTTTGGATGATACATTTACCCCCCCCTTTAGCGGGAGTATGAGATTAACTCATGCTCATGGTAAAGTAGATCAAATACATAAGGATGATCTCATCAAGGTTAAGGAGACAAAGAAACATCAAGCCCCCAAATGACTCAAGTCTTCATCAAATCCAAAACCAATATAAGAGAGGCATCATTGAAAAGAGAGAGAAAACAAGTCTGATCATTAGCCTAGTAAGATATCATCTTACTATGGACCATACAAAGGAAAAAGTGCCATAAAATATGGCATTGAAAGGTCTAGCAAGCTATGTTATGCTAGTCAATCCATTTAAAAGGATTGAACCTTAAGTAAAGCATTGTCTCCATTAAGGGATTTGAAAAAGGTACAATCAGGCCTAAGGAAAGCATAGACTCCTTAGGGATCAAAGAAAGCGATCAGGCCTAAGGAAATCATAGTCTCCTTAGGGATCAAAAATAAGAATCCGTCCTTAAGGAAAGTTTGTTTTTGTTAAGGGATTCAAATGCAAAAGATAAAAAGAAGAAACAAATTATCTCCTTGGTCATCCACAAGAGAGGTTGCATGAAATAATTGTGTATGTGTGTATAAAATGTGAAACATAGAGTAAGGCGTATGTTGTTGTAATTAGCTCTGTAATATGTGTTGACTCTCATTATTTGTCATTACTATCAACATATGTTTTAGATGAAGGAAGACAGACTGGTTAACAATGATGTATGTATGATTAATAGAAGTGTATGATTGTTTTAGAGCATACGAAGATAGGCATATCTACAGGGATGAGTTGTGACCTTATGTCTAAGTTCATTTGGCTTAATATTGCAGATGGAGTGAGTTACAGTTGTTTCAATGAAGATTGGTTACTGGACTATGATAGTGGACAGTGACAGAGTTAGTCTCTATATTTTTGAGATAACTCTTATGTGAGAATGTTTTGTGACATGCGAGCTTAAGGCATGATAGAAGACATATTGAAGAATATTAATTTTTATTATGGATTTTTTGTGTTTGTGGTGACATTAGCTAAAGTGTTTGGTCTTGCAAAGACTTATTTGGAGCTGACCATAGATGTGTAATATGTTGTGAAGATGGCAAGCATGGAAGTCTTACCAAGGGTCTGTTTAATTATTTGTTCATTAGG
Organism: Chamaecyparis obtusa; assembly: GCA_027943335.1. Lineage (NCBI taxonomy): Eukaryota > Viridiplantae > Streptophyta > Pinopsida > Cupressales > Cupressaceae > Chamaecyparis > Chamaecyparis obtusa. The sequence continues at coordinate 154,229 of BSBK01005852.1, read as the reverse complement.
GAATTCTTAATTAACTTACCTAATTGATTATTGTAATAGGGTATAAAGAAGAGTTATGTTTGGATAATAAAGGTGTGTGTGGAAGTTGTGAGCTTGTATTTGTAAAGTCTATTAGATGTAGAGAAGAGGTTGTGATTGAGGAGATTCATTGGAACTAATAAAGAAAATACAGTTGCTAGCAGATAGTTCATTGGATTGTATATCTTCTATACAATTGTATTTCAGACAGTGAGTCCTGAAGGTGGATTTAACCTTTTTTACATAGTGTGCTTAGGGACTGATCCTACCATTTCTTTCTCTTGACTTCTATCAGGGTCTATCCTTTAATAGGTACTATGTATTGTATGCATTAATAAGCTCCTAACAGGGCTAAATATTTTGGCATGGATACAATACTTTCAGTGTAAGTTCCCACTCGGGTTTTACCTTTAACGGGGTTTCCTCAACCAAAAAATATTGTGTTATGGTGTTGCATTCATTGTGTTGATATTCTAGTTAAGTGTTTTGGATTATAAATTTTAAATTTTAATATTCAATGTCACAAATGATTCACCCCCCTCTCAATTGTGTTGGTGGAATGTTATTCCTAACAATTGGTAACAAATCTTTTGGTCCTCAAAGAGAAATCTTAACATCTTGAGGTGATATTGGAGATGGAATTATATAGGAAGGAAAGTCCAAAGTTTGATCCTGATAATTTTGACAGTTAGAAGAACAAGATGAGAACACATCTGTTGTGTTTGGGTATAAAATACTGGATGATAACAAAGAAAGAAGAGTAGATCAATCCTAAAGATGAATTGGACAGTGCCACTAATAAGGAGAATAAGTTATTCTCCTACAACATGGTTTCAAGGGAATCACTGATTAGTGCACTCTTTGAAGGTGAATTTATTGAGTTCAAGGACTTAGATTCAGCACACAAAATTTGGTCAAGATTGGAAGCACTATATGAAGGAGACAAATTTACTAGTCAAGTGAAGCTGAAGAATTGGAAGACAAAAATGGAGACTTTGAGAATGAGAGATGATGAAAATGTTAGAGCATATGTACAGAGGGTTATAGAGGTTGTTATTGGCATTAGAAATTTTGGAGGCACATACAGTGAAGAAGAAGTAATTGCAAAGATTCTTAGATCTTTAACACCTGTGTATAAGGCTAAATTGCAAGCGATGGAGGATATCATACCTTTGACTGTGAACTTTAATAGAGAGATTTTGATTGCTAAATTAACTACCTTTGAGGCTGCAGAACTTGGAGATTCATTACCTAAGCCTAAATTTGTATTTAAGGTGACTGTGCATAATGAAAAAAGGACTTTATCAAGTATAGAAATAAATAGCAGAGATGATTTGTGAGAAGAGCTTGGTGAGTATGTTGATGAATGGGAAAATATACATGAAGAATAAAAGAAGTTAGATGAGATTGTGGCCCTGATCTCAAGAAGAGAAAAGAGAGGAAAAGGTAAGTTTGAAGGAAAACTACCCCTAAAATATTTTTCATGTAATAAAATTGGTCATTTTGCTTCTAGATGTCCTACAAGGGTTCCTAAGCACAAACCTAAGTTCCACATACCTAATTACTCAAAGGATAAATAATGTTACTATGCTAGTGAATGTGTTTCTGATGATGATGAAATGGACTATGATGAGATTGGATTTATTTATATTAAAGATGATGAGCCTATTCATGAAGAAAAATCCCTAGTTTCACATTTTGAGAAGAAATCAGAATGGACCATAGATAGTGATTATTCACATCATATGACTGGTGATAAAAATAAGTTTGTTAAGCTATCAAAGTATGATGGTGGTGTGGTTAGTTTTGATGATAATATTTCTAAGTTTATCATTGGAGTAGGATCAATTTCTCTAGATGGAAAGACTAATACTGATGATGTACTACTTTTTGATGGACTTAAGTACAATTTGTTAAGTGTTGGACAACTTGTAGACAAGGGTTATCAACTAGAGTTCATTAATGAGAGATGTTCTATCAGAAGCAAGTCATGAGGTTTGATTTTAACTGGTACTAAATTAAGAGGTAATGTATTTGAGTTGAACACATCTGAGGTTTCTTGTTTTGTTGTGAATATTGATGACAGTTGATTATGGCACAGAATATTTTTTCATGTGAATTTTGATAATATTGTGAAAGCAAGTATGAAAAATGTTTTTAGAGACCTACTAAATATTGTCAAACCATCTAACACCATGTGTAGAGAATGTGTAATGGGGAAATAGACTAAAAGAATCTTTTAAAGAAAATCTTACTTAGATAAAGGGAAGTTAGATCTAGTGCATACAGATCTGTGTGGACCTACAAGAACAAGATCTTATTATGGTGAGAGGTATTTTATACTTTTTGTCGATGATTTCTCTAGGATGATGTGGGTTTAATTTCTTAGAGAAAATTCTGAGGCTTTTGACAAATTTAAGATTTTTAAAGAAAAAGTTAAGAATGAATCTGATTTAAAAATAAAATGTTTGAGATCAGACTGAGGTGGAGAATTTACTACATATATGTTCAATAACTATTTCAAAGAGCATGGAATATATATCACATCAACTCCTAGGACTCCACAATAGAATGGGATTGTAGCTTTGTGAAGAAACGGAACTATTTTGGATGTTGCTAGAACTATGTTGTTGGAAGGAAATGTGTCACATATTTATTGGAGAGAAGTTTTTGGTGTTGTTGTTTATACTTTGAACATAATTCAAATTAGACAAAGTACAAGTAAGACTCTTTTTTAATTATGATTTAAACATACTCCTACTATGAAATATTTTGAAATATTTGGTAGTAAATACTATATCAAAAGAGATGATGACATAGGAAAACTTGATGCTAGAAGTGACATGAAGGAATCCTTTTGGTTATTCTATTAAGAGAAAGAGAAAGGCTTGCAAATGTTTTAATTTGAGATTAAGAAAGATGATTGAAAGTGCTAATGTGAGAATTGATGAGAAGATTCAGATTTGGAAAAGAGATTATGATTACAATTAGAATTCAGATAACAAAGAAGTTGATACAAATCAAGAAGAAACTTTTGAAGTTGATCTTGAAATGGAAATATGTTTGAATGACTCTACTAATATTCAAAAGACACCAAGGTATGTAAAGAAGAACCACCCTGGAAATAAAATCATTAGTGATGTTAATAAAGGAATGCTGACAAGGTCTAGATTAAGGAATGAAATTTGTTTGATTTCTCAAGTTGAACCTAAAACTACTGATGAAGCTTGTAAGGATGAATCTTGGACTAAAGAAATGCAGGAAGAATTGGATCAGATAAATAAAGAAAGACTTGTTTGTAAAGGCTACTCTCAATAAGAAGGCATAGACTTTGAAGAAATGTTTTCTCTTGTTTCTAGGTTGGAGGCAATAAGACTATTTGTATTTCTTATGTTTATTGTTGGAATTGTGGCGAGATATCAAGAAAATCCAAAAGAGACTCACCTTGTTGTTGTGAAAAGGATATTTAGATACTTGAAGGGAATACTTGAGTATGGATTATGGTATAAAAAAATATGATGATTTTTTGTTACATGCTTATTTTGATGCTAATTGGGTAGGAAGTGTGGATGACAGAAAAAGTACTAGTGGAGGAACATTTTTCCTTGGGAAAATATTGGTTTCATGGCTACATAAGAAGAAGGAATGTATAACTAAATCTACTGTTAAAACAGAATATGTTGTTGCTACTATAAAGTTCACTCAAATTGTTTGGATGAAGCAGATGATGAAAGACGTTGGAATAATTTTTGAAGAGCCTGTGATTATACATTGTGATAACACTAGCATAGTGAATATGTCAAATAATCCATTTATGTATTCTAAAACAAAGCATATATCAATAAAGTATCATTTCTTAAGAGATAGGGTAGCAGAGAAAGAGATCAAAATGGAGTTTATCAACACAGAGGAATAAATAGCTGTAGACATGGAAAATTGGCAAAGGCTTAATTCAATCAAAAGGTGCAATCAAGTCATCAAAATAGCATGAAAAATAAATAAATGGAACAAAGGCAATTCGAATCAAAGGAAAATTCAATTAAATGATTAAATGATTAAATAAAGCTTGAAAAGGGGAAAAACACTAAGAAATTGATTAAATTCAATTAATGACATAGTGGTTGAAATGAAAAATCAAAATGAACCTCTTACCCTTCATGGCTAAATTTAATTGCTTTAATTAATTAATAAATCATAAATTCTCTCAACAAAGCAAAAAAGGAGACAAAATGGACACAAATCACTCACTTTTGTTGAAATGGTCCAGCCTTTTGAAACCATTTAAATGTTTGTCCCCCAATTTAGGGACAAAGCAAAGCCAATTGACCTTACCCAAGCATAACCATGGTTATCTCACTCTACCCCCTACCCTTGGGAAAATCCTATAAATAGAAGGCATTTTGAGGCATTAATCATCCACTCCATATCTTTTGAATTGCAGCAAAGCTCTTGCAATTTGCATCCACATCACTCACTTAGCATTTTCATTGATAATTAGCTCAATTGTTGATCATTTTAGAGATTTTCTTATCAAATAGAGCTAGAATTTGATAATTAGATCTATTTTGCATATCATTCTTAGTTCAATTCTCATAATTAGAGTGTCACTAGTGAGGATTTGCAGCTGAGAGCCTCACTTACTACTTCAATTTAGAGAACCATGAGATATTTAGATTAATTTGTGCATTATTTAGATTAGTTTGCTTTGAATAGTGTAAATTCTCTTTAAATCTTGTTATTTCATGAAGGTGTAAATCACTCACACACAATAGCAGACATATTTACAAAACCTTTTCTAAAAGATACCTTTGAATATCTTAGAGGTATGCTAGGGTTGAGAGCCCCTCCTTGTGAGAATTAATTGATGCGAGAATGCATTGAATCATAGTGGTTTTCAGAGCTATGTCACTTATGGACTTGATGCTTGGATCTACTCCTCAAAGGGAGTGATCACATGAAAAGAACAAAGCACATTTGAGTGATTTTGCACCTGAGATGAGATAATCAGAGATTGGATAATGGCATCATTTTCCATTTATGTCAAAGGGGGAGAGATTCAGTGAAAATACCTACTATTTTAGGGGAGAGAATATTGAGAGAATTGTAAAGTGGACACTAAGAAAGTTGTACTTTTGGGTTGATGGATTTTCTCATATGTTTCCATCAATTCCAAAGGTGGAGATTGTTGAAATTAGTTCTATAATATGTGTTGACTCTCATTTTTTTTCATTGTTGTCAACATATGTTTCAAATGAAGGCAGACAAACTGGTTAATAGTGATGTATGGATGAATGACAGAAGTGTATAGTTGTTGTACGGTTATTTCAGAGCATGAGAATATATGAATATGTACAAGGATGAGTTATGACCTTATGTCTAAGGTCTCTTGGCTTAATATTTCATATGGAGTGAGTTACAGTTGTTTTAGTGAAGACTTGTTACTGGAATGTAATAGTGGACAGTGACAGAAATAGCTTCTATATTTTTTAGATAACTCTTATGTGAGCATGATTTGTGACCTGTGAGCTTAAGGCATGATAGAAGACATATTGAAGAATATTAATTTGATTATGGATTTTATATGTTTATGGTGACATCAATTAAAGTGTGTGGTCTTGCAAAGACCTATTTGGAGCCGACCAGAGATGTATAACATGTTGTGAAGATGGAGAGCATGGATTTTAGATCCTAGAGTATATTTGATGTATTGTAACTATTGTATACTTGTGTACTGTGTGTATCTTAGCAAGGGTATCTTTAAGTATTTGTTCATTGGGGAATTCTCAATTGGCCGACCTAATTGATTATCATAATAGGGTATAATGAAGAGTTGTGTTTGGAGAATAAAGTTGTGTGTGGAAGCTACAAGCTTGTATTTGTAAAGTCTGTTGGATGTAGAGTAGAGGTTGTGATTGAGGAGATTCATTGGAACTAATTAAACAAAGATAGTTTCTAGAAGATAGTTCATTGGATTATATATCTTCTATACAATTTTATTTCAGACAGTGAGTCCTACAAGTGGATTTAACCTTCTTTAGGCAGTGAGCCTACCATTCTCTTGACTCCTAAAAGGATTTGTCCTTTAATAGGGACTATGTATTATATGCATTAATAAGATCCTAACAGGGCTAAATCTTTTATCAGGGATACTATACTTTTAGTACATCATTTGTGGGTGTTAATTCCAAACAGTTCTTTTACCTTTAATAGGGTTTCCTCGACAACAAAGTATTATGTTATGGTGTTACACTCATTGTGTTGATATTTTGATTAAGTTTTTGGATTATAAATTTAAAGTTTAATATTATGTATTCGAACTAATTCACCTCCCCCCCCCTCTCACTCATGTTGGTGGACTATTATTCCTAACATATATCATCACATTAAAGCGATTGCAAACACCTTAACAGGAGCAATGGCTTTAACAGAGCATACAAGCACCCACAAGAAATATTTCCACTATGACATGACCCCAAGAAAGGAAAAATCAAGGGAAATAAGCACATGACAAAAGAGAGCATGAAAGGGATCTACTAACTCTGGGGTTAGTATGATCATATGATAATACATGAGATATTATATGTTTAAGTGCACAAATTTTTGAGTTAGAAAAATGGCCACATGACAAAAAAAATAATAAAAATTTTTAAATGTGTCCGTGTAATTTGAATTTTGAGATGTGTAGGCTTGGGGAAATTGATCCTAAAATGGGTTATTAAAAAAAACAAAAGTCCTTCATAACATGCATGCATTATAAAAAACTATAAGTTTTTGTCTTTGCCTACGGCCAAGCTATTTCTTCATGTAAAAATTGGATTGGCAACGAGCTCTTTGGTCCCAAAATAGCAGAACCCGAGCATCTTTCCACTTTAGTTATATTTTTTCAGTGTTTAGAACAATTTTCAACCATGCCACATCATCAAACAAGTAAGAATTTGATTTTTTATTATTTTTGTTTTAATTTGAATTGAAGTAGGGTTTATTCAATTGAGTTAAGTTTTTTTTTTATTAATTTGATGTCAAGTTCTAGAAACAATCCCCGATGATGAAATTAAAAGCAAAGACCTCATCCTAAACAACCAACACAAGAAAACCCTTAAAACATTGCACATGAAGAAGAACAAAACCATCAAAATGCTATTCCACAACAACTACCACCATGTCAAAACCCTTTGCATCCTCCAGTAGACTTACATGCATAGGCCACATAGGAGGATCTTATCAATCACCTAATACAAAACACTACTCATATTAATATTTCAGTGATTAGGTTGACATCCTCTACTCATGAGAACCACTCATCCCCTACTAGAATCATAGAATCAATGGCCAATAGTGCGAATGAAGTATCTGGACAAGTTAAAAAATGGGGCTCATATAGAGATAGATGGCATGCATTTTATGTTGATGTTTTTTCATATGATGAGGTGAAAATAAATGGAATAATTAAAGATGACATATGTGCTCTTTTCACTAACCCTAGAACTAATAACACCCTACTTACTGAGACAAATAGGTTTCCTATACATAGGTATGTGCACACTAGGATGAAAAGTGTTTTTGGGGATAGGTGGTAGGTATATGGTCTTTGACCAACCACCTTGTAAAAATTGGGAGGTGCCTCTATATTTTTTGAGAAATCTATATTGTGAGTTTATCCTTGGTGAGAAGCCAAATTACTTTGATGTGTGGTAGTTCCAGGGTAGATGGATAGGATCTATATAGGGTAGACCTGGGGGCCAAAGGGTGGTAGAGTCATAGAATAGGATGCACAAAGATACTAAATCCATGCTTCGCATCATGGTCCCAACAACCCTAAGGGATTATATGGACTTGCAGACTCTTCAGTCAGCTATGTCATTTTTCAGCATGGAACACAATTAGTTAGACTAGAGGATGGATCAGTGCATGCACCACTTCCATCATCATCATATGCACCATTTGGCTCAGCCCATCCCATTGAGCATATGTGCACTAGCTACCAGAGTATATGTCATGGGGTAGATACTGACACGAATGAGGACGGTTCAACATCCCATTCATGTACATGTTGTGGGAGTAGATGGCATGCTTTCAATGTAGATAATGTGGCCCTCACCAATGACTTGATGACCATGGATTTTTTTAGAGAGAAGACATACAAGGGTGCTTATTTTTTTTATGATATGTTATTAATTAATCACCTAAATCTTATAAAAGTAAATAATTTTTTATTTATAGAATAATTTAAAACTTGATATATGAATAATAAGCATTACAAGGTGTAGCAGGTGGTGTGATTACACCATGAAGTGTTCGTTTGACTCCATGTACATGGATAGCTTCGACACCCAAGGTAAAGATTTTTAAATATTGTTAAAAATAGAATAATAAGTTGGTTTCAAAATATCTTCTTTAATATGTATATTTATTTAATTTTGTATAGGGCTTGTTAGGGGCTCAAATGTCCCAAGTTGATGATGTCACACTTTTGGCCATTGACTTTGGCCTAGAAATCTATGTGGTATCATATTTTATACATCTTTTATTTATAATTTTAATTGAACCTATACGAGTCATTTAGATTTAGGTTTTTTTAACTTAGACTTAATATTATATAATCATTTTTTTTGCTAATTTTATATTTTCTAGGTTACCCCACCTAGCTCAAGGCCCTCTCATGTGTGAAAGGCATCTTCTATCATACTAAGATAGAAAAAGATATCCTCACAGACACCCAAATGAAAAAAGGTAATTTAGTACAATTTAAATTTATTTTTTGAAATTTATTATGATTAAATATATACATGTAGATATTGATGAATGCACTTAATTTATTTGTTCTATATATTGAAATGATTCGGGTTTATAGAATTAATGAATGCACCTGATGTCATTGAGGTTTGGGAGAGAGAAGAGGTAACATTTTCATATTCAATTTTGATTGCATTCTTGTTTATTCAAAAGCTTGAATTATTCCTCTATGACTATAACATATGTTATCATTTTTCATACAAGAAATTATCATAGTTGCATCATCAGCAGCAATGCCTCCTAAGAGTATAGGAGAACCATCTAAGAATCTAGTATGCATTTATTTTTTAAATGTTAAACATATGTGTTTAAATATAAATACATTCATTTATTTATTTTTAGTGTTTTTCAACAACTTTGGGTTATTAACTTGTATTGATTACCTTTTATCTATTACCAACTTCCCATATATTCTCTACCATTCCAATTTTTTAGGAGTCCCAATCATTGAAGAGGGGGTCCAATACAACTAAGGGAAGAGGTATATTGTTGTTCTTAGTTGAAACCCTCTTTTCAACACCTATTGGATTGCAATCTTTCTTGTTTGAAAGCCCTAATTCCTTTCTCTATGAATGTAGCATCTCTTATCATTTACCATATGGGAAATGATCATAGCTACTTCATCAGTGACTGTGACTCCTACGAGTATAGGAGATCCATTTGAGGCTCTAGTATGCAATTTTTTTTAGTCCATTCATTTTTAGTTTTTCTTGACATATATGTTATTAACTTGTATCAACTTTATTTTACCTATTATAACCCCCTTTATGACTTCCCATGGATCCTCTACCTTTCCATTTTGTTAGGAGTCCCATCCACCCAAGAAGGATCCCATTAGCTTTACTACATAGCCCAACAATAGAAGAAAGACATGAGATAATAAAAAATTCAACTGCAAACAAATTATAGTCCATTATTTAGATATTATGATGTTATTTTGAGAAAAGATATTTGATTCAACATTTGAATTGTATTTTTTGCAGCCACTTATAGAGTTGTGTACTACTTCATAGAGGCTCAAATTTGATGATCCACTATAGTCGTAGATATTGATAGAGACATATCGTTCTAGTTGTGGTCATTGAAAGACCAATTTATGTAGATATTTAATATTTATATTGTATATATCAACCTTTACATGACACATGCCACATTTTTGTAACTCTATTATTGACTTGGAATTTATGGCATGTTTGTATATGTACATGATTATTGTTCATATATATATATATATATATATATATATATATATATATATATATATATATATATATATATATATATATATATATATATATATATATATATATATATATATATATATATATATATATATATATATATATATATATATATATATATATATATATATATATATATATATATATATATATATATATATATATATATATATAAGTTGATATTGGATCCAATTTGATCATTGTGTGCATATATTTGTAAGTTTCAAAACTTATTTATTTGCAATTGAAATGTGATCCAACTTGTTCATAGTGTGTATGTCTTGATACTTTAAAACATACATATTTACACTATAAATGTGATCCAATTTATTCATTCTATGAAACTCGTATGGTGTATACTTTCAAATGATTATTTAATATAATATAATTCAAACATATTTATTATTGGATTCATATTTTGCTTATGAATGAATGAAATTTAGACACAAGGATCATCAACACTGTCAAATTTTATTATTGGAATGTGCATTGTGAACAATCAATTTCATATATCTACCTTTTGGACACCTTTTTATATGTTTCAACACATAAAAACCATTAAATTTGTCTATTTTAACCTTTTCTAGAATATTGGAGTAAATTATTTGGTTTGGGATAGTGTTTAGAGGGTAGCTGCTTTGTAAAATAGACCAATTGGCCCTTAAATACTTGAACTCGATAATTTTGAGAAAGTTGTTCCAAAACATGATATTTCAATTTTGAAATATGTTTGGTGTCTCCCAAATGGTTATCTAAAAAGGTCATTGTTTTATATGAGAGGTGAACATGTCAAGAGTTATGAACCAAAAACTTAATTTTGAGGGCTACTAGGAACAAACCCTCATTGTGAAGGAAGCCCATATCATGTTTTGTTCATCATGGACATGAACTAACACCTCAATCGGATCCAATTAGGAGGATTTATCCTATTAATGATCCCAATTTTATTCTTGGCTATCGGAAAGCTTAGCGGCATATCCTACTGCCAATGTCCCTTATGTACCCTAAGTGCAAACAATTTTCAAACTTTGAGAGACTATTTCTTATAAATTGTGGAGCTTTCACATGATATTTTTGAACCTATAGGGTGGTGATAGGCCCCCCTACAATAACTTCTCTCATTTTTTGAAGACTCAAAGTCATTTTTGCAGGGCAACAATTTTTCTATTTGTGCAAAAAGTGTCAAATGCACTTAGTGAAAATTTTCCAAGTAGCGCATATCATGTTCTATTTATTGTGGGTAAAAATTGACACCTCAATCGTGTCCAGTTGGGTGGTTTTACCCTATTCGTGGTCCCACTTTTCCTCTCATCACGTTGAAACGCTTAGTGGCATACCCTACAGGTGATGTCCCTTGTGTGCCCTAAGTGCAAAAAATCATCAAACTTAGAGGAACTATTTCTTGCAAACCATGGTACTTACACATAGTTTTTTTTTAACCTATAGGGTCATGTTAGGCCCCCCTACAATAACCTATCTCGGTGTTTGAAGACTCAGATTTATTTTTATAGGGAAGCGACTTTTATGTTCATGCAAAACGTGTCAGATACACTTAGTAAAAAGTTTCCAAGTAGCCCATATCGCATTTTGTTTGTCAAAGCCATAAAATATCACCTCAATTTCATTCAATTGGGTTGGTTTACACTAGGAATGGTCCCACTTTTTCTCTCGGCATGCCAAATGCTTAGCGGCATACCCTACCGACGATGTCTCTTGTGTACCCTAAGTGCAAAAATTTCACAAACTTTGAGGAACTATTTCTTGCACACTGCACGTCGCCTACACACAAACCATTTGAACCTTACTTTTATGTTAGACCCCCTACAATAACCTATCTCATTTTTTGAAGACCCAGAGACATTTTTGCAGGACATCAAGTTTTCTATTGGTGCAAAAAGTGTCAGATGCACTTAGTGAAAAGTCGCCAAGATGCCCATATTGTGTTCTATTCATTATGGGAACAATTGAACACCTTGATCATGTCTAGTTGAGTGGTTTTACCCTAGGCATGGTCCCACTTTTCCTCTTGGCATGCCAAAACACTCAGCAGCATAACCTACTAGCAATGTCCCTTGCATACCCTAATTGTAAAAAATTGTCAAACTTTGAGGAACTATTTCTTGAAAATTGTGGTACTTGCACATGATCCGTTTGATCCTATAGGATCATGCTAGGGCCCTCTAAAATAATTTATCTCAATTTTTTAAGAATTTGAGTCATTTTTACAGGGCAGTAATTTATTTGCTAGTGCAAAAAGTGTCAGATGTACTTAGTAAAAAGTTTCCAAGTATCCCATATCACATTCTATTTATTGTGGACAAGAACTGACACCTTGATCACTTACAACTAGGTAGGCTTACCCTATGCATGGTCCAACTTTTCCTCTTGGCATGCTGGAACTTTGAGGAACAAAAAATTGTCAAACTACAAACAATTGTTGAACTTTGAGGAACTATTTCTTACAAACTATAGCACCTACACATGACCTTTTTGAACCTATAGAATCATGTTAGACCCTCCTACAATAACATATCTCAGTTTTTTAAGACTCAAAGTCATTTTTGTAGGAAAATAATTGTTTTGTTGGTATAAAAAGTGTCAAATGCACTTAGTGAAAAGTTGCCAAGTAGCCCATATCACGTTCTATTCTTTGTGGGCATGAACTGGAACCTTAATCACATATATTTGGGTGGGTGTACCCTAGGAATGGTCCCACTTTTCCTCTTAACACACAAAAATTCTCAGTGGAATACCCTACCAATGATGTCTTTTGTGTACCCTAAGTACAAAAATAATCAAAATTCAAGGGATTGTTTCTTGCAAACTATGAAACTTGCACATAGTCCATTTGAACCTATAGGGCTATGTTAGGCCCTCCTATACTAACATGTCTTTATTTTTTAAGGCTCAGAGTCATTTTTGTAGGGCGACAATTTTTCTATTGGTGCAAAAAGTGTCAGATGCACTTAGTAAAAAGTCGCCAAATAGCTCATATCATGTTTTTTTTTCATGGTCACAAACTAAGACCTCGATTGCATCTAGTTAGATGGTTTAACCCTAGGAATGGTCCCACTTTTCTTCTTGGCATACCATAATTCTTAGCGGCATACCCTATCGATGATGTCCCTTATGTACACTTTGTATGCCAATTACTCAAGTTGAAGAGACAAAGCCCATAGTTAATGTGAAAGAGTGGGAAGAGCTTCTTGGACCCATGAAAGAATTTATAGATAAGGAGGAAGAGATATGAAGGGGCCTTTGAAGAGATATGAAGCTATAGAGAAATATGAAATGAAGCCTCAAATTGGCCTTACATTTATGGGATTTGGGAAGCTGGGTTACTCATATTGATGTTTCAAGGTTGTAATAAGGTCTAAAAGACCATTTTGAACTTGTTTTTTTTTTATTTTCAAGTCTTAGAGTGTCTCTTGGGTTTAATTTTTTAAAAGTTGCAAAATTTGTTAATGTTTCCATAAGGATGCCAAGGGTTTGCATATAAAATTAATGGTTTCTCTTCTTTTTACCATTGGAAACCCTTACAAATTAGTAGTTTTCAACTTTAAAAAGTATAATTTATGATTTCAAAGGTTTTAGTCATGTTGGATGATGTTTAGGGGCAATATGATGATGCCCTAGGTGGATTACTTATGTTCTTTTATTCTTGGAGCAGAAATACCAGCCCATTTCAGAGTTATTTGTTCCAAAGAAACATTACTTAATTTCCATATATATTGTAAAATATCAAAAATCTTATTCAAAAAGGTGATTACATTTTGGGTTGGATTGTTCTATGATAATTTATGACTAGAACACTAAGTTTGTTGATCTAAAGAAGACCATGGCTAAACCATAACAGTCCATTTTTAATCAAGTGTTCCAAAGCACCACATATTAAATTTGAGATATATTAAAGAAATTTTTAATAGATATCTAAAAGTGTCTTGATAGTTCTATTATAGGATCTAAGTCAAAAAGTACATGGTATGTTCTTGTTCTACATGGTTACTAGCTTTTATGATAATTTGTATGGATGGGGTATTAGTTTGAAGGACCGGTACTTGTGGGGTTTGTCAGAGATTTTTATGTGTTATAAATTCCTTGAAAAAGATGTTCCCAAGGGTGGGGAAGTCCTATGGGTCAAAAAATAAACGTTTGGTTTTTGTACTCCTTAAGGAAAAGTGACTTGTGAAATGGATTTTGAGGTTAAATAATGGTGGAAAATTATTGATGTTTGGATACCATTTCCATGGTGATTCCTTTTCCAATTGAAGTGTTTAAATGATAAAGTGACTACCTTGAGAGTGAGTTCATGGTATGATCATTTGTATTCAATTTGTGGGAAGGGCATTGGGCCCATTGAAGTGAAATATGTCTACAAGTTTCTGGTGGTGAACCTAACCTCTAAATCAATGTATCTCCATTAAAAAATATAATTTCTTCCTGAGACTTGAGTTTAAATAGAGATTTTTAGTTCCCAAATATGCCCTTGTTGGTGTAGGAGCCCTTATGGGTCATTTGTGACCTATTGATTTTTTGTCATAATTTTTGTGTTGATTTATGTTTTGATGTTTTTTAAAGATGTAATAAGGTCCAAAGGACCATTTCTAGTTGTTTCAAATCAATTTCAATCATTTTGTAAGGCTATGAAAGCCATTAAGTCCACATAGTGACCCTTGTAGTCCTAAGTTGGTCAACATTGGTTAACACTACTAAAGGTGGTCAAAAGTGATAGAAGTGGTTGAAGACAATTTGTACAGGTCTTTTCATGGTTTTTTAAACCCCCTTTGGGTCAGGGATTGTAGATTGAGTGTGATTGGATGAAGAATATTAATAAAAATTTAATTTTTCTAACGTTATTTGATGTCCTTTTGTTGATCAGTGATTAGATTCTTATTGATATTGATTGATATTGTTTTGAAACCTTTAGGTACTAAAATAATGATGATTTTACTTTATTTCAAAGTTTTTTTGGTGATCTTCTGTGAGGGATGAAGGGATATTGATTTTTTTCTTTCAAAATAGTCATAAAACCTTCTTTACTAAGGGTTTGGTAATAAATTGGATTCTTTTTCATATGATCCACCAATGAAAAATTATACAAATATGAATTTTAATGGACCTTTGAATATTCTTTCAAATGGTGTAATTCTCATGGATATTGGTTGGGTCTAATGAAATTATTGTGTTGTCCTACCAATGGTTTCCCTATAATTCTTATTGACCGTGACTGTAAAAACCAAGTTTTTTATTATTTTCATATATATATGAAGGTTCACAATGATAGAAAGTGAAGAAAATGTTTCAATGGATATAAACTCTCTCTTTCCAATTGAACTTTCATGGATCATGCATTTTTTTATCTTTGTTATTGTTGATCGGACAGTTTTAAAAATAGGACAATCATAGTTAACATTGAACATTCTTTATGCTTGAGAACTCTCTTTTTTTTCAACCTTATAGACCTTGTAAATACTATCTCAGATGTATATTTGTGTCCTTGATGTAAATAAGATACTTGTTCTATTATTTGTTGAAAGTGATCAACAAAAGATGGTCCTGCAAAATCTTGCAAATATGATTTTAATAATGATTGGACAAGTCTGATTTTTTTTGGGTGTTGTTACAAAATAAATATGTCATATACTAAGATGCACTAGAATTCATTTCAATGTATGATTCCATTATTCATAATTTCAAGTTACTTTGGTAAAGGTTTAGGTTCTAGAACCCAAGTTACATGTTCCTTGAAGTGCTTGTGAAATGGTTTCATTAGATTGAAG
The DNA here is from genome assembly GCA_027943335.1 of Chamaecyparis obtusa. NCBI lineage: Eukaryota > Viridiplantae > Streptophyta > Pinopsida > Cupressales > Cupressaceae > Chamaecyparis > Chamaecyparis obtusa. The sequence continues at coordinate 138,397 of BSBK01005852.1, read as the reverse complement.
TATAAGGTTTCAAGTTAAGGCATTTTTTTAAATGTTCCCTACTACTCCAAAAATTCAAGAGTGAAGTTTCCCATTGAGTCTATAGTTGTGATCATGAATTCAAGCATGAAATAGTCCTTGTTGCATGAAAACCTATGAATTTTGAAGTAGGACATTGTGCAAAAGGTCTATTTGTGTGAGTTTATCAGTTGATCCTTAAGCCTCTACATCACCAGTCGAGTAGATGAACCAAATATTTCTTGAGTAAAGGAGATACTAGTTTATTAAAGCATCTTTATGATCTCATTTATCAGTTATTACTTGTTGAGAATCTTTGTAGCTTCTTCATTGATTGTGGGGTTTAACATAAAAAAATGGTCTAAAGACCTTATTTTGATCATTAACATGAAATATGACTTTGAAAATATTCATAATTACCACATGAAGTCATGAAGACAACATTTTTTTCACTTTGCATAATGACAGAGACATTTTTTGCACTTTATTACATCATAAATGGTATGATACAAAATTCATTCATGTAACGATACAAAATTCAATATGTATTTCAAATGGTACACATTAGGATATATATAGAATTTAACCTCTCAATATTTTCAAATCAACCCCATGGACACTTTTATATACAAAATTTGGCATCTAATGTGGACATGTCATCTCATTACCATTTATATATACAAAATTTGGCATCTAAATATGCATATTACAACTCATTACTATTTTTATATACAAAATTTGACCTTCAAATATGCATATAGAGCATCTCATGGCCATTTATATATACAAAAAAAGAGAAGTTACAACTTTTCACAAAAGATAAATATAAAATTTTTAAAATTATTCTACCATTTTGTAGAGTCATTCTTCTTGATGGCCCAAAATTAGTCAAGTGAACCTTCTAGATTAGCTCTAACCCTTATTGTGTCAAGTATTTCCTTGTGGTCAGATTCATGAAATTTCTATAAATTATTGTTAAGAGGTCTACCAAGATACTTAATGAATTGAATATTTTTTGCAACAACAAGGTTAGAGTAATGAAGAATATGTCTATGTGTCTCACATGTGTAGGATTGTAATTTTGAATTGAAGTTGTTATGATAGGTAGAATATAAGTGGAGACACTAGGAATAGAAGTAGAGATAGGTATAGAGGTCTCAACAGGTGGGATAAGACCTATAAATATTGAGCACAATCCCTAATAGGCCTGACATTAGTATCATTGATAGGAGAGATATTATGCAAGATGTTAACACCATGTTCATCATTATGAATAAGCTTCTGTAATGGCGTAAATTTTACACCCCTATGTAAAAAATCATTTACGCATTTTTCCACCTTAGCATAAGACACAAAATCTCATCACTCCCTTTATCCTTGTTATCAACCAACTCATCATCTAGCTCTAAATCCCTACAATGAATCTCTTGACAATTTTGGACATGTGTGCATCATGAAGATGTCTATGCAGTGCACTCTTATCCATGAATTTATAGAAGTGCAGGCAACTATTAGAGCATTACAAACCTAACAATCTATAAATGTAACACCCAAAATGATTTTTTCTTCTTGGTCACTCATACAACCTTCTTTCTTGGATTCTACAGCTTCTTGGTGATCACTCATAGCTTTTTGAGCATTTCATAGACTCTCTTGGCTCTCTACACCTATTTTTGTTGCATATTCTCCACTATCAACTCATCAAGATTTCATATTTGGCTTTGTTTCATGCATCTTAGCTCTCTATCTTGACTTGGGGGGTTCTCTCCATATTCTTTGTCTTTGAGCATACTATTGTTCTTTATCTCAATTTTTTTCACACTATCATTGTTTATCTCTATCTTTCAATTATCTATCACCTATATTAGCATGTCTAATGGTTGTCTATGGAGGTGGAAAACCAAAGTGGTGGTTTGACTAAGGCAAGCCTCTATACAACCATAATCATTTTCCTTCTTATCTTGTGTGCAGGTTTCTATTACGAGATTGTGGATTCAAAAAGTTACAAGATGAACACATCATCATAATATAGTTAATCTTTCATATTGTTAAGTTTTTCTCATCTTAGAATTGTAATATATTTGGTCTTGTTATTTTTCCTTTCATTTTGTACACTTAGCATAGTTTCTCTTCATCCATTTATGATATGTTATTTACCTTATTCACTTACTTTCATAGTTTAGTTTCCTATTACATCTTATCTTTCTATTTTATTCTTATTAAGTTTGTACTCTATCTGTATAAGATCCTAGTGGAGTGCACTGGTATCCATAACTTTTTTTGTAGTCCTTTGGATGCGCTCATGTCCAAGGTAGTGAGATTACAAAGATTAGGGTCTAATTCTTTCAATTATCTATTTTGCTCTCTATCATCAAAATACTTTAGTCAACTTATTTTTTTAATTTATTTGCATTTGATTAGTTTAGTTTCATTTATACACTTACATATAATCACTTAATCAATCTAATTAGTATTTGAGCCACATCAAGATAAACAAGTTGCTTCCTTCATCTTTTTTTGATTTCCCTAGCACTCCAAGATAGAAAAATGAGGTGGTGCAATAAAGTCATGCATCCCTTTAGGTTTTAACCTTCCTATAGGTAGGTGCATTATTTTCTTCCCCACATATTACTTAAACTTTCTACAACAAAAATAACCTCAGGATTATTCAAATTTCTCAAAGCCATGGGAAAAATTTTGGACTTGCATAGGAGTAACCCTTAAAGCCTCATCTTCATAATGAGAATAATGGGAAGATTTATTTTCCATGATAGGTTTTATGTTACTAATATGCATTTTGGTCTCATCAAGACTCCTAGGAAAGAGGGAAGACTCGGTATCAAAGGAACCCATAAGTCTACAACCTCTTCTAACTAGAATACTATAAGTAGGACTCAAAGTGATAATACTCATGCACAAAGGAATGAGAGGAAAGAGAGATGCAATAAAATTATGATATTAAAAATAAATATGCAATGGAAACAAAGAGTCTTTTATGAAAATTATATTTAATTTTCAAAATCAAACATGTAGGGTAAAGCATACACAAGTAAATGTGACTATGAAAATGAAAATTATGTAATGTAGATATAGATATAAAGATATAACCCTATATATCTAGATGCAAACAAGGAGATTATGCAAAGAGTATCTAACTATAATATTTAGATATCTAAAAACAAAATAGATCTAGATAGCTAAATGCAAAGAAAAGAAAACTAACACCAAAGTCAAAATAGAAATGCCATGAATCGAGTTGACTAAAATATATATAAGAAAATGGTGAGCAATATAAAACCCACCCATTGTTTTATTTTTAGTTTAAGATGCCAAAATATTTTAGGCACTTTTCATGTGTGTTGGTTGTTTCAATTGGTTTTGGTGATTCTTTGATGTATGACACTACTTCATGGTTTTGATATATTATGACATCTTAAATATTTGTATGATATCATATTGTTAGATAGATGATGATGATTACTTTCATATTATGTTGATTATTGCATATGATGATGTTATTTGTAATTATGGTTTTACTGACCTACTAATCATGTATATGCATTTACATGGATAATGTGTACATTTTATATTTTGTTTAATGTGCCTATATGGTGAGGGATGGATTTGTAGTTACTTTCTTGTGAGATCCATATGATGTATCGATCCCTACCATTGCCTATTTTATTTATATGTATATACATATGTTAATATGATTTAGAACAATAGAGAAGGGTGGTGAAGTAGTTGTTCTCAGATCCAGATGTATAAAACAAACTTTAAAACTTTTCAACAAATCAGATCTAGAAACCAACAGCTACTTGGTCATTACTGATTACATAACAGAAACATATAACAGTGCAGTCCACTATCCAATAGTCTCTAACTTGTAAAACATAGAAATTTTCAAACCAAAACATTCACACAAGTATTACCACTAGCATTTATAGTGGAAACCCAATTTGGGAAAAACCACTTTGTAACATGTTACTATTATTTTCACTCTTCTGAAGTGAGCTCTGTGAAAAGCCAACCCTATCAAAGGTTACAAACACACTGTCAGGTGTGACCTGGTTAAAGGATTTAAACCACTCTATTAAAAGTGCACCTTGTTATAGGACTTACATACATCCAATTAGAATGTAACCTTGTTCAAAGGATGTATACAAATGACTGTTAGGTCAACCTTTGTTAAAAGGATTTTGACTGATACAATGGTTAGAAAGTAACAGTAGTATTGATTTGAAAAACATACAACTCACTTTGCAAATATAAGATCCAATTTCGTACACATATGTTGGCTTACTCACTATGAACCTTTACCATCTCCATCACTGATTTGCTCAGAAATATCTTCAAGCAATCACACCACTTCTCCTTCAGCCTTTTCTTCTTAGATAGTCAATAACATCAATGATACTTCTAGCATCCTCTCCTCTACTTCAACCTCATGCTTAGGTTTCCTTAATACTTCCTCAATTAGGTCAATACATCTTTTGCCACTTAATCTCCTTCATAGATCTTAGGGTTAGGTCAGATTCATTGAATCCTTCCAACTTTATGTCTTCATCTATCCTTCTAGAAATATCTCAAATCTCTTAATAGATTTACAATAAAACATTTTACATTGCATTAAATGCTTCCATACAATCAATAAATAAAGTCAACACATTTTACATAATCCAAGAATTCAACTATGTCGGCTAGAAAACTGAATTCTTCCTCAAATGTAAATTACTGACACTCGGTCAATATAATGTTCAACTCCTGATTCTTCATTAGAAAGCTCAATCACCTCAAAAATTGTTTCCTCAACTAATATTGTCTTCCTCGGCAATTAACTGATGTTCGATCAACACTGAATTTACTCAGCATATACTAGCTCGGTCGACACTAACATCACACGGCTTAAACTAGATTTCTTCACTTTTGCTTAGTTAAGCCTACCAGTTTAGTCTTCATTATTACTTAGATAAACAATACATTATCTTATCATTGTGCCACATAATCAAGTACTCATTGAACTATCAAGATAACTCAACCTTTCCTTAGGTGCTATTGTTACCAACCTTTCCTATCCCCTTCACAAAAATCAAATAGATATAGTACTTTCTTAGATAGCAATAGTCTTACCAGTTAAGGTTTGACATCAATGACAATACAAAAATTGCTTCAATTGAAGTTTCCAACAATCTCCCTCTTTGGCATTGATGGCAACACCATATGAATAACACATGAATCACCAACCAATCCAAAACTTATCTATCCATCAAAAATATTTATAATATCCTTAGCTTCATTTTGATATAGAATCCATTAGCCATGATTGTATGACCATCCACTAAATCTCTCCCTCTTACTTGATCTTCCATGAAATCTCACCATGTGTATTCATCTATGATCATCTCCCTCTTTGACAAAAATTCCAAAGCAACAACTAAACATACATCTTGTAGATGTAGATATCATTTTTTAGTTCAGTAACAATATTCCTCCCTCTATCATCTTTGCTTATGACTGATTCTTGGCTTTGTTGTACTTTTCACAACTCTAGGCTGCTCCTAAAGTGTGACCTATCTCTACATCAATTTGTTAGATACTCTTTGCAACACATTTGATGCAGTGCTCCTAGCTTGACTAGGCAGCCTCAGTTAGGGGAAGAACCCCTGAGTAACCTCTCAGATATTCATGAGCTTCTTTAGGTAAAGCTTTAGTGAATATGTCTGCTAGTTGTTCCTTTGTATTCACATATTCCATTCAGACCTCTTTATCTTGTACCATTTCCCTCAAGTAATGATATTTTATGGCGATGTGTTTGGTCTTTGTGTGCATCACTTGATTCTTAGAGATGTTGATAGCACTTGTGTTGTCACAGTAGATGACAACTAGTTTAGTGATCTCTTCTTTCATGCCTACCAACAATTACTTTATCCATACCAAGTTTGAACAATTCACTACTGCAGCCACATACTCAGCTTCAGCAATAGATTGGGAAATGCAATTTTTTTCTTGCTTGTCTAGGAAACTAATCTCTATCCAAGAAAAAAAGCTCCACCACTAGTACTCTTTCTTTCATCCACATTTCCTACCCAATCAGCATCAATATACACTCTCAGTTCAAACTTTTCATGCTTCTTGTAGTACAATCCATAGTCAATAGTCCCTTTCAAATATCTCATTATCCTTTTGACAGCCACCGTGTGATTTTCCTTAGGATTGGTAGAGAATCTTGCCATAATCCCAATAGCTAAAGCAATATCTAGTCTATTGTGTATAGAATACTAGAGCTTTCCAATAATGGATCTATACAAAGTCTAGTTTACTTCTACAACATCATCATTTTTAGACAACTTTTGTCCAGTAGCCATGGGAGTACTTACTAGCCTTGAATATTCCATACCAAAGGTTTTTAGTATCTCATGAACATATTTAGATTGGGTGATGAAAATTCCTTTCTCCATCTGATATACTTGTAAACCAACAAAAAATTTGATCTCCCCAAACATACTCATTTCAAATTTAGTTTGCATTTCATTTGAAAATTTCTTACACAAGGCATCTTGTCCACCAAATATAATATCATGTACAAAAATCTTAGCCAACAAGATTCCTTTACCTTCTTCATCTTTCATGTACAGATTGCTTGTGTCATTTGTCCTTGAGAATCTAATCTGTATCAGGTAGTTGTGCAGTCTCTCATACCATGCTCTGGGAGATTGCTTTAGTCCATACAGTGCTTTATTCAGTTTGTAAACCATGTGCCTTTTGTTTGGATCAAAAAATCCTTCTGGCTATTCAATGTACACTTCTTCTTCTAATATACCATTTAAAAATGTAGACTTAACATCCATTTGGTATACCTTGAAATCTTTGTAGGTAGCATATGCAAGTAAGGTTCTTACTCCTTCCAATCTAGCTACAAGGGAAAATGTCTCCCCATAATCTATTACTTCTTCTTGTGCATAGCCTTTTCATACCAGCCTAGCTTTATTTCTTTTTATTTGACCATGCTCATTTAGCTTGTTTTAGAACACCCACTTTGTTCCAATGACAGTTTTATTTTCTAGTCTCGGCACCAAAGTCCAAGTATCATTCTTCTCTATATGGTCTATCTCCTCATTCATTGCTTGTATCCAGTCTTCATTTTCTAATGCCTCCCTTGTCGTCTTAGGCTCAAATTCACATAGTAAACATATTGGATCTCTTGTCTTTCTTCTGGTCAGAACTCCATTATCTTTGTCTCCAATTATCTGTTCAGGCTTATGATGTCTCCTTACATGTTGTGCCAAAATAGGTTCTTCTCTCCTTTCATCTTGCTCTTCAGGTTCACCAACAAGATTGTTAGATTCAGCTTTTGAATGCTTGACAACCTCTTCCTGATACTTGGTAGCTTCCTCCTGTTGCTTGGCACATTCTTCTTCGATCTCAACATTGTTTCCCTGATGCACGACATTACTTACCCAAGACTCTTCATCATGTGAAAGTTTGTCACTTACCTCTCCTTCCTCTATATACACAAAAGATATGTAATCTTCTGGTTCTCTTTTTCTATCAGCTTCATTTTTCTCTACATACTCATCAACTTTGACATTCACACTTTCCACAATTTTGTTAGTGTTAGAGTTCAAACACTTATAAGCTTTACTTTTTGTGGAATAGCCTAGGAATATGCCCTCATCACTTTTAGCATCACATTTTCCATTCCTATTGTCCTTTAGTATGTAGCATTTTCTTCCAAAAATTTTAAAGTACTTTACATTAGGTGCATACCCATGCCATAGCTCATAAGGTGTCAGATTTTTACATTTTTTTATCTGTACTTGGTTAAGAGTATAAATAGTTGTACTTATAGCTTCTCTCCAGTACTTTTGTGCAACATTATTTTCAATCATTAATGTCCTTACACAATCCATGATAGATTTGTTCCTTCTCTCTACTATACAGTTATGTGGAGGAGTTATTGGTGCAGACATTTGTCTTTTGAGCCCTCTATCATTGCAAAATAGATTGAATTCATTGGATATAAATTCTCCACCTTAGTCAAATCTCAGACACTTTAGGTTCATACCTGTCTCCTTTTCAACCTTAGCCAAATACCACTTAAAATTTTGAAAAGCATCAGATTTTTCTTTTAAGAACATTACAGTGATCATTCTGGTATAATCATCGACAAACAGGATAAAATATCTAGCACCACAATAGCTTTGTACACCCATAGGTCCAAAAAGGTCAGTATGAACCAAATCTAAAGCATTCTCAGAAGTAAAAGTCTTTCTCTTAAAACTAGACTTTGTCATCTTACCCAACTGACATTCTTTGCACATTATATTCTCAAGTTTCTTCAATCTAGGCAGACCTCTCACTTTCTTCTTACTAATTTCTACCAGATTATCAAAGTTAACATAACATAGCCACTTATGCCATAACCAAATATCATCAAGTTGTGCAATCATACATGTTTCTTCAGATAGGTCTAGATAGAACAAATTACCTCTTGTCTATTCTCCACTTCCTATCAGTTCACCAGTGGCATCAAATAGTTTGGCCTTCTTGTGATGAAATTCCACTTGGTAACTAGTGCTATTAAGTTGTGCAACTCTCAAAAAATTATAGTTAAGACCCTCAACCCAATAAGCATTCTCACAAGTGATCTTATCAGTCACCTTAATCAATCATTTTCCTCTAACAAGAAATGGTGCATCATTACCAAATTTCACACTTCTACCTTTATAATGATCTAAGGTATCAAACTTACTCTTATCACCAGTCATGTGATGTGAACAACCACTTTCAATAATCTATTTATCATTTTTGTTCACATAAGATATCAATGCAATTTTCTCATCCTCGTCAGACTTATCTTTCATTGCAACATAGACAACTTCAATTTCAAAATCATCACTATCAGTGTCAGTCTCTTCTTCAGCTATATAGCAAGATTTCTTACCTTTTCCTTTGTAGTCCTTGTACCTTCAGTAACATCTATCTTATCTTTTGTCTTTATGCTTTATGTCTCTTTCTTCTTCCTTATCATCTATGTCAGGACATCTAGCAGCTATATGACCAACTTTATTACATGAAAAACATATAATAGGGAGTTTACCTTTATACTTTCCTTTTCCCCTTTTCAGTCTTCTAACCATAAGATCTTCTAGATCCTCAAGTTCTTCATCAGATGTGTCACTTTCACTTTCACTCTCAGTAATGCATCTTTCTTTTTCCTTCTTTGACTTACTCAAAACCATTTGTGACTTAAAAGTAGATTCAACATTAGAAATAGTGAAGTTATCGTAGTTAGAAAGTTCAAACACAGTAAGCTTACCAACCAAACTTTCCAAAGTAAGAGAATTGTTAGGGTTACATCTAGATTCCTGAATTGCTAAAATTTTGATGGCATAAATAGGACGTGGAGTTCTCAATACTTTTTTTATTATAGTTTCATCATCAATAGTTCCATTTGCTCCTCTAATAGCATTTACAACTTTTTTTATTCTACCACAATATTGTGCAATGTTCTCACCTTCTTGCATTCTCATTTCATCAAATTTACCTCTTAGGCTCTCATCTTTTGCTCTCAGTACATTTATGTCACCACCATAGATGTTTGCAAGAGTGTCCCACATTTTCTTTGCATTAGTGCAGTCTTTGATGTCTTCAAGTTCTAGATAACTTAGGGAAAATGCAATCTCCAACATTGCTTGGTTGTGCTCTTGTTTATCTCTCATCTCCTCAGCAGTCAGAGGTGCAACGGGTGTGACATAATCATGCTCAACATAATGCTTTGAAAAATCACCAATACAAACCAAATGCAGCTTCATCAAACTTTGTCATGTAGGGAAGTTCTCCTTATTTAGCTTTGGTACCTCCTTATACATCCTGATCATTTGCTTCAAGTGCCTTTAAACTTGTTCTTTGTAAGCACCAAAAACTCTAATACCAATTGTTAATATGATTTAGAACAATAGAGAGGGGGGTTGAATCAGTTGTTCTCAGGTCCAGATGTATAAAACAAACTTTAAAACTTTTCAACAAATCAAATCCAGCAACCAAAAGCTACTCAGTCATTACTGATTGCATAAAAGAAAGATATAACAGTGCAGTCCACTATCCAATAGTATCTAATTTGTAAAACATAGAAGTGTTCTAACCAAAACATTCACACAAGTATTAACACCAGGATTTATAGTGGAAACCCAATTTGGGAAAAACCACTTTGTAACATGTTACTATTATTTTCACTCTTCTGAAGTGAGCTCTGTGAAAAGCCAACCCTGTCAAAGGTTACAAACACACTATCAGGTGTGACCTAGTTAAAGGATTTAAACCACTCTATTAAAAGTGCACCTTGTTATAGGACTTACATACATCCCATTAGAATGCAACCTTGTTCAAAGGATTTATACAAATGACTATTAGGTCAACCTCTATTAAAAGGATTTTGACTGATATGATGGTTAGAAAGTAATAGTAGTATTGATCTAAAAAACATACAACTCACTTTGAAAATATCAGGTCTAATTCCATACACATATGCTAGCTTACTGACTATGAACCTTTACCATCTCCATCACTGGTCTTCTTGGAAATCTCTTCAAGCAATCACACCACTTCTCCTTCAGTCTTTTCTTCTTAGATAGTCAATAACATCAACAATACTTCCAGCATCCTCTCCTCTACTTCAACCTCATTCTTAGGTTTCCTTAATACTTCCTCAATTAGGTCAATACATCTTTGGTCACTTAATCTCCTTCGTAAATCTTAGGGTTAGGTCAGATTCATCGAATCCTTCCAACTTTATGTCTTCGTCTATCCTTCTAGAAATATCTCAAATCTCTTAATAGATTTACAATAAAACATTTTATAGTGCATTAAATGCTTCCATACAATCAATAAATAAAGTCAACACATTTTACATAATCCAAGAATTTAACTATGTTAGTTGGAAATCTAAATTTTTCCTCAAATGTAAATTACTGACGCTTGGTCAATACATTGTTCAACTCCTCAGTCTTCATTGGAAAGCTCGGTCACCTCAAAAATTATTTCCTCGGCTAATATTGTCTTCCTTGGCAATTAATTGATGTTTGGTCAACACTGAATTTACTCGGCATATACTAGCTCAGTCGACACTAACATCACTCGTCTTAAACTAGATTTCTTCACTTTTGCTCGGTTAAGCCTACCAATTTAGTCTTCATTCTTACTTAGATAAATAATACATTATCTTATCATTGTGCCACATAATCAAGTACTCATTAAAGTAGCAAGATAACTCAACCTTTCCTTAGGTGCTATTGTTACCAACCTTGCCTATCCTCTTCACAACAATCAAATAGATATAGTACTTTCTTAGATAGCAACAGTCTTACCAGTTAAGGTTTGACATCAATGACAATACAACAATTGCTTCAATTGCAATTTTCAACAACATATTCATCTTTGTGATGCAGGTTTGCAGGTACCGAGCATCATCTTCCCTAAATTTGCATGAGAGTGTTCCCTTACACATAACTCAATGGTAAGAGAGGGGAGGTAACATTCATGCCTAAAACCTTATCCTAAACATATATATTTCCTAAGTGTGGACAAGTTTCTAATTGACTACCCTATCTGAATTCGTAAATGTGACGTGAATTTGTGAACCCTATTGAGTATGCTTATGATTGGTTAGTTTTCTATATGCATGCATTCATTAGGTCGATGTTGAATTTTGTCATGTTGTGGATAAATGGTTTAATTAAGGTTAATCATAAAAGATAAATAATTATACCTTTTTAAAATGCTCAAATATTAATATATGATTATTTAATTATTAAATATTAAATAAATACCTATATTTATTAAGTGATTTAATTATTAAATTTCAATATAATAACTAAATATTTAATTAATATTAAATCAAAAATTAAAATTTTATACACAATTAAGTAATGAGTTACTTTAACATTTACTTTCAATTTCAAAGATGCATGTTTGAAAATCAAGCTTCAATTATTTATTTAAATTTAATTAAAAATTAAATCATGCATTTTTTAATTCATAAGTATTATAAAATAAAGTTGAACTCAAATCAAGAATTCAATTGTGCAAACTTTAGTCAAGTTGGAAATTAAATTAAGTGATTTTATTAATTTTAGAGTTGAGTTCTATTTCTTGATTAGGGTTGCACTTTTCAAATCCTAGCTTTCTAGGTTTTCTATATTATAGATCTAGAAGGCCATTGTAGAGATTAATCAATTAGGTTGAAGGAGTTTCTCTAGAAAATTTATGGGGTTAAATATTTTTTTTAAAGCTTTGAAGTTTTTGGAGTTGGATTTTGTCTTCATCATCTTTGTTTTCAATTTATTGATTCAAAGTAGAGTTTGTTAAACCTTTGAAGTTTTCCATTAGAATCTTTATCTTATTCATGTCTGCATAGAATTCGTGTATATTTGTTGAGTGTTTTTGGAAAATATATTTTGGGAGATTATGTTTGATTAGAGGGGTTTTGGGAAGAAAATTTGAATAGGGGTTCCCTTATAAATTTAATCTTTAATCAAGTTTCCAAATTTGACATTCCATGGCATTGAAAGAATTAAGGAAAAACAATTTCTTTTGGAGTATTTGCATGTGTTTTCTTTCCCAATTAAGGTTTCCTCAAAATTATTGTATTTTTCCCCTTGATTAAAATATTATTAATATAATAATATATTTGCATGTTTTTAAATGAAAATAAAAATATGCATTTAATTAGTACAGATCTACATGTCTAAGGAAAATATACAAGCATGTCAAAAAAATTATATTCTTAATTACTTTTATATTATTTGTATGTGTAAAAGTGTGTGTGTGTGTGTGTGTGTGTGTGTGTGTGTGTATATGTATATTTAACATCCACACACACACACACACACACAGATATATATATATATATACACACACACATATATATATACATATACATATACATATACACATATATATATACATATACATATACATATACATATACATATATATATATTTATATATATATATATATATATATATATATATATATATATATATATATATATATATATTTATATATATATATATATATATATATAGATGTATATGTATATGTATGTATATATATATATATGTACATATATATATATATACATATATATATATATATATATATATATATATATATATATATACATATATATATGTACATACATATATATATGTACATCTATATGTATATATGTATATGTATATCTATATCTATATATATGTATATGTATATGTACATATATATATATATGTACATATATATATATATATGTATATATATATATATATATATATATATGTACATATATATATATATATATATATGTACATATATATATATATATATGTACATATATATATATATATATATATATGTACATATATATATATATATATGTACATATATATATATATATGTGTGTACATATATATATATGTGTGTGTGTGTATATATATATATATATATATACATATATATATGCATGTTAAATATACATACATACATATAAATATACATGTGTGTGTAAATAAATATAGATATGCACGTTATATATATATATATATATATATATATATATATATATATATATATATATATATATATATATATATATTAAAACTAAAAATAAAAAGTGTTTATTTCCATGCATCGGTCTCTTTATAAAAATTATATTTAAAAAATAAAATAAATTTATATTTTTAATATGATGAAGTTAATATTTTGGATATTAATATATATTTAATTAATTAATGGATAGTTAATTAATGTATATTAATTGATCGTAATTTGTATTGGATTAAAATTATAATTAATTTATTTAATCTTGGATTATAGTTGACTTAATTATAAATTTATTTATAATTTGGAAAATAATTAAGTGTTGATGATGTGTTTGTATTGGTGTTCTTGACTATGTTTTTTGTCATCGTGGGTAGAATTAAGTTAGATATAGGTTGTGTGTGCTAAAATGTTGACACACTTCTATGAGTCATTAAATCTAAGATTTCTCAAGAATGAAGTCTCAAATGGTGACTCATAGCTCTTTATTCATGGAGTACAAGGGTTTATAATGGAGGCCCCCAGCTTAGACCTAGTTTGTGCCCATGCAAGTACACCATAAAATGAGAGATTCAAAGAGGAAAAGCAAGAATGCTAGTCTCCATGATCATCAAGTATGCATGCAAATAAAAATGAAAGTTATTCTATATGATAACAATGCATAAAAGAAAACTAATTTATGAAAGGAAATGATTATGTAAGATTATTCTATGAAAGAAAATATGAATCTAATCTAATATGAAAGTAAAATATTAATCTAAATGGATTGTCATGGGGCATGAGAGAAGAAGACAAGCAAAGAGAAGTTTCAATATCCAAGCTCAAGTGCTCAAGAATCTTCTCCAAAGTTTCTCTCCAAACCTGCAGCATAACAATACAAAATCTTCTATCATGTCAAATGAGAAGGAGAGGACTCCTTATAAAGACTCTTGGATGGTCAAGATTAAGAGGCAAAAAGAAATGAGCATTGGTGGAGATTAAATCTTGGTTGATCCATGTGCTCAAGATTCTTAAGAGGCAAAAAGATGAAAAAGGTCCACCACTTAAAAGTATGTGCATTCAAAGTGGAGAGAAAAATGGATTTTTATTTATTATTTATTTATTTTATTTCCTTTTTCAACACAAAGAGATATTTTAAGTGGAGATTTTATTAAAAGAGGAATTTTATTTAATAAGATGATTTTATTTAATTAAAAGGGAAGTTTTTCTTTTAATTAAATGAGGCTTAAGATAAAATGACCAAACCTTAGGAAATATTGAAATAATTGAATTAATTACGATTTGATCAAGGAAAATAATTTGAATTGAACATATTGCAAAGCATTGATTCAAGAAATTGATAAATTGGTGAATGGGGGCCCAAAGTCTAGGCGGCCATTTTAGGGTGCATACATTTGCCCCTCTTTGACTAATGCGTGATCTTCATGGGAACACATGTAGTCAAAGAATGAAGTTGAAGTGTGAGATTGATTTGGGATCACAAAACAACCCAGACGTGTGATCGATGGACGGGAACACATCAGGACAAAGATAAGCTAATTGAAAAAGACAAGGGAAACACCTCTGTAAATAGGTAATTGTCAAATCTCAAGAAAGGTTTCCCCAAGCAAGGCAATTGATAGGATTGATAAAGCTAAATCAAGGATTGAAGTTTAATAGGTACTACCCCCTCGTGATCAAAATCGAAATGGGATAGAGGAGAAATAGTGAATTGATAAATTTGATCAAATCAAACTAAAAATAAGATTCTTGATGTAAGATAAAAGATATAAGGATCATAGAACCAAGGTAGATCATCAAACATGAAAGATTATGCCCCAAGGTTGAATTAGAACAAAAGAAGTGGGGTGAAAGCGAATGGAAGATAGAAGTTTGGAAGAGGTGGAAAGAATTGGAGAGAAGAAAGAGAATTTGCCTCAAGAAAGAGGATGCCTCAAAATCAATCAATTGTTTAAGATAGAAAATTTTGATTGAGATCATGAAAGAATATAAGAAAATGATGATCAAAATGTGACCACAGTTGATTAAAATTCCAAAACAAAGATGAAGGAAAACCCTCTCAAACTCCTAATGCAGCCTAAAAATGCAAATTAACATGAAGTCTAACAATGCAAGCTACATGAAAATGCAAAGGTGTACTTGCAATAAAGAAACTATAACATAGGATTTTGTGTTCATAATTCATTAGAGAATGTTAAGGAACTTAGTTTCATCATTGGGCCATTATTAACAGACATCGGAAAATCACACAATCATCACCAGTCACAAGCGCAACTATGAAGATATGAATGTTATTTATATCTGATTGGAATGTGGAAAGATTCTAACATAAGTATCAAATACATAAAGGTCAAGATGACTTCGATGTTATCTTACCTAATTTAATGTAGCAAAACTATGCTCACATCAAGACATAGATGCCAGGATGACCATAAGAATGGTTATGCAAAAAATAGTCAAGGATGATGCCTCAAATCTAAGGGGACAACAAGAGACACTCAAGAGGTTCAAGACCACACCCACAAGCAGAAAGCAAATAAAAACATGCCCATGCCCCAAGTGCTCTAGCTATGCATCCCAAAGAGACTTATTAGACAAGGACATGCAATGAAAATCAATAACAGTCAACACACAAAGAAAAGATCATGACATAGCTCAAGCATTAAGTGTTGCATTTAAAAATTAAGTGTGTTCATTGATACTGAGTTTTGAAGATAAGGATTGAATGCTTGCAAGCAGGTAAGATCACATGACAAAACTAGGTAAGACCAAACTGATAAGTGTTGAAAAACACTCAATGTCAGGGGTTGTGTTGAAAAACACAGTTGGGGTGGTGTTGAAAAACACAATTTGTGAGATGTCCTAAAGACTAATGCATCCAAGAGACCAAAGCTAATACAGTTATGCCCCCTAGTCAAAGACAAAGACCAATTCCAAACCAAGGCAACAAGGACAAGGCATGATGGAGAAAGGCTAAGTGTCGAGGACGCGTGCTAAGAAACAAGGGTGCAAAGGCCTCAAGTAGCGCCCGTTTCTAGGTTTTCACCACTTGGATTTTATTGCAATTTTTTTTTTTTTCCAAAACTTTTTATAATTTTTTTGTATTTTTGCTACCAAGGCACCTATTTCCAAGTTTTCACCAAGGCACTTTTTCTATATTTTTTTTGAATTTTTAAAATTTTTTAATTTTTTGTATTTTTAGAATATATATATATGTTAGATACATCCAAGTGCCTATTGCTAAGTTTTCACTAAGATGATCATTTTTTCAGAATATTTTTCAATTTTTTTTAAATTTTTGACAATATATCATTTTTTTAGATTTTTTTAGGATCAATAAGTATGTACAAAGGATGCCCCCAAACAAAATGGGCATCAAACTCCCAAGAAAGATCACATCGTGTATTCCCAATGTCTAGCAAGGTGGAGAACAAGAGGGATTAGCAAGCTGGTGGAAGAGATGGAAGACAAGAGAATGAAGGAGAATGAAGGGAATAAATCCTCAAGGGCAAACTCCTCAAGAGTACCCAAGCTATGGAAAAATAAGCAATGAAAGGCTAGCATAGGATAAGTCACAAAAGCACAATGCAAAAGAAGGAAAGGATGTAGTCCAAAGGAGTAGACATGTCAAGAGGCTTCATAGCATCGTATTTTACTCTTTTTTATTAGATAAAGACCAAAGGGGAAAATGATAGTGAAAGGCTAGAATGAATGGAGGAACATAAATATGAAGGTTAAACATGAATGGAATAAAAGTAAGATCATCATAAGATAGCTCACAAGATAGCCAAATGTTTGTGTAGAGGTCAACATTGTCAAGATCAAAGAGAGAAGACAAAATTGATGAAATATGTAGAAGAACTACGCATGATGCCTAATTGCCAGGCTTTCATCACAGTACTTAACCAAGGTGCCACAAGAGAGTGGTTTTCACCATAGGACAAATTTATTTCTCTTTAATTTTTCTACCAAGGTGCCTATTTCCAGGTTTCCACCAAGGCACATTTTCAATTTTTTCTTTTTTTTTTATTTTCTTTTTGAATTTTTCTATTTTTTGATTTTTTTTTTTTTGGAAGAAGGCAAGCTTTTTAGATAGTGTTCCTTGAAAGGATAAACCATGATATGCCAAGGATTCAAAATGATATGCTCAAAGATGCTGATAGGGAAAGGAAGATGGAAGAGAAAAATGGAGGATAAGGTTTTATGTAAAGTGAGTGAGGTTGAAAGATAGGAGGAATAGGCAAATGAGGAAAAAGGATAGAAGGTAGAAGGATAATGAATGGAAAGATTGTGAAAGGGTAGATGGAAAGGAAGGAAAGATCAACATCAACACACACCTTGAAGAGTGGTGAGAGGATGGAGGAAACATGAATGAAAGAATACATGAAGGAATATGGTGAATGGATAGCAGAGGTTGCGGTTTAGGTGCATGGAATGGAAGAATGTTTTTGGAAGAAGATGAAGTGGAAGCCTTTGGAAGCTTGAATGTCAAATTTACTTTTTTCTCAACATCAAACTCTTTCAAGAGAGACATTGGAATCCATATAGTCATAGGTTTTTCATTTTTTTTTGATGATTTAGAGAGAATATCTTCAATGATGAATTTTGGAACCCATACTTGTCTTGTATTTTTCTTCTTAGATATCTCTTTTGACTTTATGCCTCCATGCCAATTAGAGGATACATGGTGATCTTGCTTTTTGATGAATTTTTGTATTGCTTCTTTTTCTTGTATTGAACACTCAAGTTACTTCCAAAAGACTTGGTACTTGTGGAAGAAGGAGGATATGAATGGTTTAGATGGGTGGGTGGATGAAAAGGATTCAAGGGTATGCATCTATGTTGATCTTGAGGAAAGATAGGAGATGGAGGGACATAAAGACCCAAGATGGATGATGAATTAGGAGAGTTAGGAGGGGAAAGTGAAGGGACATAAGGGCCCAAGATGGAAGGAAGACTTGAAGCCCTTAGTACTGGTGGAGGAGGTCCAAGGATGGATGTGGAAGATACAAAAGGATAATCAATAAGTTCATCAACATCTATATGACAACCAAGGACATCAACATCTTTGGAGTGAGCATTAGGATTTGCAATAGGATCATGAACATCTTCAATAGGAGAAACTTCTTTGATAGGATTGTTCAGAGCTTGAAAAGACTTAGGAAGAGTAGAAAGTGGAAGTGAACATGGAGTGGTAGAACAAAAAGATGGAAGACTTTGATCTTGACAAGGAGATTTGGATAGCATAAGCGTATAATTTTTCTCTTGATTTTCAATAGGCTTAACATTGGAAGTAACAAAACTATTTTTAATAACTTTAATGTGAGTATCATCTTTCGAAAGCATAAGTGTAGTAAGGTTATTTTGATTCTCAATAAGCTCAACGGTGTAAGTAGTAGCTTGATCTTGCTTAGGAGAAGACTTAAGACATGGTGGAATGAATGATAAAGGGCATGCAGGATCAAAAGAACCATGAAATGAATAAGAGACATCATGAAAAGGATTGGATGACATGGAGGGTTCTTGATCTTGATCTTTCTTTATGTTCTTTTCTTTATCATTTTTAGAGTCCTCTGGACATGGAGCCACTTCTAAGGACAAGGAAGCATGTTGAAATTTTATGGAAGACTTTGGTAGAGATGGTGAAGGACTAGATGAAGTAGGAATTATAGTGTATAAATGCTTAGGCTCTTTAGGTTTAGCATTACTGAAAGTATTTGCAGCCAAGTGAAGGTTAGCTTGAGTTTCTTTAAGAGGTAGCCCTTGAGGATAACTATAGGGAATTGCATGAAAAGTATTAGGAACTTTGTTGGATGAAGGATTTGTGAAAGATTTGAAAGTATTGGAAGCTTTAGGAAATGTATGGGTATTGGAGGAAGTAGGGGATGGAAGGGAACCATCACAAGATAAAGGTCCATCATTAACATAATCTTTCTCAAGAGTGTAATATTTATTTTCAGCATGAGAGTTCTTAAAGGAGAGATTCTTATAGTATTTACATTTATAATCAGCATGGAAAGCTTTCTCTTCCTCAATAGAAGTAGATGTATCATCTAGGTATTGTTCACAAAAATCATCAAAGTCTCTTTCAAAATCAGAACCATATGGATCACCATCACGATCTATCCAATGTGATGACCCATTTCCAGTAAATATGAGCACGTGACTAGGAGGACTCTTAGGAATAGGTGTGTCATAGGTATCACTATATTGTCCATCATCATAGTCATCAAGGATGGGCATGTCACTCTTCATAGAAGAAGTATCACAAGGATTGTCATGTTGCTCATTATGGTATGTCTTGAGAAGAGAAGTAAGAATCTTGGGAGAAGTAGAAGAGGAATGAGATCGTGAAGAAGAGGAAAGTGAAGACCTAGTGGAGGAAGAAGACTTGGATAATGAGGAATGTGAATAATGTCTAGAAGAGTCATCGTAAGACTTGGAAGATGAGGAAGGATGAGAAGACTTATAAGATGAAAATTGTTTGGAAGAAGGAGGTCATGACAAGATCATGTGTATGATCCTAGCAAAGGCATCTGATTCGATCAACTTTTCTTTTATTTTTGTCTTAATTTTATCACTCGTAAAATATCTAGAAGGACTATTGGAGGAATAAAACTCTTCGAATTGAGCAATGAGTTCGAGATCATCTATTTTCAAGAGAGGTTCCATAACAAGATAGTTGAAATTAATGGTTTTGTAAGAGGAGGAATCAAGCATGGAAGTGAAAGAAGAGATGAATAGAAGAAGGTAGACTAGATAATAAGAGGAAAAGAATCAAGAAGATGTGAAGAGTTTAGGAAGAAGAGGAAGAAGCATGAAGGAAGAAGAGAAAGGATGGAAATGGGAGACTAGGAAGACATGGGAGATGTGGAAGAAAGAAGACCAAGAGTCATTTTGTGCAACTTGATACCATTTAAGTTCATTTAGATGTTGAGCAACATGTCATAGCACTTAAGATCTAACCTAGACTAACCAAGGAAGACTAGAATGGTAGGAATCAGCTCACTATTTGACAGACTGCAGGACAGGTCCATGTGAGGAAATGTAGTCCTATGCGAAGAAATGCTAGGGATCGTGCGAAAATATGCTAGGCTCATGCAAGAAAAAGTTGGATCAGACTGGTAAAGCAAAAATAGAGACTTCTAACAAGACTGTACTAAAACTATGCGCGAGGAAATGAAATCCCACATGAGAAAATGAACAGTCCACATGAGGAAATGAAAGCTCACATGAGAGAATGTAGGGAACGAGGTGAGGAAAAAGGATCAGACCACCTAATAGCAAGTTGTAAACTCAGGAACTCAGTTTTTGTTTGTTTTAAATAACCAATTATATGCATCAACAGATTTGTACCATCAATCAAGCACGCAAGATAGCAATCAAGGAGCTCAAGAAACAAATGTCTTCAAACAATGAGCAAGGGACAAAGCAACCTTGCACATGAACAAAAATAGTGACTTAGTATGCTACTCCTTAAAGATTCTACTTGTGTATGTTCTCAAAATGTTTTTCCAATCATGCACATAACCTTAGCAAATAAAAATTTGGTTGCACTATGGTTCTTAGTAATGGTTTGAATCTGCAATTTTTGCAATCTCAAGAGGGAAAAATCCAATCTAGGTGCACTAGGGTTTTGACATATTCTGAGAATTTAATCAATCGAAGATGCTGAGGAGATTTGACAACCCAACAAGAAACTACACCTGTGGAGATTTCTTTCACAAGGACATTTGTATAGCGATTGTTACTACCATGGAAAAAATGGCTATTATCGCTTGAGGTTCCATCCACGTGGTTGACACAATAAAGGGAATGTCCACTATGGTTAACCTCTCTAAAAAGGTGACTCACAAAAAGGACCACATGGGGACTTGGTTTAGATTCAAAGATCTAAGTTTCTGGTACTACCCAAAAAGAGAGTAGAGCATAATCCTCTAGCCTCTTCACTTCACCCAAACATAGCAAGCAAGTTCATTGATGCGCTAAGATTGAAACCACCTCACCAAGGTTCATAATGTCAAAAATAATGTTTATCGAGCTCTCTAAGTGGGACCAAGAGAGAACGTACCGATCAATGTTGAAGACTAAACCAAGTAAGACCGTGAGATAGTAACAATATTCTCCCTACCTACAAGGGGTCCTATCATCAAGAAGAGCTTTGCAAGAAACCCACTCTCTCAAGAACACCACAAATAGTGTTCATAGGGCCTAATTACTATGTGAAACACATATGCAAGAAAGTGAATCTATGTTCTTTTTAGAGCCCAAAATTGAAGTGTGATTTATGAAAGCAATAAGCACTCAAGTTAGACACATGAGAGATTCATTTTATTCCAAAAATCTAAATGTTATAGAGATTCAACACAATACCTCAAATCCAAAGCAATGCGCCTTGCTGCTATGCTATTTTAGAAAATAGAATCAAGGAAATAAACACAGCAACCATTAAGTGTCAAAAAATAGCAAGCAAAACTAGCAAATCTAGAAATTTAGGTCTCTACTGTTAGAATGTCACGTGAGATAGTACATAGTGTCGTGTGAGAAAGTACATAGAGATACATGAGAAAATACTTTTGTCGCATGTAGAAATGCTAATACCAATAAATCCTCATGTGATACAGCGGGAAACCTCACACAAGACTCCATACTAGAGACGCACAGAAGTACGAACAACGCATGAAAATCATCAGAAAAACAAAATAAAATAATATGAGGCAAGAAATGCAATTTTTTGCCCCACGATGGGCACCAAAAATGTGTGCTAAAATTTTGACACACTTCTATGAGTCATTAAATCCAAGATTGCTCATGAATGAAGTCTCAAATGGTGACTCATAGCTCTCTATTCATGGAGTGCAAGGGTTTATAATGGAGGCCCTCAGCTTAGACCTAGTTTGTGCCCATGCAAGTACACCATAAAATGAGAGATTCAAAGAGGAAAAGAAAGAATGCTAGTCTCCATGATCATCAAGTATGCATGCAAATGAAAATGAAAGCTATTCTATATGATAACAACGCATAAAAGAAAACTAATCTATGAAAGGAAATGCTTATGCAAGATTATTCTATGAAAGAAAATATGAATCTAATCTAATATGAAAGTGAAATATTAATCTAAATGGATTGCCATGGGGCATGAGAGAAGAGGACAAGAAAAGAGAAGTTTCAATATCCAAGCTCAAGTGCTCAAGAATCTTCTCCAAAGTTTCTCTCCAAACCTGCAGCATAACAATACAAAAATCTTCTATCATGTCAAATGAGAAGGAGAGGACTCCTTATAAATAATCTTGGACGGTCAAGATTAAGAAGCAAAAAGAAATGATCAATGGTGGAGATTAAATCTTAATTGATCTATGTGCTCAAGATTCTTTAAGAGGCAAAAAGATGAAAAAGGCCCACCACTTAAAAGTATGTGCATTCAAAGTGGAGAGAAAAAGGGATTTTTATTTATTATTTATTTATTTTATTTCCTTTTTCAACACAAAGAGATATTTTAAGTGGGGAATTTATTAAAAGAGGAGTTTTATTTTAATAAGATAATTTTATTTAATTAAAAGGGAAGTTTTTATTTTAATTAAATGAGGCTTAAGATAAAATGATCAAACCTTAAGAAATATTGAAATAATTAAATTAATTACGATTTGATCAAGGAAATTAATTTGAATTGAACATATTGCAAAGCATTGATTCGGGAAATTGATAAATTGGTGAATGGGGGCCCAAAGTCTAGGCAACCATTTTAGGGTGCATACAGGTTGGACACACCAGAGGCTTGGAAAGTATTTTCTTTTGCATATATGTTTTAGTTGCATTATGTCTATGAGATGTTATCATTTCAATCTTATCACCTAACCTTGTTTCAGAGTTGTGTTCATAATTGATCATTCTTGGAGTATGTTTTGATGGTATGGTTTTTGAGAACTAGTATGTTCTTGTGTACCATAAAGGGACTGATTTATGTATCATTTTTACTATTATAATTCTATTTGGTCTATGAACTTAGGGTAGGTTATCTAAGTGTATAAAAATAAAGTGGCTTGTAATGGGGGTCGAGGCCCTGAAGTGGCTGCTAGGGTAACCTATTGTAAGTAACTTAATAAGTGATAACTTAATACATTAATAGGGTTTAAAATAAATTAATAATATTTTTTGTGTTTCTCTCCCATGCCTTGAATGCTAGTAAATGCTAGGATGGAGTGAAATAATATAATTTTTGGTTCATATGAGACATTGAGGTCTGGTATAGTTAGTTTCCTTGTCTATATGAGAGGATTTATGATACCATGTATGGTCACTTGGAGGCCATGGTCCAGAGAGGCTACCAAGGTAACTCAAGGATTAGACATATGTGATGACACTTCCCTATATGCATCTTAGGTTTCCTATGACTATTTGGTGGCTATGGTAGTGTGTAGAGTATATTGTTATAGTGAGCTTCTAGGATTTGCATGTTCATACCTATTATTGGCATTGTGGTTTTATATCCTTGTACCTTTGATTATCTTTGAGTGAGGCCTAGTGTTTGTCTCCTTAGTACGGTGGGGTGGACCTCAAGGTTCCACATGGTTGAGTGGTAGTGATTCTATTTACCATTGACATCTGGTGTTTGTCTTCTTGTGCTTGGATCAACCTAGTTTATGTTACCATAGTCATTGTTGGATACTTGCTCATTGTTATCTTGAGATGTATATCTTATATTCTATTATGTATTGATTTGAGACATCCCTTTAGGAAATGTTATGTATTGTAATTATGACTTGACTCATTATTGCGATCCTTGTGACTTGTGTAGTGGAAGATGTTTCATTATGTATACCATATTGTATTAGTTGTATATTTTCTTACATTAATATGATCGTGTATCTTGTTATTTAGTTTCAATATGTATGTTATTTACTTTATGGTTTTTGTTAGTAGTTTAGTTAACATTGTAAGTAAAACTACATCATAGAATACTTGGGAGTTGTTAACCATATTTATATACTTTGGTGTAATGTTTATCTTATGTTTTTTCTTTCTTCCACATTTTTATTGGTTAACTTTAAGAAAAAAACATTATTCCATCAACTTAGTATCATGTTAGGTTATTTTCTCATGGGTTCCCTAGCAAGTCATTACAAGAAATGCTAGAATGTAGATCACTTGCCAAGATTCTATATATATTGGAATAAAAACCCATCCTTAAGCCAAGCCTAATTATCACAACCAAAGAAATAAGGGTGCTAATGCAAGATCTAAACCAAAGGGGGTTTTTGTATTCCTAAAAGGATAGATGATATGTGATATGATAAAGTAAGAGATAGAAAATTGGATCTACTAAATTAATTGCATGAAAAAGGAAAGATGTACCTTGAAACAAAAGAGAAGATTTAAACTTTGGATATGAATTTGACATTCGTCAAAATGTTAGATCCTTTTGTACTCCAAATCTAGGAAACTGAGACTTGTAACTGTCTTCTCTGCAATTTTTAGCCAAAAAATGGAGGGACATGTTGTGAAGTCAACTTGTACCCAGGGACAAGTTAAGAAGTCGACTTGTTCCCAGTACTACCCAAACTAATGAAACTTTCTAGGATCTTGTGTCTACACCTATACTTCTTAGATGTGAGACTGCAACTCCATAACCTATTCCTGCACACAAAAAATTGGGGGAAATGGTTGTTGAAATGGGTTTTCCTTGGTCAAAACCATGTTTAGGAATTAACCTTCAAATTGAATTGAAATTGCATAAAGGAAAGTAGCACGTAAAGTAAAAAGGTAAATGGTTAATTCACCTTGTATAAAACCCTCGTGAATGGATGTAGTAATTTCTCAAATCCATGAAGATGCTTTTAACTATGCTTGGAATGAGATTTAGAATCAAGGATTCCTTCACAAATGCATGTATCTATAAATTCCATTGCTAGATCTTGAATGTATGTATGTTTGATAATCACTTGGAGAAGGAGGGAGAAAGAAGGATAGATAGATGGATCTTATTGCTTGATTTTGAATTCCTCTACTTATCCATCATGGGAGAGAAACTTGCATCAACTATAGAATATTATGTCTTCTTAAATGGTTCTTGAATAAATGGATACTTGGAGATCTTGAATTGGATGTTTTCCTTCAAATCTTGAATCCAAATCCTTAATCACACAACTTGAATGCTTGAATTATTGCACTTTAATATGATATTATTTGTATATGATTGATGGATACAAAATGAGAGGAGAGGATGTCCTTTTATACTCATTTTGGGATTCAAATTTGATCAAGGCCAACCACATGTTGGCATAAAGCAGAATTGCCACTAGTGACAACACTTATTTGCATTCTGAGTGCAAACCGAGCAGACAGTGCAAACCGAGCAGACAGTGCAAACTGAGCAGATAGTGCAAACCGAGTAGTTAGTACAAACCGATCAGGACAATGTAAACCGAGTAACATCTTGTCTACCGAGTCACCAATGCTTACCGAGTTCAATACCTACCGAGTGATCAGTATGAACCGTGCCTTCACTTCTACCGAGTGCATGACGATGCCGAGTAATGCAGTGGACGCCGAGTATCAGAAAGTCACCGAGTCAGTGTGAAGGAACCGAGTAACCATATTTGGGCCGACTTAGTAGCACTTATGTTTATTTGTCAAGCCGACTGTGCAATTGTAATTGTAATTAATTGTTTGAGACCTGTATATAAACAATGATGTAGAAATAAAAGAAACATGCACAAGTAATGAAATATATGATATAGAATATATAAAAGAGTAAGAAAGGTAGAAATAAGCGAATTGCAGAAGGCTTCAGAAGTATAAGATACAGCAAAGACAAATTCATCACAGAAGGTGATCAGTACATCAGCGAATCTCATTCAGCAATCCAGTTGCAAAGCAGAGATCTACTGTTTCATTCTAACAGGTGAATCAGTACTAAATCCTTTAACCGGGTAGACTTAACAGTCTTTGTATAAATCTCTTTACCAAGTGCATACTTCACTGTATGTTTGTAAATCCTTTAACAAGGTGGATTTAGCAATCCTTATTGCTCCTAACAGGGCAGATCATCAGAAGTGATCAAATTGTAAGCCTTAACCGGCCAACTTTATTCTGCAGTATTAAAGCTTTGTGGGTTTCATCCCCACCCCAGTTTTACTTTCTTTTGGAAGGTTTCTGGGTAACCAAATCTATGTGTCATTGTTGTGAATGCTTTTAAGTTTCATGCTTTCTGTATGCAAAGGTTAAAAGTAAAATACATGTTAAAATTAGAAGAAAATTTGGAGTTACTGATTCACCCCTCCCCTCTCAGTAACTTGGTTAATTCCTGAATATTTCCAACAATTGGTATCAGAGCTGCATTGGTTCTCAAGACAAAGCTTAACTAGCTTGAGCAAAGATCCAGGACAATGGAGGTATTCAAACTGAACAAGGTGATTGAAAATGAAAAGCTAGATCTGGAAATGGCCATAGCTAAACTCAAAGAAGCAAAAGAACATCTTTCCCAATCCCTAAGAAGAAGGAAGGAACTTGCAAATTAGATGAATGATCAGAATTACATTGAAGAAAAGATTGAAGATCTTCTTCCCTCAAATAACTCAGATGAAGCAAACAATGCTATCAAAGAACTCCTAGAAAAGAATGGGTCTCTGCAGGAAGAAGTGAGAAAATTAAAAAGAGAACAAGAACTACACTCTACAAGATTTTGTGAGATCTTGGAACAGAAAAACAAGTTGAAAGATGAATTAGATGAAAGAAACATTGAAGTCCAAAACAAAACCCTTCAGCTAGAAAACCTAATTGATCAGATCTCTCATACAAACGAAGAAATTCTAAATCTAAGTTCAGAAATAGAAAACACAAAAGAAGAACTAAGATCTGAAAAGGAAATCAATCTAAGATTGATAGATGACCTAAATGCTGAAAAACAAATCAATGAAGGAATGCTGAAAAGTCAAGAAGACTTGAATCAGCTGTATGAACGAAATCTTCATAGGCAAAAAGGAAAAGCAGGACTTGGATACAAAGAAGAAGGCGAATCCTCTAAGCAAGGTACAAAAAGAAATAAAAAACCTACTTGTAATCATTGTGGTAAAATAGGACATACTTCAAATAAATGTTGGAACAATGAAAAAGCAGAATTCAATGGAAAATGTTATAGCTGCAATCAACCTGGTCATAAAGCAAATGAATGCAGGGAAAAACCTAGATTCAGAGGTAATTGTCACAAGTGCAACAAACAAGGTCACAAGGCATCCGAGTGCAGATCCAAGATATTTAATCCAGCAGAACAAATTGTGAAAGCAATGTTTGGATGGGACTACAACACCTGGTGTAGATGTCATTACTGTGGAGAATATGGACACATTGGCATGAATTGCATAAAACATCATCTAAGGAAAAAAGATACTACCATAAGATGTTTCAAATGCACTAAACTCGGTCACATAGCCAGAAACTGCATGAATGCCAGTGAAATTGAAGAAGGAAAGAAGAATGAAGCAACTAAGGTCAGGAAACAGGTCAGACAAAAATGGATTCCTAAAGCTACCGAGCAATCCAGTCCAAGTAATGGAATGGATGGCTCTACCGACTCAGACTAAATTTCCAAGGAAGCACTGGAACTGTATTCTCATAGATCAATCTCAAGCAGTTCCAGAACCGAAATTAAAAGAAAATTCTAAATCAGCATGCAAGATGCAGTGAGATCACAGCAAGGTCGGTATAGTCTTCACCGAGCGAGGTCGGTATAGTCTTCACCGAGCGAGGTCGGAGCATTATGAATTCTTGAGTTCACCGAGTTGCGAAGTCTTTTCCGAGCAATTAATTCTTGGTGGGTGACAGTCTGTCAGAATTCCTACCCTAATTTGAAATGAGCATTAATGACAGAATTGTAAACAAAAAGCAAGTAATCGAACTCATTCTTCACCGCGAATCTTTAAGCACTTTGAGAGCAGAAAACTTCAAGGGCAACCCGGCGATTTAATACTCTTGCGAAAGGAATTTTCTGTGAGCTACCATGGCATCATCCAGCACCTCAGCGAAGAAAGGATCAGACATGTTAGTCCAAGGGGAGTGGAAAGCACCAGATTTTAAGATCGTGCCCACAGTTGCAGCCGCCCTAGATCCGAATGGAGCTCAATCTCAGATTCCTCCTAAGGTACTGCTTATCAACGATATCCGTAATCATTTTAACTGTTCTATTCAAGAAATGGGAAACCTAGAACTAGACATTGTGCGTGAGGAACTATGTGTGGATAATATTTTGAAACCCGAGCACAAACATCTGGAAGATAAGGGTTTAGTCCACATTGCACATCTTCCTCGAAACTTTTGAGATAAATGGGTTAGGTACATTCTCAGCCGAGTACACGATGGCAAGATTTGGCTTGAGCAACCTATTGAGATCACAAGGAAAATGATTCATCAAGTTACCGGTCTTCCCATGTTGAACAAAGCGAAAACTACCAAAACCCTAGGTCGGACGGAACTAGAGAAGAAAACCCTAGCTGAGTGGGATGGTAGAGGTATGAAGGTTAGCAGCATTACCGATGCCGAACTGAAGTTTGGTACACATATCATTGCACACAAGATTTACAGTTCTAGTCGACAGAACAGTGTCTCATGTGAAGCTGTTGACCTAGCATACAAAGTGGTCAAAAACAACTTGACATTTGACCTAGCAGACTTATTGTTGAAACAGTTCAACAAGAACATGGAAAGCATCAAAACTTCCAAAAACAATCCATGTAAGTTTGGATCCTTGATAGTCTGTTTATTCTTCTATGTTCAGAAATTCTTCCCTTCTAAAGGAAAAGTTGTATGGAGAAAAGATGTGCCTGTACTTTATGAAATTAATGAATACATCGCAGAAATGGGTGAAAACTTTGAAAGCATCATGGATAATTATTTTGAGTCTTTCAAAGAGAAAATGAATGATAGATTCCGGATTCCACAGAAGTTGGTGGAAGATTACAAAGATGACATCTGTTTTATGGTAGATTGTGATAATGTGTATGTTCAAGCAGTTAAACCGAGAACTGTATATGTAAAACCTCTTCCCTATGAAGTAAATATTGATGAAACCAAGAACATTATTGAAGCACTTCTAAATCAGCCTGTCAATCCCAAAGCCCCATATTTTGGAACATATGATGAAGCTAAGATGAGAATTGAACTAAGCAGAAAGCTTCCACAGGCGGTAAACAAAGGAAAGAAAAGAATAGCTAAAATGCAAATGATAACCGAGGAGAAAGAAGAAATAGGTGAAAAAGAAGAGGAAAAGGATGAGAAAACAGAGGAACCAGAACCTGCAAAGAAGAAAGGAAAAGTTTTTATCACTAAGGCATCTGTGCCTCCCACTGCTGTGTTTACAAGGAGAAATACAAGAGGAAAGGCAGAAAAGGCAGATAAGGACATAGTATTCAAAAGGCCTCCTCTAACCCTTCAAGAAAAGCTCAAACTCTTCAGAGATGGATCAGGATCTGGAGTAAGTAACATAAAATCCTTGAGATATGAAACCAGATCGGAAGCAGAACAGAAGGAAATAGAAGATGCTTTTGTTGAGAAGATGGGACAGTGGAAATACTCTCCTGAAGAAATTACCCCACAGGTTCCAGCAGCTCTATTGAATCCGATAAGAATGAGATGGAGCAATGCAAGGCAAACTGTAATAGACATATTTGATCAAAACCTAAGACAGTTGATGCCGAGCCTGAACAATGATGAAGTAAAGAAGGCACTAAAAGAAAATGAAAAGAAGATGACACTGAAGTTCAATACTTGTTTGATTTTGATCAACAATATTGAATCGGTTGTGAAGGCTGCAAAAGCCACATGGAAGAACATTTACCACCTTCACCAACCGAGCATTGAAACTGTAATAATAAAGGATATTGAAGATGATAGCGATGAGCAAGAAGAAGACACCGAGGTAGATGATACTGTAAGGATAGCAGCAGAAGTCATTGCATCCCTTCCTACCTCTCCAGTGAAAGTCTCTACATCCAGCCCAGAGACACCTTCAAGCATGGTTGTGACAACTTCCACATTTGTCCAATCATCCCTAGCAACATCAGAGGCAGCTACCATTTCTTCTACCGAGCTGCAGTCTCCTGTACCAGTAAGTTTTCCAGCTTTTGAATCATCAAGTGTAAATATTGTAAGTTCTCCAGTAGAAAGTATACCAGTGTCAATAGCCAGCCCTATTTTATCTACTATCACTACTACAAGAGCATTAAGTATAGATAAGCCTAAGGCTCTACCGAGTATAAAATTTTTGGGTAAAAATATAGTTGAGGATATAGACCTAGACGAAGAGATAGAGATTCCTACTTTAGATTTTGCAAATCTCTCAGCAGACCAGATGCAGAATATAGGTGAGATCCTCCAAAGGAAAGAAAAACAAAAGAAGCTTAAGGAGGAGAGAGACAAAGAGTATCAAATCATCAAGGATGCTAAGGACATTTTGTCTGATGCATTAGGCATTAAAGTAGACTCCTCCCAGCATGTTTTGTTACAATTGGCAGAAGCAGTTGAGAAATACAATGAGGACTCATCCGGGACAGAAAAGTTAGTTGAAAGAGCCGAGAAGAGATTCAACAATAAAGTGCTTGAGCACATTGCTCAGCACATAGCTATTAACCAAGTGGAATTGAGTTCAGTTTTGTCTAATACAGAGTCTATTTATTCGAATGCTACCTCTCTTTTGGCCAGACTATGCAATTTTGCCGAGTTCACAAAGGATGTCAAAGATAAAATGAATAAAATGGATGAGGATATGAAGGTTAGCATACAGAAGCTGCAACTTGAACCAAGTTCAAGCTCTGCTCATCACATGAAAATTTCACATCTATCCAATATGCAGTCTGATCTATTGAAAGAAGACTCAAGGATCCGGTCCACACTGCTAGACATCCAACACATGATCCTTCCCATCATGAATACAATGTATAAGCACATTGAACATTCCAGAACATTGATTCATGACAATCAGTTCTCCATAGTAGATCACATGATTGAACTCTCTGCAGAAGTTCAAATTGCTATACAAACATGTAAGATTCTGCAAGAAAGTTGGGACAGAACCCTGGCACTAATAATGAAGGTACATTCTGATTTCTTATCAAATTTTGGATTCTCTCTGTAAATAAATTGTATATGCACCTTTGGCATTATCGTCAAAAAGGGGGAGATATGTATAGAAGGATATGTATACAGTTATAGATTTGTATAAGAAACAGTTAGCACATTGAAAGGGGGAGACAATGTATAAAGCCCTATAACAAAGACAAATTTTGAAAAATCAAAATAAAACTCAGCATGATTCGGTGTATATAAATTTTGGCCAATAAGTGTTTTTGTCACTAATGCCAAAGGGGGAGATTGTTGGCATTAAGCAGAATTGCCACTAGTGACAACACTTATTTGCATTCTGAGTGCAAACCGAGCAGACAGTGCAAACCGAGCAGACAGTGCAAACCGAGCAGACAGTGCAAACCGAGCAGACAGTGCAAACCGAGTAGTTAGTACAAACCGATCAGGACAATGTAAACCGAGTAACATCTTGTCTACCGAGTCACCAATGCTTACCGAGTTCAATACCTACCGAGTGATCAGTATGAACCATGCCTTCACTTCTACCGAGTGCATGACGATGCCGAGTAATGCAGTGGACACCGAGTATCAGAAAGTCACCGAGTCAGTGTGAAGGAACCGAGTAACCATATTTGGGCCGACTTAGTAGCACTTATGTTTATTTGTCAAGCCGACTGTGCAATTGTAATTGTAATTAATTGTTTGAGACCTGTATATAAACAATGATGTAGAAATAAAAGAAACATGCACAAGTAATGAAATATATGATATAGAATATATAAAAGAGTAAGAAAGGCAGAAATAAGCGAATTGCATAAGGCTTCAGAAGTATAAGATACAGCAAAGACAAATTCATCACAGAAGGTGATCAGTACATCAGCGAATCTCATTCAGCAATCCAGTTGCAAAGCAGAGATCTACTGTTTCATTCTAACAGGTGAATCAGTACTAAATCCTTTAACCGGGTAGACTTAACAGTCTTTGTATAAATCTCTTTACCGAGTGCATACTTCACTGTATGTTTGTAAATCCTTTAACAGGGTGGATTTAGCAATCCTTATTGCTCCTAACAGGGCAGATCATCAGAAGTGATCAAATTGTAAGCCTTAACCGGCCAACTTTATTCTGCAGTATTAAAGCTTTGTGGGTTTCATCCCCACCCCAGTTTTACTTTCTTTTGGAAGGTTTCTGGGTAACCAAATCTATGTGTCATTGTTGTGAATGCTTTTAAGTTTCATGCTTTCTGTATGCAAAGGTTAAAAGTAAAATACATGTTAAAATTAGAAGAAAATTTGGAGTTACTGATTCACCCCTCCCCTCTCAGTAACTTGGTTAATTCCTGAATATTTCCAACACCACAAATGTAAACCTCAAAGGAAAACCTTTCCAATGAGTCTGATGAGATCTATTTATGTCCTAAATTATACCATATTTTATCCATCCCATATGCCTTCATACGTATTTCTATATTCCACTTCTATACCATTTTCTCATTTTATGTTGCATATATTTCTATATACATAAGTAATATTTATATTATTTTTTGGATAAAATATATGAATAATTATTATTTGATTGTATTTTCTATTTTGTTTTTTTGTTTCTATTTTTTCCATTTCTATTTTCATTATTTTTGGAGAGAGCGGTGACATTTCCCTGCATCCTTGCCTTCGGTGACTCATGGCATTGACTCGACCCTTTGATGTTACAATGGTATGTGTTTTGTTATGTTGTTTCCATTG
Source organism: Chamaecyparis obtusa (assembly GCA_027943335.1). NCBI lineage: Eukaryota > Viridiplantae > Streptophyta > Pinopsida > Cupressales > Cupressaceae > Chamaecyparis > Chamaecyparis obtusa. Next base: position 104,989 of record BSBK01005852.1, on the reverse strand, counting down.
TCGTTTCATTTGAACATAGATTTTTGTATAACTTTTCAGTGATTATGTTTCCCCTTTTAGTTGTTTATTACTAAATTGGTTCATATGCCACACATTTGGGTGAAAGATTTGGGACAAATATGATCCATGAATTTTTTCTCCTTTTACAGGAAAGCTACTCGATAGATAATTTTCTAGCAGCAAACACAATATTCTATTACCTTAGAAAATCTCAATTTGGCACCAGAAATGAGAGAATACAAGATAGTTCTTTTGGTGTCAACTTTTAACAGCCAGCATAATCTTCGTTGAGGTGTAGAAAAGAAATGTGAAAGAGGCATAGAAGAGATTTATTCTATGATATTTCCCAGTTTAGCATTACAATTGTTTTTGGTATGAAATGTTACTGAGTTGATTTGTTTGCAAACTATTGTGAAGATATTTGTAGGTTTTGTCATCTCCTACTTCACCATCTTCCTCATAAATGTTTCAAATTATACCTCTTCTTAAATCAGGGATTCATATTTAGAATTTTGTTTCATGATTAAAATAGTGCAGCATAAGATTTTAATTGCATAGATCTTGCAAGGAGCATGAAAATAGGTAAAAGGCATGAAATTTAAGACATCTTAATCACCTTCTGCAATTTGGTCAATCAACATGGCCATTTTGCTATTAAAAAATTGAGGTACCTTTGTTCATGGTATGTAATGAGATTGCACTATTCTACATAATATTTCTAGATTGACTTCCATTTTGGGGTTTTAATTTGTATCGACTATCAATGGCAATGAGTATTTTAATGCTTTTCTCCTCCCTACACAAGCAAATTTCAATTTTTAGCATTTATTTTCAATTTCTGTAGCAAATGATTAGAGGTTGACACTAGATGAGAACCAAAAATAAGCAGCCATATTGATTTAAAAATTTGGGCCGGATTTAATATTATGTTGATATTGGGCAAGAGAGTAATTTTTAAAAATAACGACATGAATCAAAACTTTTGTTACCATCCTAGTCAAATCTTTATTACCAGTACCGAAACCATTCGAATAAATTTATTTCTGTAAAAGGAAATACAACAAAAAAACACGACAAGAAGAAAAGACAACAGCTACGGGAGGAATAATTAATCCACCCACAAAATTATAGGCCCGAAATTCATCAAGAAATTGAAATGAATTTCGTTAGTGGTTGAAAGAATAAAAATTATCTTCTCTGAAATCAACGGCTCAGTTTTAATCGCACTTGCATGACTAAATATAAGATGGAGGAAAGGTTAACTGTAGAGGTGTGAGGGGTGGAAAATGTTGTGTGTTTTTGACCATTTTGTTGAAAATGATCTGTGTTTTTGCACAAGCATTATTTTTTACCTGTGTTGTTTTTGCACCCAACAAATTTTTACCAGTAAGTGAGACACAACCGAGGATAGAATATTCAATTGAGGAGTTATAGTTTAAGGCATAGTTTAATTGGTTCACTTGATCATATGTATTTTTTATTCTGCCAACTATTAATATTTAAAATTTTCATAAATATAATAATGATGTGCATTCAACTTATAAATATTTTAATCAATTAAATATCTTTGCTCATCAATTTGATAAAAATGACTTCTAAAACTAAATATTGACTTCTTTTCTAATATTTTAATATAATATATAAAATGAAAATGATCCAATATCTATATTACCAAATTTTAAAAAAATCCTTCTCAAAATTGATTGTAAATATAACATAAAGAAGAGTCAACATTTATTAAATTAGGAAGATTTCTTTCAATTGAATATTTTTGAAATAAATTTAATAGAAGTGAGTTTGCTTCATTTTCTAGTAAAGTAAAAAGAGTTGAAAATAATATAAAGCCACTTTTTTTTCGTTCTTTATTAATCACATAATACATAATTTTAACTAATAAAGTGAAAAAAGTTAAAATAATGTAAAACAACTTTTTGTTGATTCTTTATTATTTACATAAGCTAGTAACTATTATTTAAAAAATTCAAAATTTTTTAATAGACACTTTCTACTTTGTTTTAAAAAAATTCCATTACAAGTCCAAAAAAATTCATCTTTAATTGTTTACTTAAAACTACACTTTCTAATTAAAAGAATATTTTTTTAATAAAATCTTAATTATTCAAGTTTCTAATTTTAAATAACTTTCCTTTTCATTATAAATTTTATTTCTATTATACTTAGAATGAATCAAATAACCAATTCTTTTCTAAAGAACATTGAATTTACATTTTATATAAAAACTTACTTGTCTCATAATAATGAAAAACTCCAAAACAAACCAAAAAAGTATTTACAAATCAAAAAATATAAATGAAGAAGAATCCAAAATATAAAATATAATTTCTATAGATGTGAACCAATTCTTTTCTAAAGAACATCGAATTTACTTTTTATATAAAAAATTAGTTGTCTAATAATAATAGAAAACTCCAAAACAAATCAAAAAATTATTTATGAATCAAAGAATATAAATGAAGAATAATCCAAAATATAAAATATAATTTCTATAGATGTGAATCAGGTGAATGCAAATTTTCAAGAGAGGAATATACTATAAATGGAAGTGATAAAAGAAGATTGTTGGGAGATATGTTCTTATAAAAGTAAAATATAGAGTGAATTTTTAGCTTATAATGAAGTTTGATACAAATTTGGTCCACAGAACATAAAATAAAAACTTTTATCAAAATTTTATATGAACTTATATTGTCTTATGGAGTACTTGTGCCTTGTTTTCAAGCCCGTTCAAATTCTAAAAATGTCATACTTGAAATATTTTACTTGAATGAATCTAATGGTCTTTGGTCCAACATGCTCTTATGAATTATATGACCTGAATTATATGGAAGGGCACTTCCTTTAAAACCAAAAATAGGAATACTTACATTAGAAACTACTTTGAACATTCTTATCTAATCCCAAGCACTTCCAAAATCATGATAATTTCTAGGAATAAACAATGATTAGAAACCAAGTCAATGGTCAAATATGTAATATTTGTCAATGGTTGCATGAACTTCTTATGTGTATCTCATAGCCTTAGGTATAAATACTAAATCTTCTACCAAATTCAGCATATTCAAAGCTTCCTTTCACAATATTCTCTTCAACACTTCACTTAAATGAGAGAGAGAGAGAGAGATATACCCTCAATGTAGTACCTCACTCCTAGTCTGATTTTATAAATGTTATGATTATTTTAGGATGATAGATTATATGTTAGGAGATCATTGATTCTTATGATTTTACTAACCCCATACTTGCATGTGTATGGTTGATGTGTTTATTTTATATTTTTGTTTGACGTGCCTGATGTGGTTGAGGGACGGAGTCGTAGTTGCTTGTGAGATCCACATGATTGGTTGATCCTCGTCATTGTTTGCTATATATTATTGTATGTACATGCTTCATTTTGTGATGTCAGATTTGTAGGTACAAGGCATCGTCTTCCCTGAATTGGCAGGACTGAGCATGCCCAAAAACATTCATCTCAATGGTAAAAAGGGGAGATAATACACAGACCCAAAACCCTAACCTAAGCCAAATTGTCCTAGGAATGGACAAGTGTCTATTTGACTACCCTACCCGAATTCACCTAGTTGGTATGGATTCGTGGATCTCGTTCTTGAGTATGTACATGTTTTCAGTTTGCTTGTATTTGATTGTGCTTGATTCATGATTATTTAGGTGATTTTATATGATTATCGATGTTAGGTTATAGTTGAATTTAATGATTTAATTATGTTCCTATGTTTAATTTAGAAAATTGTCCAAAGTCAATTATTTAATTAATTGGTATTAATTGATTATTTAATTGAAATTAGGATTAATTATGTTTGAGTGTATTATTAAATAATTGAATATTTAATTACATGCTTTAGGATGTATTAAATATTTTAATTTATTTAATTTGGGTTTTAATTATTAACATGTGCTTAATGGTAAATGTTTTGAATTATGCTTGCATATTTTATTAAATGATTAAATAATTAATTGCATGAATTTGTGATGCATTAAGTATTTAATTTATTTAATAAATGAATTTAAATTAAAACATGTGCAAATTGGAAAAGGAGTTTGTTTTCAAAAAGAGAACAACTAGTTTTCAAAAGTCAAGTTGAGTTGTGCTTTTAAAAGATATTTTTATTTAATTAATTTTATTTACTTTCAATTTTAGAATTTGAGTTGGATTAGGAGTTGTCTTATGAGTCATTTTCTGATTTGGAGTTGAACTCTGAGTTAGCTTTTGAGTTGTCTTTTGGGGATTGCATGAATTTGGGAATGGAATTCCTATTAGGAGATTATTGCATTCATTTTTTGGGAGAGACAGGTTTTGGAGAAGATCTTTGGGGGGAGCTTGTGTGCTTGGTATTTTGGAGAATTATGGATTGTTATGGCTACTTATTGAATAGAGTTTCTGTGTGCATCTGGATTGGGCACCTATTTGCAACATAGTTTTCAGATCTACAGGTTGGGCTTGATTTTGGAGAGAATTATGTTTTCAGATCTACAAGGGTTTTCATTTTCAGTTTCTGACATTGGATCTAAGGTAGGCATTGAACTTTGTCTGTTATCTCTATTTCTACTTTCATTTATCTTTCTGTGTTTTTGATAGATCTGAGTATTCAGAAACCCTAGTATAGCTAATTTTTGTATTTTATTATTACTTGGCATTGTAGTGTTTTTTTTTTTTAGACAAAAGTGGACAAGCCACCATATATATTATTAATAAACTGGTTCAAAGGGCTCCCTTGTGGAAGAACCAGAAAGAAACCCCGGGATCATAGCCCTATACATACAATAGTATATGAGAAATTTTTACATACCAATGAGTCTAAAAGAGCCAATGACCCAGTAATTACAATCATATGTCGAGTTCAAAATTAATCCATCTAATCATGGGATCAAATATACCATGAACAGCATGTAAGGGACTATCAAAATCAAATCTAAATATGACCTTTTACAATTTGCACTCCATATATGTATGGGTTATATTTGATGATTCACAAAATATTTCCATCTATACAAAAATATTTCCATCTATGAAAAAGATAGAATTGCCAAAAATTTCCCAAAATAAATCTCTAGTCCTCCATGTCTTCGCAGCACTCCCCTAAAAAACATCAAGCCATCTCCCAACCAGTAGGAGGAACTGGTTCTTTGATAGACACCCAACCATCATTATCTGACTGCCACTGATGGGATACTTGGCATTATAGTGTTACTCTAGCAAAATTTCGTTAATTAATTGTTCATGGTTTGCCTATAAATTGAAAAATTAATCTTGTTGTATAGTTTAACTATAGAGCTTGTAGAAAAATTAATCCCCACGAGGAAATAGATCATATTGCTTTAAAAACCCAATTTGGGTACAAAAATCAATTCTGGAAAAATAATAATTTAATCTATCTTAAAAATACCAGTCAAGACAATTTGAGTAAAAGACAAACAAATGTTATTGTCAAAGGAATAGATTCTTTTCATGGGAATCATTATAGTGTGGTTAAAAAAATTATATTCTATTTTTTTTTTTAAATTATATAGCCTATTATTGTATTTTGTTAATATCAGAATTGTTTTAATTTTTTAAAAAAAAATAAGCCTTGAATTTAAAATATTTATATATATTTAAAGGCTTATATAAGTTAGTCTAAAAATGTGTTTGCATATTTATTTATTAAAAAAAAATTAAAAAGGAAAGGCATCATTTTATTCAAAAAATTTATTATTAAAAAAAAAAAAAAATTGCAAAGTTAAAAGGGAAGTGGGGCCACCACCTTCCCCACTCCCCTCTGCACGACTACTGTAGCAGTAGGCACTGCTACGGCAGTACCTACTACTGCAACAGGGGTACTACATAGCAGTACCCTGCTACGGGGTCAATGCACAGTGAGCGCTTGGAAAGCGTGCGGGGCAGGAGTTTTGGAAAGTGTGCAGGCGCTTGGGAAATGGGGTGCGGGGCCTGCAGGGACCCCCCCAAAGACTTTTCTTTTAATAAATTTTATTTTATGTTAAATTAATTTTTATGTTAATTTAAAATTAGATTATGTTATGTTAATTTATATTCTTTTTAAATTAGTTTATTTTAATTTAATTAAATTTAGTTATTTTAAATTATGGTTTATTTAATGTATGATGTTAGAATATGATTTATATTAAAATTAATTTTTGTATTTTTTTAGTTTAATTAAATATAGTTTGATTAAATTAAATTTGTTTAGTTGTAATTGGATTTTTAGTTGGTTAAATTGTGAAGTTAATCTATTTTCAATTATTAGTTTAATTGAAATAGTATGGTTATTCCTTACATTCTTATGTTATTTAAATTTTATATATTAAATAGAATAAATTGGAAATTATTTTATTGAAATTTGTTTATCTATTGAATGATTAAATTATGGAGAGGTATCATTTGTTAAGTGTTATGTTTTTACCAAAATTGGGTGTTTTCACTCTATTGAATTCGTATAATGATTATGGGAAATATTCTTACAATTATTGTTTTATGAAAGAATATGTTTTGTTTCTTCTTAGGGTGTGTGTTGTAATTATCATTCCTATAGTAATTTCTTTTACATTGTGTGGCATCGGGCATTAGATGGCCTAGGGAAAAATAGAGGCAGGGATATGTTTTCAGTGGATTGTATTTCTTTATCTTGTTCTTTGTGTGTGCTTATTCTGTTTGTCATCTATGTTCCGATCCTATGGGCTCTTGTTTGGTTAATATCTATTTTTGGTATCTGTGTAATCATTTGGGTTTCTATGTGTGAAACTGCATATAGGATTACCCGATTGTATACTTGTTGGATGTATGTGAGATTATGAGCCTAGGGGAGATTGATTAAGTGCATCTTAGGGGAGTGGCTTACAATAGGGGCCGGGACCCAAAGTGGTCAGCACCTGGGTAACCTATTGTAGGTTATGTAATTAAGTGATAACATAAGAATTAAAATGTGTAGAGATCATTTAAAAGATAACATAGAGTATGGTTATGATTAGAATTCCTCATTTCCATGAGAGAAAATTATAGTCCCACATGGATCGTATTGAGGGTCCGGAGTCCAGAGTGGCCAGTCCAGGGTAACTCAATGCTTGAGGGTCCAGGGTCCAGAGTGACTAGTCCAGGGTAACTCAAGTAGATAGACATGTGATGACACTCCCATAGCATGTAGCCTAAGTCATCTCCTGAGTTTTCTGTGTATGCCTCTAGATTAGTGTGTCCCACCTTTCACTTTATTTCGTGTACCTTGAGTAGAGAGCTTTTAGGATTACTTGCTCAATGGTTATCCTTGTTTGGTTTTGGTCATCCGATTGGGGTTTGTAGTTATCTCCTCAGCATGGTGGGGTAGGCCTTTGTGGTTCTACACGGACGGGTGGTAGTGATTCTTTACCATTTGAGATTTGGCGTCCTAGTGCCAGTGTTGTTAGTACTCCTCTAGTTGGATGCCCTTATGGTTCTTCATTGATTCTTCATTGTTGGTTTCTTATCTTGTCTTCATTTTTGTTGGTTTCTTATCTTGTCTTCATTTATGTAGTCCTATACTAGTGTATCACATGTGATACCTAATATGGACTTTGTACTTCTTTGTTAGATTTATTTTTACATACCCTACAACATGTGCAGTGGATGTCAGTTTATTAGTTATCATGGATGTCCATGAAGATTATATTTATTGATGTAAGTTGTAATTGTATCATTTATGATATAGAATCTTTTGTCATCTTTCTTTGGTTGTTTTATTTGTTTTTAAGTAATTCTACGTCAAGGAACCCTTAGGATTTGTTATCTATTTTGGATGTTGGTTTAATGTGAGTTAATGGTAATTGCTTCCGCACTGTTGTGTATCTTGTATGTTAACTTTTAAAAAAAAAGTTCACCAAACCTAGTAGCAAGCTATAGGTTAATCTCTCTTGGGTTCCCTGGTGGGGCATTATATTTGGTATCAGAGTGGAGTTTCTTCACTGGGAACTCTGGGTATGTACACCTATTAATTTTTGTGTGGTCTAAACTTGAAACTAAACATAGACATAAAACATTTTGTTTGCAAACCATTGCTCTATGATTATGTTTCCTTTTGTTTAGTTTCGAGCTATGATTGTGTTTCATTTTTAGTAAATGCTTCTTGTTTGGGGGATATATATATCATTATCTGTTTGTAGGCTTCCAAGAGTAAGCCTAATCCTAGGGGGGGTGGATGTAGTACCTCGCCCCTAGTCCAATTTTATAAATGTTATGATTATTTTAGGATGATAGATTATATGTTAGGAGATCATTGATTCTTATGATTTTACTAACCCCATACTTGCATGTGTATGGTTGATGTGTTTATTTTATATTTTTTTTTACGTGCTTGATGTGGTTGAGGGATGGAGTCGTAGTTACTTGCTTGTGAGATCCACATGATCGGCCGCCAACCATTGTCTGCTATATATTATTGTATGTACATGCTTTGTTTTGTGATGTCAGGTTTGCAGGTACATGGCATCGTCTTCCCTGAATTGGTAGAACTGAGCATGCCCATAAACATTCATCTCAACGGTAAAGAGGGGAGATAATACACAGACCCAAAACCCTAACCTAAGCCAAATTGTCCTAGGAATGGACAAGTGTCTGTTTGACTACCCTACCTGAATTCACCTAGTTGGTATGGATTCGTGGATCCCGTTCTTGAGTCTGTGCATGTTTTTAGTTTGTTTGTATTTGATTGTGCTTGATTAAGTTGATTCATGATTATTTAGGTGATTTTATATGATTATCAATGTTAGGTTATAGTTGAATTTAATAATTTAATTATGTTCCTATGTTTAATTTAGAAAATTGTCCAAAGTCAATTATTTAATTAATTGGTATTAATTGATTATTTAATTGAAATTAGGATTAATTATGTTTGAGTGTATTATTAAATAATTGAATATTTAATTACATGCTTTAGGATGTATTAAATATTTTAATTTATTTAATTTGGGTTTTAATTATTAACATGTGCTTAATGGTAAATGTTTTGAATTATGCTTGCATATTTTATTAAATGATTAAATAATTAATTGCATGAATTTGTTATGCATTAAGTATTTAATTTATTTAATAAATGAATTTAAATTAAAACATGTGCAAATTGGAAAAGGAGTTTGTTTTCAAAAAGAGAACAACTAGTTTTCAAAAGTCAAGTTGAGTTGTGCTTTTAAAAGATATTTTTATTTAATTAATTTTATTTACTTTCAATTTTAGAATTTGAGTTGGATTAGGAGTTGTCTTATGAGTCATTTTCTGATTTGGAGTTGAACTCTAAGTTAGCTTTTGAGTTGTCTTTTGGGGATTGCATGAATTTGGGAATGGAATTCCTATTAGGAGATTATTGCATTCATTTTTTGGGAGAGACAGGTTTTGGAGAAGATTTTTGGGGGGAGCTTGTGTGCTTGGTATTTTGGAGAATTGTGGATTGTTATGGCTGCTTGTTGAATTGAGTTTCTCTATGCATCTGGATTGGGCACCTATTTGCAACATAGTTTTCAGATCTGCAGGTTGGGCTTGATTTTGGAGAGAATTCTATTTTCAGATCTACAAGGGTTTTCATTTTCAGTTTCTGGCATTGGATCTAAGGTAGGCATTGAATTTTGCCTGTTATCTCTATTTCTACTTTCATTTGTCTTTCTGTGTTTTTGATAGATCTGAGTATTCAGAAACCCTAGTATAGCTAATTTTTGTATTTTATTATTACTTGGCATTGTAATGTTACTCTGGCAAAATTTCGTTAATTAATTGTTCATGGTTTGCCTATAAATCAAAAAATTAATCTTGTTGTATAGTTTAACTATAGAACTTGTAGAAAAATTAATCCCTATGAGGAAATAGATCATATTGCTTTAAAAACCCAATTTGGGTACAAAAATCAATTCTGGAAAAACAATAATTTAATCTCTGTTAAAAATACCAATCAATAGAATTTGAGTAAAAGACAAACAAATGTTATTGTCAAAGGAATAGATTCTTTTCATGGGAATCATTATAATGTGGTTAAAAAAATTATATTCTATTTTTAAAAAATAAAATTATACAGCCTATTATTGTATTTTGTTAATATCAGAATTGTTTTAATTTATAAAAAAATAAGCCTTGAATTTAAAATATTTATATATATTTAAAGGCTTATATAAGTTAGTCTAAAAATGTGTTTGCATGTTTATTTATTATAAAAAAATTAAAAAGGAAAGGCATCATTTTATTCAAAAAATTTATTATTAAAAAAATAAAAATTACAAAGTTAAAAGGGAAGTGGGGCCACCACCTTCCCCACTCCCCTCTGCACTGCTACGACAGTACCTACTGTTGCGGCAAGGGTACTACATAGCAGTACCCTGCTACGGGGTCAGTGCACGGTGAGCACTTGGAAAGCGCATGGGGTAGGGGTTTTGGAAAGTGTGCAGGCGCTTGGGAAATGGGGTGCGGGGCCTGCAGGGACCCCCCCAAAGACTTTTCTTTTAATAAATTTTATTTTATGTTAAATTAATTTTTATGTTAATTTAAAATTAGATTATGTTATGTTAATTTATATTCTTTTTAAATTAGTTTATTTTAATTAAATTAAATTTAGTTATTTTAAATTGTGGTTTATTTAATGTATGATGTTAGAATATGATTTTTATTAAAATTAATTTTTGTATTTTTTTAGTTTAATTAAATATAGTTTGATTTAATTAAATTTGTTTAGTTGTAATTGGATTTTTTGTTGATTAAATTGTACAGTTAATCTTTTTTCAATTATTAGTTTAATTGAAATAGTATGGTTATTCCTTACATTCTTATGTTATTTAAATTTTATATATTAAATAGAATAAATTGGAAATTATTTTATTGAAATTTGTTTATCTATTGAATGATTAAATTATGGAGAGGTATCATTTGTTAAGTGTTATGTTTTTACCAAAATTGGGCATTTTCACTCTATTGAATTCATTTAATGATTATGGGAAATATTCTTACAATTATTGTTTTATGAAAGAATATGTTTTGTTTCTTCTTAGCGTGTGTTGTAATTATCATTCCTGTAGTAATTTCTTTTACATTGTGTGGCATCGGGCATTAGATGGCCTAGGGAAAAATAGAGGCAGGGATATGTTTTCAGTGGATTGTATTTTTGTATCTTGTTCTTTGTGTGTGATTATTCTATTTGTCATCTATGTTCCAATCCTATGGGCTCTTGTTTGGTTAATATCTATTTTTGGTATCTGTGTAATCATTTGGGTTTCTGTGTGTGAAACTACATATAGGATTACCCAATTGTATACCTGTTGGATGTATGTGAGATTATGAGCCTAGGGGAGATTGATTAAGTGCATCTTAGGGGAGTGGTTTACAATAGGGGCCGGGACCCAAACTGGTTAGCACCTAGGTAACCTATTGTAGGTTATGTAATTAAGTGATAACATAGTAATTAAAATGTGTAGAGATCATTAAAAAGATAACATAGAGTATGGTTATGATTAGAATTCCTCATTTCCATGAGAGAAAATTCTAGTCCCACATGGATCGTATTGAGGGTCTAGGGCCCAGAGTGGCCAGTCTAGGGTAACTCAATGCTTGAGGGTCCGGGGTCCAGAGTGACCAGTCCAGGGTAACTCAAGTAGATAGACATGTGATGACACACCCATAGCATGTAGCCTAAGTCATCTCCTAAGTTTTCTATGTATGCCTCTGGATTAGTGTGTCCCACCTTTCACTTTATTTCATGTACCTTGAGTAGAGAGCTTTCAGGATTCCTTGCTTAGTGGTTATCCTTGTTTGGTTTTGGTCATCCGATTGGGGTTTGCGGTTATCTCCTTAGCATGGTGGGGTAGGCCTTTGTGGTTCTACATGGACGGGTGGTAGTGATTCTTTACCATTTGAGATTTGAGGTATTAGTGTCGGTGCTGTTGGTACTCCTGCAGTTGGATGCCCTTATGGTTCTTCATTGATTCTTCATTGTTGATTTCTTATCTTATCTTCATTTATGTAGTCCTATACTAGTGTATCACATGTGATACCTAATATGGACTTTGTACTTCTTTGTTAGATTTATTATTACATACCCTACGACATGTGCAGTGGATGTCAGTTTATTAGTTATCATGGTTGTCCATGAGGATTGTATTTATTGATGTAAGTTGTAATTGTATCATTTATGATATGGAATCTTTTGTCATCTTTCTTTGGTTGTTTTATTTTTTCTTAAGTAATTCTACGTCAAGGAACCCTCAGGATTTATTATCTATTTTGGATGTTGGTTTAATGTGAGTTAATGGTAATTGTTACCACACTATTGTCTATCTTGTATGTTAACTTTTAAAAAAAAGTTCACCAAACCTAGTAGCAAGCTATAGGTTAATCTCTCCTGGGTCCCCTGGCGGGGCATTACACTCAACCTTATGTACCCTAAATATTGCACCCTAAAACCTAAGTAGAGAAGGGTATGAAGAGACAGAGAGGTGATGGGAGAGAAAACAGGATAAGAAAGGGAGGAGTCTAGGGAGTTCTAGAGGTAGGGAGAGAACTAGAGAGGGGGCATATCAAGAGGCAAGAATCCTAGAGGGTGAGAGAGACATGAGAGACCTAGATAGGGGAAGAGAGAGGTGAGATATATAGAGGGGAACAACAAGAGATAGGTAATAAGATATGGTTAAAGAGGTGGATATGTCATCCCAAAATATACTAATATAATGCATATAGGTGAATCACATATTTTAACATTGCATAGTGTATTCTTGTCATTATGTACCATAAATCTAATCCTAAACCTAATCCCTTATCCTAACCATAATCCTAACTATAATCAAGTCCTAACCCTAAACCCTAGCTCTAACTCTAACCATAAACCATAATTCTAAATATTTAATACTATCCATGATGTAAATCCTAACCATAACATTAATTCCTCCTTAAACCCATAACCCTAATCCAAATTATAAAACATTAGGACCCCTTAAGACCCCGTAGGACCCCTTACCATATATTAGTGTATGGTAAGGGGTCATAACGGATCATACAAGATCCTAGTACACATTATTGTGTCCTAGGACCCCTTAACAACCATTATGACCCATAAGATGTATGGTAAGGGGTCCTAAGGGGTTATAAGGGATCCTAGGACCATTAACCCATTATGACCCCTTATTTGATTTAGAGAAAAAAATATGGTCCTAGGGGTCCTAACGGTTATAAGGGGCCCTAGGGGTCAAAACTAGACCAAAAAATAGTGTCATCAACTATACAAAAAACATACTTAATTTAGACCATGAAAACTCAGTTCATATATATATATATATATATATATATATATATATATATATATATATATATATATATATATATATATATATATATATATATATATATATATATATATATATGTATGTATATATATATATATATATATATATATATATATATATATATATATATATATATATATATATATATATATATATGTATATATATATGTATGTATGTATGTATGTATGTATGTATGTATGTATGTGTGTGTGTATGTATGTATGTATGTATGTATGTATGTATGTATGTATATGTATATGTATATGTATATGTATATGTATATGTATATGTATATGTATGTATGTATGTATGTATGTATGTATGTATGTATGTATGTATAATGTGTGTGTGTGTGTATATACTTTTTATCCTCTTCACATCATAGTTAGTACTATAGTTGGGGTTAAGATATTCATTTAAAAGGGTTATGGATATGGGTTATGATTAGGGTAATGGTTTACATTATGGTTAGTATTATGCTAATTACCATTAGGATTAAAATTAGGAAAATTATTTAGGCATTAGGAAAATATTAGTGTTAGGATTTACATCACGGTTAGTATTACCTTTATAGTTATGATTTATGGTTTAGGATAAAAATCAAGGATTAAAGTTAGGGTTAGGATTATAGTTAGAATTAGGGTTAAGATTAGAGTTATGGTTTAGGATGACAATTTAAGATTATGATTTTCTTAAGTAAAATTATAATATGGATTCAAGTTTCCTTCTCTTCCTTTATATCTTCCCCTCCCTCCTTACCCCCATATTTATCTCCTTCCCCAACTCTCTCTTATTGTATCTCCATATTTTATCTCTCTTAGTTTTCCAATCCACCTCTTCCTCCTAGCCTCTCTCTCTCTCTCCTCTCTAAGTTTCTCCCTCCCTCCCTCTCCACCTCTTTACCTCTCCATCCATGTCTCATTAATCATCTTTATATATCCCCATCAAGCGATAACCCTAAAAATTAACTTGGGAAGGGAGGTTTCAAAAGATAATGAAAGACATATAATGATAAAGTCCACATAGACCTATTGGAGTATCGGGACCATGGGTAACTGCTAGGGAGGATCCTTCAAATGAAAATGGTACCAAGATTACATGGTTGCCAGGGACGATCCCAATACATAGGTTGTGTGATGACACTCACCTAGATGGTATACTAGAACCTTAACCTTTGTGTATAGTATGGTGATATGTTTTTACTTATGTCTTTTCTTTTTGGTGTATGAGTGAATGATTCTTTTTCCTTAGATTACCTTAGGCCTTGTGAGTACCTTGGTTCTATCTCCTAGCACAGGGGGTGGAACTTCACAAGTTTCACATGGTTGGGTGGAAAATCTCTTTTGAGGTATTATTCGTGGTTTGTGTCTTGGCTTGGATTTAGATTTAGACAGTGGTGAAATTTCCTTTATTGTATCATGTACCTCTATATTTTTTACTCAAGTTGTAGGGATGTATTGTAAGCCCTTGGGCAACTTGATGTAAATATATTTTAAAATTGTAAGAAAGAAGCATTGTAATTTAAGAGGGGAAGTTTTAGGAATATCAGGAGGGAATGATTATTTGAAATAAGAAAATTGTAATAAATAAATGTAGTTGTGTACCTTCTACCCTATCTCTCTTTGAATCATTGAAATGAAAATTGAAAATTAATGATTTCTAAACTACAAGTTTATTTATGTTTTGGAAGTACAAATGAATTATGTGTAGATAAAGTTAATGAGAAAATAAATGAAGCATGAAAGGATAAATCTATTTAGTTTATGAAATAAGTAATATTTTATTTTTTTCTATATCATTTCTAAAAGTTGAATGATATGTAAAGTAGGTAAGGAAATGAATTCATTAAGATAGTTAATTGTATCAATGAATATAATGTTGGAAAAATCATTAAGGGAACCTTTAAGGACATGCTCACATGTAGGATTATCAAATAAGATCTTAGTAATGTTTTTTTTTTAAATTAGTTCTTTTCTTTGTACTTTAGACCTGTTCTTTATGGGTTCCCTAGTAGGGACATTACATGGACCTTGTTATGTAGATAAGAAGACATGGCAGCTTGAATCCATATTATAATTTTACTTAGCCCCTATATGTATCATGGGAGAGATAATATAACCACCTAAACGTATGTACCTTGAGTGTATCAAAGATAATTTTAACCAATTTGATATTTTCATTGATAAAATCTATACATGTGGTATTAAATGATTATACATGGGTGGTACACTCCCCTTACCATCATACATTTGGAAAAGCAAAGAGACATTAAAGATAGTATAAATGAATGGGAAAAAATATTGGTGGAATAAGAATTATGATAGAGGCCTATAGTGAACTCTTAGGTATATCCCTAATCCTAACCCTAATCCTATCCCCATGAGAGGATTTATGCTTTATCATAATGACAAGAATACACTATGAAATATTAAAAGATGTGATTCACCTATATACACATTATATTAGTATTTTTTGGGATGACATATCCACCTCTCTAAACATATCTTATTATTCATCTCTTGTTGTTCCCCTCTATATATCACCTCTCTCTTTCCCCATCTAGGTCTCTCATGTCTCTCTCTCCCTCTAGGATTCTTTCCATTTTATTTGAGAAGTTTTACAAAGGAATTTCAATGAGATTAGTGTGATTCAATTGATTATCATATATTGGAGGTTGAAATTCAAATATATGAGAGTCCCAAAACCCTTGGAAGATAATTGGCAAAGCCCATTTGTGATGCTTAGTACCTAGTAAAAGGTCTAGTTTTTCAAGTTAAGTATGAAACTTTATGGAGGGTCTTGGGAGACTTAAATTAACCCACATATATTTCCTAATGTGTTAGAAGACCTTTACACTTTCTTGGTAGAGTCTCTTGGCTTTTAATCTTTCATTTGTGCAATGTCATTGGGTGACAATTTACCTAGTCTTAAATGGAGAGAACTAGAGAGGGTGAAGATAAAAATGTGAGAATCCTAGAGCGAGAGAGAGTCGTGAGAGACCTAGATGGGTAAAGAGAGAGGTGAGATATATAGAGAGGAACAACAAGAGGTGAATAATGAGATATCAACGATGAATACAACATTCTTTTTATCACTCTTGATTAAACTCTTTTACATAAATAACAAGGAGTACATAATTATAAATAGTTATGTACATTCAAGAATGTTCTTGTTTCATTTCCAAATGTTCTTGATGATCTATTCTTATGCTTGACATTTGAGTGCAAGTCAGTGCTTGATAGAGCCCATTTTCATCACATATTTATCTCTCCATATCCCTCTCTACATAGGGTTTAGGGTGCAAGATTTAGGGTACATAAGTTTGAGGGTATTTCCTATGTTTATACTTCTCTCTCTCTCTCTCTCTCTCTCTCTCTCTCTCTCAAGTGTTTAAGAGTATCCTATTATCCCTCATGTTTAATCAAGACTGATAAAAATAATTTTTTATTCATTGTTGATATCTCATCATTCACCTCTTTTCATCCCCCTCTATATATCTCACCTCTCTCTTTACCCATCTAGGTCTCTCATGACTCTCTCTCTCTCCCTCTAGGATTCTCACATTTTTATCTTCTCCCTCTCTAGTTCTCTCCCTCCCTCTAGACCTCCCTAGAGCCATCCCCCTTTCCTCTCTCATCCTCTTTTATCATCCATCACATATCTTACTTTTATAAGAACTTATCTCCCAACCATATTCCTTTATCACTTCCATTTATAGTATATTCCTCACTTGACTAGGTTTATGGTTTAGGTATTAGGATTAAAATTATGGTTAGGTTTATGGTTTTGATTCTCTTAATGCTTACTTAACTATGAGCCCTATGAGTTTAACCCCATACCTAATCCTATCCATATGATCAAATCATATGCTTTATCATAATTACAAAAATACACTATGAAATATTAAAAGATGTGATTCACCTGTGCATTATATTAGTATATTTTGGGATTACATATGATAGGGAGAGGGAGAGGGAGAGAAGGGAATAGGGAGATGAAGAGAGAGAAAGAGAAGGGACAGGGAGGGGGAGAGAGTGGGAGAAGGGATAAGGAGTTCCTTGTGAGGAATTTCAATGATATTAGTGTGATGAAACTGATTATCATGTGGTGAAGGGTTGAAAGTCAAGTATATGAGAGTCACAGAACCCTTGAAAAATATTTGAGAAGGTTGACAAAGGAATTTCAATGAGATTAGTGTGATGCAATTGATTATCATGTAGTGGAGGTTGAAAGTCAAATATATGGGAGTCCTAGAACCCTTGGAAGATATTTGAGAAGGTTTAAAGTTTTTTATATGGTGTTTGTGACATTTGAGTGCAAGTCAGTGCTTGACAGAGCCCATTTGTGATGCTTAGTACCTAGTAAAAGGTCTTTTTTTTCAAGTCAAGTATGAAACTTTATGGAGGGTCTTGGGAGACTTACCACATATCTTTCCTATTGTGTTAAAATACCTTTACACTTTCTTAATAGAGTCTCTTGGATTTTAATCTTCCATTTTTGCAATGTCACTTGGTGACAATTTACCTAGTCTTAAGGTTTGAGCTTTAGAACTTAACATGTTTCATGTGAGTGACTTAAATATTTCACAAAAAATATTCAATGATAGTTTGAGTCTTTGTATCTCTTATCCTTCATGATTCCTTGATGGGGCATTACATCAGGTATCAAAGCCCATGTATTGCAACCTTGTGATGTTATGTTATTGCTCATGTGACTTGTTGTACTTATTATACAATGGCATATGCAATTTATTTATGATTTGGTTGTGATCTTGATGATTGAGTTCCTTGTGAGGTAGTTCAATGAGATTAGTGTGATGCAACCTAATTATCATGCAATTGAGAAAGAATACCTCTTAGTTTTGTTTACACCTGCCAGAAATAGGTATTTATCCCTACTAATGTATGGTAAGGGTTCCTAAGAGGTCTTAAGGGGTCCTAATGTTTTATAATTTG
The DNA here is from genome assembly GCA_027943335.1 of Chamaecyparis obtusa. NCBI lineage: Eukaryota > Viridiplantae > Streptophyta > Pinopsida > Cupressales > Cupressaceae > Chamaecyparis > Chamaecyparis obtusa. The sequence goes on along the minus strand of BSBK01005852.1, from coordinate 86,725 downwards.
GATTAGGGTTATGGGTTTAGGAAGGAATTAATGTTACAATTAAGATTTACATCATGGCTAATATTAAATATTTAGAGTTATGGTTTATGGTTAGAGTTAGAATTAGGGTTTATGGTTAGGAATAGATTATAGTTAGGATAAGGGATTAGGTTTTGGTACATAATGACAAGAATACACTATGCAATGTTAAAATATTTGATTGACCTATATGCATTATATTAGTATATTTTGGGATGACATATCCACCTCTCTAACCATATCTTATTATCCATCTCTTATTGTTCCCCTCTATATATCTCACCTCTCTCTTCCCCTATCTAGGTCTCTCATGTCTCTCTCTCTCCCTCTAGGATTATTGCCTCATTTAAAATTGATTTAAGAACTTATTTCTAGTACAAAAATGTAGTGTCAGGTAATAGGATTTAAGGAAAGAACTATATTAGGGTAGAAATATGTATGAAAAGAGGCAACTTGTATAAAAGGGATTAAATAAAAGTGGGAATTAAATTCTTAGTAATACTGCCAATAATATAAAAAAATGATGAAGCAGGTCGAAAACACATAATTTTTTTGACCTGCACACTTGCGCAAGTGCACAGGACCGAAAACATTGTGTGTTTTCGACCCTACGCCATTAAGACCCACAATGTAGAAAAAACATGATGTTTTCAATCGCACACTTATGCACTTATCCATTTATACACCTTAGTCTTAATCACACAAGAACAATTTAAACTACAACATTGATGAGTGCGCAGGAGCGCGGGACCAAAAATATTGTGTATTTTTTACCTTGAGCCATTTTTTTGCTGATGACTAAGACCCACAATGTAGAAAATACATGATGTTTTTTATCACGCACTTGCGCACTTTTCCTTTTAAACTACAACATTGATAAGTGCACAGGTGTGTGGGACCAAAAACATTGTATGTTTTTGACCCTACGTCATTTTTGGCTGTTGACTAAGACCCACAATGTAGAAAAAACATGATGTTTTTGACTGTGCATTAATTCTTATGGTATTATGGTTAATGAAAAAAAATCATGTTTGTTTTGAACCGCTGACCTCCCATTTCCAACCATTCACCTCATATCTATTTCTTGTGCTTGCCTATAGGAATGATTCTACAAATTTAGATTGAGCCAAACGAATTTGGCCTTTGCAGAATGTAGTATGACATTCAAGGAGAGATCATTGAATCAACTCGATGTGCCACATCCTTTGCCTATTGTATGTTGTAAAAAAAAGCACTTTTTTTTTATGGACTAAATATAGGGGTCGTTTATGAACCGAACCATATCATAAAAAAGTATTTCCATAAGAGAAGATTAGTAGTAATTGTTCAGTAGTGAGAATTATTGTATATTTCATATTGTTATTTAAGAAGACATTATTATTTTCTGATGTAAAATAAAGACTCAATTTTTCTAATCGAACCAGTGTAAGGATTCATCTTATTTCCTCCATCGTGCAGACTAGGAGCAAGGGCCCAATCCTCGGAAGCTCGGTGATGTTTTATGTTTTTGTGTGTTGTTTTATTTTAGTTTCTATTTGTGTGATGTAAATTTCATTAATTATAGTTTGATAAAATAATAGTCAATTTAAAATTGGTTTGAATAATAGATTAATTTTGGTATGCTAAGAAATCATTTGTTTTATTTCAAAATCATCTTTCTATGTGTAGTTCTCGTCACAATTTAATCAGAGAAATAAAATAGAAAGTTAAATCAAATGTGCATTAATGAAATTATTCTTTTACTAGATTAACCATTCATACATTATGTACTTTTATGGTTTATAGATTAGTCTTCTTTGGATTTGTGAAATTTTTTTAGAGCTATTACATTTGTTAAATCTCCTGTCATTGAGAAGTGACAGTTCTTGTCTCCATGATATATTTGATTTTTTGTAGGTTTATTTTTGTGTTCTACCTGTACTCATAATAACTAAACTCACAACTAGAAGCCCTTGATGTTATATTTTCCAGACACCTTTCACAAGCTTACACCTTTAGATTGACACATATAGACCATATTGAATTCATTATTAATTATTAATCTTTCTTATTATTTTCCCTAGTGTTGGCCTATCAAGGCCCTAGGCTAAATCTAGGCTAAGAAAACCTAGGGACAAGTTGGCTCTCAACTTGTACCCTAGGGACAAGTTGACAAATTAACTTGTACCCTAGGAAATATTTGAATCTCAACTTGTCCTAGGAAAAATAAACTCAAATTTTGTTGGGATGTCAAGGAAGATGATAAGACATAGGGGAGAAAATGTAGATTATTGGGATCAATTATAATAGACATTCAAACCTCAAAATCACCAAAATGAGGTCTAATAGGTCCTAAATCCTCCAATTATGGGTGCTATATTTTAGGATGATACAAAATGATAGAAAGAAAAATAGAAGGGAGAGGTATACTTATAGAGGGTACAGATATGAAGCCTCCAAAATTTTTGAATTTACATTTATTATGTTTGCACATATATGGACAAGGATTAAATATTTGGGTGGATGTGATAGGAGGTTTGTCAGGTGCAAACCCCCATTTTTGTGTTTCCAACTCTACGAAAAACCATATAGTTAGATTTTGATTTAAGAGATTAAGTGATACAAAAGAGAGATAAATGATAATGATCCTATAAAAGATGTGCTAAATTATGTGAATATGAAATAACTTGGGAGAAAGACACATCCCTTCAAACACAAAAAATAAAGAGCTTGTCAAATTGGGGAAGAGTACATGTCTCCCAAGTTAATGGAGATTTTTTGTGAGCATCAATGGAGACAAGATGAAGTAAAGTGGAAGAAGTTATGGTAGATGAAAGTGGGAACTGTAGATAACCAACTTGTAGCTTGTATTATCCAAATGTATTTTAATTGTTGAGATATGAAGGGCTAGGTGTTTTTACAACATTAGTGAAAGTCCATAAGGGAGTTATATTGATTGTAATTAGAGATTGTAATGCTCCAATGGCCAACTCAGTCACAGATGTTTGTGGGATGAATGGGTGGTGTGTAGATGTCTCTATGATGAAAATACATCCACAAATGATTAGATGTTGAATGGTCATAAACATAAGGTGGCAAATGACAAGGAAAGTTGGTATAAGGTGGAGAGGCAACATTGTTGGAAATTCATCTAAAGTGGAGGCCTATGCAACACAATCTTGTAGTGGGTTCATTGTTTGAGTATGTAATAAAGAAAATATACAATAGAAATATACCTATAAAATAGATTTTATTACATATTGTGGATCTTCTAAGAATTTGAGTATGGGGCTTATATTATTTTTAGACTTTCTCAACCTCTTTTTTTATTTTTATCCTCATGTTCATTGGTTTGACCAATAACTTCATTTGGATCCTCATCTTATTCTTCGTCATCCTCATTCCATCTCTCTATGCTTCTTAAGGTATACTTTATTGCTTAATTTCAAATGCATTGCATTTTCCTTATCTTTCTCTTTAGGCTATTCATAATTTATTAAAAATAGCACTGCTTGTTTCTTGAAAATTGCATATCTAAAAACAATAATTTTCTTGGTTAGAATATTTTATTAATAACTTTTTACATTATTAATTATGATCCTACAAGGTTGAGGATTTGTGGTCTCCAAGTAGTGTTCATAAATTAGGAATGAATCATGAAGTAGATAGAAGCCTATTTAAAATATAGGAAGGAAATTTATAAAATGAAGAGAAATTATGGGAAGGTTGCCACAAACAAAATGTGGGAAAGACAATAGGATAAAGCACACAAACTAAATCCCCTTTAGAAATCTCGATGGAGAAGAAATAGGTAAAGGAACATAGGAAGTTGAAGAAGAGAGAATTCAAATGGAGGCTGAGACTAAATATGTCTTCTAAATTTATCAACCATGAAATTTGATAGCCTATTGTACTTAATGAAATAGAAAGGTGAATAGTCTACTCATCATGAGGTTGAAATAGTTTTGATAATAGAAGATACTAGAGAAATGCATATGCCTTCTTCATCTGAAACTAATAGAAAGAGAAGGAAATTAAATTTTCAAAAGGAAAAAAATCAAGTAAAAGAAGAGGATGGGGAGATGGAAATGATAGTAACACCTATACAACCATTATTTGATACTCCATTTCTCATGAGAAGCTTGGTAATAATTTCTTCTTCTTTTCCTACTACTACTCAATCATCTCTTCATGTGCCTATTATTTTTCCCATATCATCACTTCACCTTCTTTCTACCACTCAAATCACATCCCCTCTACTTTCAGTTTCTTCCCTACTCACTAGGTACTTATCTTCTTCTCCCCTTCTGAATCCTTCCACTTTTTTGGTATCAGTCTGGATGACAAAAACATCACCAGTCATTATTCTAAATCTTCTATAGCATAATAGAAAGTAGCCATTTCATATGATTTTTCATAAGGTTTTCCCTTCACTAGTGGAATCATTCACTCCCTACTGATTTCCATCAGCAAATAAAATTACCAAGAAGACCCAAAAGGCACATTTAGAAAAACCAAAAAAAAAAGATAAAAGTAGAGATTTTGTAGTGTTTTAACTATTAGCATCAAATGATGGTAACCGGTAATCTCTCTACTGGTCCAAATATTGTCATTGATTGGCAAAAGAGGATAGAGACTTGTCATCTCTATATAGGCTTACGCTCTAAGAAAATATACATCAAGAGAGGCTGGTTTGTAATTCATTGTAACCGGTCGCTAAACTAAGCATCAGTGACTGGGCAAGTCACTCAAATAGGTAAGAGAGTATCCCGACTTCACCTAAGAACTGAGCTAAAACCAGTATAGACAAGAGCAGCTATAAGCAATATACAACTAGTGTCTATAACATAACCAAGACAATGAAACTAGTAATCCACGCAAAAGGAAACACACCGCAGACAATGCAACTGGAAAGACAAGAAAGAAATTGCAACAGATCGAAGGACGAATATATTATAAGACTCTGGTATGAACCGAGAAAGTCATAGTCAACTGTCAACTATTTGTTCCAACCAACTCAATCTACACCAGGATTTATTGCAATACATCTAGGTGATCTTTAATTGTCTTGGTAATCTGTTTGAGGCATAGGTAAAGGAACTTGTGGCGCAACTTAAGGATTTGAAGCTAGATTCAAAGGCTTTAAATCAAGGTGTTATCTCCTATGAAGAAAGGTTGTCTGACATGCAACTGTTATTTTCTTCATAAAGCGGATAAAGCTAGAGCATGCATTGGATGTTTTCTCAGTAAACCATTACTTCACTAAGTGATGTAATCATAATATCTCAGGATTAGGTCATACATTAGAGGTGTAGTTAGGGAAAAAAGTCTATATATTCTTATGCCTATTGTGAAGAAAAGTTGCCTTCATTCTGCCAAAAAAAAAAGTGAACCTATAGGCTACAGAAGCATGGGTAAAAGAAAGTAGAGAAAGAGAGATAACAGATTGTGAAAAATATCACAATAGTAGATGAGAATACACCTATGATGATCTATGTTGATTCTCAGTTGAGCATAAATAGAGATCTTATCAAGCTAAGCTAAGCCATCTGTAAAGATCACACTTCTATTATTTTCTAGCAAACTACAATAGACAAATCCCAGTATTTGGGTGGACTCTAACAAGTCCCTTGTATCAAAATCCCTTAACCGAGTGACATCTTTCAAGGTGTTTAAAATTCTTTTAACCAGGCTAGTCCTAGCAGACCTTATTGTAACAAATCCCTTGACTGGGTCACATCTAGCAAGTGCACTTTTATCCTTTAACCTGGAAAGCTCTTAATAGAGAATACTTTAGGAGAGTACAAAATTTGTGAGGTCTCCTCACACTATGGTTTTTACCCTAACCGGGTTTCCACATGATAAATTTGGTGTCACTTTGTGATTGTTTACTTACTATTATTATTTTCTTAAATTTGTTTGCCTTTTGTGTTGTAAGTTTACTTCATTGGATTTAGCGAGAAAATTTTTTTACAAGTGTTGATTCATCCCTCCCCTCTCAGCACCGATTGGGACTGTCAATTGGTATCAGAGCCAAGTCTTGTTTTATTTGTTTCTTAACCGCACAAGGAAAAAGTCAAGATGATGAGGAAGGAAGGACAAAAGTTTTCAAAAGAAAACTTCACATTATGGTGTAGCAGAATGAAACTGTATATGAAGACCATTGGTGACCAGTACTAGAATCATGTTACCACTAATTATAGTGAGCCCACTGGCACCCTGACACCTTATCAAGAAAAGATCAAGACTGAGCACACAACTGCTATGGATATAATAGCTAGCACACTACCTGATTATGTCTATGTTGAGATTGAACACCTTGAATCTACCTTCAAGATGTGGGGCAAGCTGCAAAAAGTCTATGGAGGGGATCCTAATGATCAAAGAGCCAAGGTCAAAAGCCTCAGAGGAAAGTATGATGATATGAGGATGAATAAAGGAGAAGACATCGAACAATATAGCAACTTAATCAAAGAAGTGATCAATTCCATCAGATGCGCTAGAGGAAAGCTCAGTGAAGAGGAAGTAATCAGCAAAATACTAAGAACTCTCAGACCTCAATATGCTATCAAGATCTCTGCCATTCAAGAGCTCAGATCGGTGACCAAAGATAAAGTCACTCTAGACTCCCTTATCAGTAAGCTGGCTGCCTTTGAATTAAGTAATTTTGATAATAGTTTATCTATTCAGGAAGTAGCTTTCAAGTCCTCTACCAATATCTCTTCCACAAAAAAGGGAAGAGAAACCGGCAACTGCTTGACCAGAAAGATTGGCAATCTTGCTAAGAATATGCTCTCAGAAGAGATGGAGCAAGAAGAGTTTGAAGCACTCATTGCAAGAATATTCCCAAGAGGGAAAGGGAAGTACAAGGGAAATCTCCCTTTGAAATGCTTCTCTTGTAATAAAATAGGTCATATTGCTACAAGATGTCCTGATACTAAACGTAAAGATAAAAGAGACTGGTTCAAGAATAAAGAAAATAAGGAGTGCTATCTTGTAGAAGGAGTAATAGATAATGAATCTGAAGACTCGGAGGATCCAGAAATTGGATTTATTGCAATAAAGGAGGAGAACCTAGTAATAGAAGAATTTGCACTCATATCAAGATCTCTGGATCATTGACAGTGGATGCACTCACCACATGACAGGTGACAAGAGAAAGTTTATCAACCTCAAGCTCAGTGATAGTGGATCAGTTACCTTTGGGAACAATGCTCCTTGTGGCATCAAAGGTAAAGGTTCTATTTCTCTTTGAAACAATTTCATATGTGAAGATGTGTATTGAGTTGAAGGACTCAAGTACAACTTGATGAGTGTTGCACAACTAAACAACAAAGGATTCCTGCTGGAATTTGGATAAGGTTCCTGTATAGTGAAGAATCAATCTAGAACTCATGTTGCAACTAGTAGACAGAGCAAAGGTAACCTTTTCTATCTTGACTCAATGGAAGGAGCATGTCTCATAGCCTCAGTCAAAGGAGAATATAGCAAAATTTGTCTTATGAACAAAGAGGACAACAGCTGGTTATGGCACAGGAGGCTCTGCCACATAAAATTTGATAGTGTTGTCAAAGTGAGCAAAAATAAAATGGTAAGAGGACTTCCTAAAATTACAAAGCCCATCAAGGGAGTTTTTAAAGATTGTCAGTTGGGAAAGCTGACCGGAACATCCTTCAACAATAAGTCCTTCTCTGCTAAGAATGTTCTAGATTTGGTGCACACTGACCTATGTGGACCAATGAGAACAAAGAGCTACCATGGAGACTTATACTTTATGCTTTTTGTGGATGACTTCTCAAGAATGATGCACGGACACTCTTTCTTAAGGAGAAATCAAAAGCTTTCCACATGTTCAAAATCTACAAAGTGAGAGTAGAAAAAGAGACCGGTAAAAGCTTGAAGTGTCTGAGATCAAATAGAGGAGGTTAATTTACCTCTCAAGAGTTCACTCACTACTATGAGGAACATGGAATAAAAAGATGGCTATCTACACCAAGGACTCCTCAGCAAAATGGAGTAGCAGAAAGAAGAAACAGAACGTTGATTGATTGTGCTAGAACATTGTTGATTCAAAAAGATCTGCCTCATCACTTCTGGAGGGAATTTGTTAGTACTGCAGTCTACACACTCAACCAAGTTCAAGTCAAAAAGGGAACCGGTAAGACTCCTTATGAACTTTGGTTCAAACATACTCCCAGTGTAGGCTACTTCAAAATCTTTGGTAGTAAGTGCTATGTTAAAAGAGATATGTACTCTGGGAAGTTTGATCCCAAGAGTGATGAGGGAACATTCTTGGGTTACTCTACCAAAAGTAAGGCCTACCAGTGTCTAAACAAAAGAACAGGGAATATAGCTGAAAGCATCAATGTAAAAGTTGATGAATTTTTCAGAACCAAAAATGAAGACCAATCATGATGATCACAACAGTCTTCAAGGCTTAAACAAAGGGAATGCCTTTGAATTCAACCAAGATATGACTGAAGATGATAGAGAAATACACATGGACAGACATATGGAGCAAGAGAATGTACCTAAACCCAACAGGTTGATACAGGAAGGTGAACAAGTTGATGTCCTAGACCATGATGAAGACAATACTCAACCAGAAGAACTAGACAGGGAACAAAGACCTGTTCTTCCAAGGTATGTCACATATCATTCTACTGACAATATAATTGGTGACAAACATGGGAATGTCTTGACCAGGAAGAAGGCCAAAGAGAGCATCTATCTACTTTCATGTATAGAGCCCAAATCCAATAGAGAAGCCCTGGAAGATGAGTATTAGGTCAAGGCCATGGATGAAGAAATCGAACAAATAGAGAAGAATGACACATGAGAACTTGTTCCTAGACCTCAGGAAAAAAATGTTATTGGGACAAAATGGGTCTACATGAACAAACTGAATGAGGATGGTAAAGTCATCAGGAAAAAAGCAAGATCGGTTTGCAAATGATATGCTCAGGAAGCTGGACTAGACTATGGAGAAACTTTTGCACCAGTGGCTAGATTGGAATGGGTAATAATTATTCTTGCCTATGCAGCTCACAAAAGGTTTAAAGTCTATCAGATGGATGTGAAGTCTACTCTCCTCCATGGAATACTGGAAGAGGAAGTCTACATTGAGCAACTGGAAGGGTTTATATCTTCTCAAAAGACTGGTATGGTCTGCAAACTAAAAAAGGCTCTCTATGGGCTTAAGCAAGCTCCAAGGGCTTGGTATGAAAGGATGCATTCATACCTTCTGACCATTGGATTCACAAGAACTGGTGACAACAGAAATATGTATCTCAAAACTAGAAAAGATGGAAATCTAATTGCTGAAATCTTTGTTGATGACATCATTTTTGGAGGGGATGACAGGATGAATAAAGCCTTCGCTGAAGAAATGAAGAAATAATTTGAGATGTCTATGATTGGACCCATAAAATTCTTTATTGGACTACAGGTCCATCAACTGAAAGAAGGTATCTTCATCTCTTAGTCCAAGTACATAAAAGAAATTCTTAAGAATTTTGGACTCAAAGAATTCAAACTAGTTGGAACTCCAATGATAACTAATCTCAAGTTATCAAAAGAGGATGATGCCAAAGAAGTAAATGAAATAATGTATCAGTCCATGATAGGAAAATTGTAGTATGATGTTCACAGCAGACCGGACATTGCTCATGCAGTTGGAATAGTGGCAAGATTCTCAGCTAATCCCAAAGAAACACATCTGGTGGCAGTAAAGAGAATCTGTCATGCCCATAATTTTACACTCAAAAAATACACCAAATTTGTTTTTTGAAAGGTAAAAAGTTTATGACTAAGGTTAGCAGTTGACTCTAGTTGAAAAGTTGATCTTAAGAAGGCTTAGTATGAAAACCTTAACCAAAAGGAGTGTAGCACAATGAGGGAACCATTATATACGCCAGTTAATTTAAACTACTAGGTCAAGAAAATATTTTCCACAATGCAAAACTATGTTTTCTAGTTACACTAAAATCTTTAACATCAAAATTATACCCCATTAGGTCATTAGGATTTATTTAATGAGGTGTTGTGACAAAGTACCAAGGAAATCCAATTAGCTAAATAATAGCTATACAAATTCCATTAATTATAAAATTGAGTTACAATTTAACTTAAAATCTCCTAGGTTAATAGTGCAAAATTAATACTAGTAACACCACTAAATACCAAAAGAAATGGATTAACATATTACAAATAAAATCAACTAAATTGAAGGGTTAAAAATTATCCTAACCCTAATGTTGAATGAAGATATATTAACTAATTTAATAAATTGATAGACGATATATTGGTTAATTAATAAATAAACATATTAATCGATTAATAAGTCATTGACTAATAATTAACATATTATTATCCGAGTATTTATTAATTTTAATCCATTTAACAAAACATATTAGCTAAGTATGGATTAAATAATGTACATTTAGCAAATCAAATAAAATAATTAATTAATATATATTAATTATTATTATATTTATTAAATTAAATGATTAAATATTAGTTTATATATATATATATAATAAAATTCATTAATTAAATTAAATCTTAATATATTTATTAATATTATAAGGATTAACAAATATATTAATCATTTAATATATATTAATAACATATATTAATATATATTAAACGTCAATATATTTATTAATTAAAAATTTAATAAATAATAAAAAAACTTTTAAAAAAAAAAAGAAAGTGCATTTTAAAGTCCCCAAGGGACTATCCACGGGGCTCCACACATTGCCAAGCAGTGCATACCCTGCGCTTGATAGGGTCGCACTGCCAAGGCAGTGCGTACCTACCTTGGCAGGGCCGCACTGTCTTGGCAATGCGTGCCTGCCACACAGGGTAGTGGGTGACGTGGGGTCCACCACCCCACCCCCCACTTTAACAAAATTTGTTTATATATTTATTTTTTATAATATTTTTTTTTTAACATTTTTTTTTTTAAATAAATTTTCTACTATTTTAATGGGCCATCCTCTCCGTGGGTCCCATAAAAAGTGGCTCTTTTTTTTTATATAGATTTTCTTTTTAAAGTGATGGATTTTATCATCTGACATTTTATTATTATTATTATTTTTAAGAAGCCTTTTTAGGCCCTTTGGGGTGGGAACCCAAGTGGGTCCCACCCTCTGACTAGACTTCATAGACCAAACAGGAATAGACTCTTTTATTCTTTTTTTTGTTTATAATCTACATGTGGCTGGAAAATATTATATTTTAATGACTGTGTAGTGGAAAATGTATGGGAAATTTTTCCCATACATTTTCCAGAGACCTATAGGTCTCTTTTTCACATTTCTCTTGTGTTTTTTTTTTAATCTCTTATTTCTTCTCATTTCCTTCTTGATTTGTATTTATCCTCTACATCATCTAAAAGTCTATGAGATTCATTTTGATCTAGACTAGTATACATGAACTTCATCATAAAATTTGTTGTCTAAACTATTGAAATGTCAACTTATATTCCTCCCAACATAAAATGAAAACTTTTTTTTTTTCTACAACAACATCATACTAATGAAATAGAACTTGAAAGTTTTATAGCATCTTATTATGACAATAAACATTTACAATACCTATTAAATTCCAACATGAAATCTAATCATGAAACTTACAATATTAGATTCAAGCTACCATTTCTCTATTTTATTTATTGAATCCAATTTATGATCACAACATCATTTTTACAAGAACTATCCCAAGGAGATACTCATGAGAGCTCTAATATATCATTACAATTTATTTTTTACTCCTTGAAGTGCAATCAAAATCTACAACATAATGCATTAGCCTATTCTTTGTGCATTATATATATTTACACAAAACATAAATCTTTCAAAGGAAAAATACAACCATACAATCCCTTCAAAACTTTGATGCCACAACACTATGATACAAACACAAGTTTTGAAGTGATAACTCCATTACAAATGATGTACATAGAACTCATGGGATTCACAAAATTCCCTTACAATAACATTAAACACAATACAAAATTGATCCATATCAAAACTGAAAACATCCTCAACTCTTCAAGATTCCAACTCCCACCATGAAGTCTTCAATGGCTCCAAATCCTGCAATAAAAATACATAGGCCAAGGAGTGCTCACCTCCCAACCTAAGCTTCTATGAAGCTACCCCCGAGCTAGGGGAACCATCACAAAGACAAGGAGACAATCAAGCAAACCCACAATAATAACAACATAAAACATAAAACATAATGAAATCTCCCTTCCAAGGCTAAAACAAAGAGTCTCAAAATGAATCAACAATAGGGTGAAGGTGGAACCATACTCAAGAGGAGAAATCACATCTCATGATAAGAGGTAAGCCATCACTTGGCTTCCTCATCATGTATCTTTCACCACAAACACAATCTCATCAAATTCTTTATGACCCCCAATATACAAACATATAATAGAGATGGCTACATGGAGCCCATACATTCATGTTTCATCCCTCTCCTATCCAAGGAGAGACTCTACACCCTTGATTGTCCCAACAATTTCCTTCACCCCCAAGGCTACTCTTCCCTCCCAAGGGTGAGTATGGCCTTGAGAACTCCCTCAAAAAAACACTACAACACATACAAGAAAACTTCAAGAACAACAAAAGAAACTACACATTTACAAAGTAAAGAAATCATGCTCTACAACAAGCTCAAGATTCACATAACATCCACTACCACAAAATAGCAAGATCTCAAGCACAAACTCAACAAAAACACAATAACTAAATTTTTGCATACAAACAATAACATACATGAGAACTCTTCCTCTCAACATGAAAACTAAAACAAGCAAATGAAGAATACCACCAACCTTGATCCAAGCTTATGGAAGAAAGTTGATGAAGAGCTTTTCCACTTTCCAAAGTCCTCTCCAAAATAGCTAAGTCTCCAAATCTAGAGAGTGGGTGTCAAACTCTTCCAAGAGAAGAGTCCCCTCTAAAAAGGCCTCCACACACTCTCCTAGGGATAGGATCTCACTCTAATTGGATGACCTTCCCAAGCTTCTTACATGGTTTCCAAATATGAATTCCTAAAAGGGTAGTCCAAAAAGGTGGACCAAAGACTTACCACTTTATTGGATGGAACTCTAACCAAGATCATGCTTCAAAAGTGGATTTTCGTGCATTTTGAAAATCCAACTTTTGGAGGGGTCTTTTGGTCAACATGGGGTTTTCCTAAGAAGAAAAATACTCCTTACCCATAGGTATATCAAGTGGGCTTACTAAAAATGGTCCTAACACTTCCCTAGACACCTTTTAACCCCCCCAAAAACCCATGTGAAGTTCAAATTCGAAATTTCAAGACAAGACATAACCTTAAGCTCCCTAACCAAGGATTCTCATGGGGATCCTAAAGGGTACCTTCCTAGGTTGGTGTTCAACCAATCCCCAAGTGGACATGTCATGGCCACAAGTGCACACACATGTGTCAAGTGACACAAATAAAAGTGACACATCACAAGCCATGTGGTATATCCACTTGGGCATTCTCACATAAATCACATTTATAATTAACATAAAAATCAAATACATTCATGCACCATACTTTTATGAATTAAATGCAATACAATGAGGTTTTTGGCTTCTCACTGGAAGCAACCTTGGCTCAAACTGATTTTCACATTGGTCTCTGTGATGGTTCCCCGAATTTACCATGGCCTATTCCCCTGCACACTCAAGTCCAATATCAGTAGTCCAAGGAAATAAAAACATGGAAATTCATAACATTAATAATCAAGATAATTCATCTGACATTTCATAAATCACCTAACAATAATCATTCATATATAACATATGTACAACTCATCATGAAATATTCAATTCATCACTAAATTAAGCTTGTAGCATAATCATTGCACATATAATTCAATTGCAATTAAATGTCATCATGACACTCATAAACTTCACCTAAGTAATTAACTTTCAATTCACAATAGGAATCTCATCGTATCATAATCGAATCAAATCTTCATTTCCTAGTTACTTACGTAAGCATATAAAATCCGTCACATCATCACAACATTCATAAATCAAAATAACCATAATTTAGAATTTGTATTTATGTCATAAAAAGGTCATCAATAATTCATCACCTAACATTTAACCCTAAATGAAATTCACATCTCAACCTAATTCATTTCTTGATTTTCATTTTCCTAACAACTCATAACAACATAAATTTTCTAATTGCACACCTCAGTATTCATCTAATTCAATTATCATAATGTTAGTCATAATGTATCATAAGGTCAACATTGAGTATAGAGAGCATCATAAAATGTAATATATTTCCATCTACTGTAATCAAATCTTTATCAAAAGGGTAAAATCTACTAACTAATCAAAACATTAAGCCAATTACTAAGTCTACCATTACGATAATGAAAAAGCTATGACGGGTCTAGGGTGAGGCCTCATAGAATCTTCAGATATCTAAAAGGAACTAAGGAATATGGCTTGTGGTTTCCTCACCAGGGAGGATTCCAAATAAAATTTTACACTGATGAAGAATGGGCTGGCAACATTGATGACAGAAAGAGCACAAGTGGTGGTGCCTTCTTTCTAGGTGGGAGGATTGTATCATGGACAAGTAAGAAGTAGAACTGCATATCACAGTCCACTGTTGAAGCTGAATATGTTGTTGCTGCAATCAAATGCACACAAGTGATTTGGATCAAACAACTATTGGAAGGTATTCAGGAACAGGTACCTGAACCGATTGCAATTCACTATGACAGTACCAGTGCCATCAACATATCCAAAAATCCTATTATGCACTCCAAGACCAAGCACATTTCCATCAAGTATCACTACTTGAGGGAACTAGTATAGGGTAAAGAAGTAAGATTGGAGTATGTTCCCACCAAAGAACAAATTGCTGATATATTTACAAAGCCATTACCAAAGAGTACTTTGGGTATCTCAGAGGTAGACTAGGGGTTGTACCCCTCTCAAATCATTAGTAATCATCAACTGGGAGTCATTAATTCATTATGATTCAATAGAAGATTACACCTTATCTCTCATGAACTAATGAAAAGGATTGTTTCTCGCAGGGGGAGCAGAGTAGAAAATGCAAATCTTTCTGATTAGCCTTTTGGCATTATTGTCAAAAAGGGGGAGAGATTGTGGCAATTGGCAATCAGAAATCAAATTGATTGGTAAACCAGGGAAGTAATGCAAGACTCCCAATGCCCTTCATAGTTTTGTCATCAATGCCAAAGGGGGAGATTGTTATCATCAAATGATGGTAACCGGTAAGCTCTCTACCGGTCCAAATATTGTCATTGATTGGCAAAAGAGGATAGAGACTTGCCATCTTTATACAGGATGACGCTCTAAGAAAATCTACATCAAGAGAGGCTGGTTTGTAATTCATTGTAACCGGTCACTACAGTAAGCATCAGTAACTAGGAAATTCACTCAAATAGGTAAGAGAGTATCCCAGTTTCACCCAAGAACTGAGCTAAAACTAGTATAGACAAGAGTAGCTATAAGCAATATACAACTAGTGTCTATAACATAACCAAGACAATGAAACCAGTAATCCACGCGAGGGGAAGCACACCACGGATAATGCAACTAGTAAGACAAGAAAGAAACTACAATAGATCAAAGGACGGATATATTATAAGACTCCAGTATGAACCAAGAAAGTCATAGTCAATTGTCAACTATCTGTTCCAACCAACTTAGTCTACACCGGGATTTATTGCAGTACATCTCGATGATCTTGAGTTGTCTTGGTGATCTGTTTGAGGCGTAGGTAAAGGAACTTGTGGCACAACTAAAGGATTTAAATCTGGATTCAGAGGCTTTAAATCAAGGTGTTATCTCCTATGAAGAAAGTTTTTCTGACACACAACTACTATTTGCTTCATAAAGCGGATAAAGCTAGAGCATGCATCAAATATTTTCTTAGTAAACCATTACTTCACTAAGTCATGTAATCGTAAGATCTCAAGATTAGGTCATACATTAGAGGTGCAGTTAGGGCAACAAGTCTGTATATATTCTTATGCATGTTGTGAAGAAAAGTTGCCTTCATTCTGCCAAAAAAAAAGAGTGAACCTATATGCTACAAAAGTAGGGGTAAAAGAAAGTAGAGAAAGAGAGATAATAGATTGTGCAAAATAGCACAATAGTAGATGATAATACACCTGCAGTGACCGGTGTTGATTCTCAGTTGAGCGTAAATAGAGATCTTATCAGGCTAAGCAAAGCCATCTGTAAAGATCACACTTCTATTATTTTCTAGCAAACTACAATAGACAAATCCCAGTATTTGGGTGGACTCTAACATGTCCCTTGTATCGAAATCCCTTAATCGAGTGACATCTTTCAAGGTGTTTAAAAGTCCTTTAACCAGGTAGGTCCTAGCATACCTTATTGTAACAAATCCCTTGATCAGGTCACATCTAGCAAGTGTAGTTTTATCCTTTAATCGGGAAAGCTCTTTACAGGGCATACTCTAAGAGAGTACAAAATTTGTGAGGTCTCCTCACACCGTGGTTTTTACCCTAACCGGGTTTCCACGTGATAAATCTAGTGTCACTTTGCAATTGTTTACTTACTATTATTATTTGCTTAATTTTTTTTTCCTTTTGTACTGTAAGTTTACTTCACTGGATTTAGCGAGAAAAAAAATTTACAAGCGTTGATTCACCCCTCCCCTCTCAGCACCGATTGGGACTATCATTGACATGTTCATTGTATTATTATTTCACAAAAATCCATGTGATTTTGTACATGAATCCTACCATTATTAATCCATATGAGAAGATGAGGATATAGGACTATTCTACTCATCATTTTGGCCTTAACCTTGCTCAAGTTGGGCCTCACAATAATATGGAGCTCATGGAAGAAACATAGAGAATTGTGACTTCTAATTATTTCAAAGTCATTTATTATTTGAGAAGGGTGACTTGATAGACAAAATTGATAGCTCATGTTTACCAAGAAGAATGCATGACCATTGAAATTATCCTAACCATTGATTTATTTTTGCATTCATTGTATTTTTTTGTTGTCACCATTTTTGTGTATCTTTTCCACTTTTTAACTCTATTTTTATTTCTCATCCAACAATAAAAAATTTGTGATGTCGTAGAAATGGTAGAGCCTCATTATCATGTCAACTTGTTTCTACACACATTTTAGGTCATATTATACTGACAAAGACTCAAATAATTGTATTTTCTCCACCAATTTAAGGTACATTAGGTGTGCACACATTTGGATTAATTAATTTCACCCAATTTGCATGAAGAGAACTAGTGTTGTTGCATAAGAATGTCCAGATTTTACATGAACTAAAAATATATTTTGAAATAGTGTAATTTCTCCCACTTGCATAGGAAGAAGTATATTTTGCTTGAGCTAAAAATAATATCTATAAAAATAGAATAAATTTGTTAACTATAGTTGAATAGATGCTTTTATAAAAATATATTATGCATGAAATAGATAATTACAAGTATGCATGAATATGCATTCATATTTTACATTTTTAGTTGTTCATTGATTTTTCTAAGAATTTTATAAAAGAGGCAGTTTGTAATCAAATTTTGTCTATGATCTTTTAGATCAACTGATCCTTGATCTTGTGATCAAGAAGGTTTTTTGGAATTAAAAAATTTATGTGCTTTTTGAATAAATTTCTTGTGTTGTTTTTTTTAATTTCTTCACGCACTAACAAGAAAAGTGATTATCGAATATTTTCATTTGGTCTTTTATTGGATTTCACTCAATTTGTTACAAATGTGATGTACTAATATTTTCCTCTCGTAGCTATCATCATCTCCAACCATTGAGATTTGTCAAAGGGAAATTTGTCCACTAATTTTTTTTAGCATTTATATTTTACGTTGTTTTTTGTCCCACATTCATCCTACAAAAAATCAAAATCAAACATCTAATCACCCAATTTCTACATTGAAATAAAAAACAAGATATTTGATTTTAATTTATATAAAGATCAAAGAGGTATTCAAAATAAAGTATAGTATAATATTAATTTGATTATACTATTGTAGACACAGAAAATTGGCAAAGGCTTAATTCAATCAAAAGGTGCATCAAGTCATCAAAATAGCACTAAAAATCGATAAATGGAACAAAGGCAATTCAAATCAAAGGAAAATTCAATTAAATGATTAAATGATTAAATAAAGCTTGAAAAGGAGAAAAACAATAAGAAATTGATTAAATTCAATTAATGACATAGTTGTTGAAATGAAAAATCAAAATGAACCTCTTACCCTTCATGGCTAAATTTAATTACTTTAATTAATTAATAAATATGAAATTCTCTCAACAAAGGAAAAAGGAGACAAAATGGACACAAATCACTCACTTTTGTTGAAATGGTCCAGCCTTTTGAAACTATTTAAATGTTTGTCCCCCGATTTAGGGACAAAGCAAAGCCAATTGACCTTACCCAAGCATAACCATGGTTATCTCACTCTACCCCCTACCCTTGGGAAAATCCTATAAATAGAAGGCATTTTGAGGCATTATTAATCCACTCCATATCTTTGAATTGCAGCAAAGCTCTGTCAATTTGCATCCATATCACTTACTTATCATTTGTCATTGCTAATTAGCTTAAATTGCATTGATCATAGTAGATTGTTCATCAAATAGAGCTAGAATTTGATAGAATAGATCTAAATTTGCATATCATATAGCTTAATTCTCATCTTTAGAGTGTCACTAGTGAGGATCATAGCTGAGAGCCTCACTTACCACTTTATTTTAGAGATCCATGAGATGTTGATAGATTAATTGTGCATTTGTTAGATTATTTTGCTCTAATTCTTGTTGTTCTTAGATAATCTTGTTATTTCATGAAGGTGTAAATCACTCACACACAAATGGCGCCCACCGTGGGGCTCTAGGCCTCAAATTTATCAAAATTTCCACGTTATTTGCAAATTTAGGCTAGAATTGCATGATTTTGCTCACTGTTTGCAGGTTACAGGAAAGAAATCACGCCTATCAGTAAAGAAACCACGCCTACAGTAAAGAGATGTCGCCTGGAGTCTGAACGCTCACGCTTCTTACAAGCAGAGTCACGCTTCTGGATAAAGAAATCACGCCTGCGGACATCAGATTATCGCCTTCTGCACAAAGATATGATGCCTTTGGCTATTTCAATGTCACCTACAACGAATTAAAAGCCGCGGTCGACGAATTAGCTCACGCCTGGTGTAAAGGGAGTTTACTGCACTTTGCTTTTTCTTTGTCGCTCCTATTATTTGAAATGTCACTTTCATTTAATAAGATGTCGCTTAACTGAATTACTTTGTCGCTTTTGGATAAACAGTTTGCGCGTTCATTTAATTTGATATCGCACGTAATCATTTTAATCTCGCTTGAGCCCCTTTTGGTGACGCTCGCGGTTAAATTGATTACGTCTTTGTTAAATTAGATATCGCCTTTGGTAAAAGAAATGTCGCCTGGTATAGCATCTATTTTCTGTTAGTGTAATTGCTGTTGTCGCCTGTAAGAAAGATTTCACGCGTTTGTTAAATTTAATATCGCGCTTGTCTATTTTAATCTCGCTTGAGCCCCTTTTGGTGACGCTCGCGGTTAAAGTAGTCACGCCTTTATTAAATTTAATCTCGCCTGTAGTCTGGACAATGTCGCCTGGCAGTATTTGCACTATTTTGTCAAAATAAGGACTGTATGCTAACTTTACTGTCATTTTTTTTGTATCAGGAGCATGGTCTGTCATAAGAAAGTGCAAAAACCAGAGAGAAGATACAACTTAGAGGAGAAATTGATCTCTAAGAGGATAAGGAAAGAAAATCGGGTACATTCTACCTTTGTTCTCAATAATAATTTAGAGAAAGAAGTAGAATTGCAGGCCAAATATATTGCTGTTGTAGATGCTTACAAACGAAAATATGTTTCATTGAATTGGGAATTTAGTCCTTAAATTTGTAAGAATTTTGCAAGTATCTTGGTAAAAAAAAAAAAAAAAGAATCAAAAGCATAATCAATTACATCTTTTTTAGCTTTGATTTTGGTTTTCCCTCACTTTGTTTGTATTGTGCTGACTAACTTGTTGGTGGAGGGAACATTTTGCCAAGGTAAGAGAAGGATTTGGAGAGAAAACAAAAATCTACTACTTAAAAATGCGCCTAGCCTTTGCTAGCATCGTTTGAGGTACTTTTCTCATCAAGCTTGCACTTCCCTTAAATTGTGGCATTTTCAAAGTTCAAAAACATAGTTTAATCATAAAAAAGGAAAAAAATAAACACTTCAATTCTAAGAACCCCTTTGTCACGGGGTTGAAAAAGAACCAATTTGATTGTGAGTGTTTGGGATAAGGGAAAAGCAATAGGGATATGCTCTTCACTCTTTGAGTGAATCAAATTCCCAAACTTGCTCTACCAAATCCATTTTTCATGCTTTTCAATGAATATGTTTAAAACTTAGTGGGCTCGCCTCCCGAGATTGCCTTAGAAGGGCCGGTGAGAGGGACAGCCCAAAGTGGGATACACTTGCTTTTGCCGCGAGAATCCGACCCACTATAAAACGAAACGCGGGTATCCTTAATGGGGTACACGACAAAAGGATTTTAGCTCTTTCGAACTTCCTCTAGTAGTCCTAACGGATTGCGCAAAATCGTGCTTTTGTGCGTGTGGGAAGCCCCTTAACATAGTTGGGGGATGAAAAGCTAAGATCTCTTTTGAACGGAAAACTTACTACATAACGGTAAAATAGCAAAACTACCTATTAGAGCCATGTTTACGAACCAATTATGTGCTAGGTAGATTGTGTGGAAGCTATTCTTGTGTTAAACCTGTGAAAACGTTCAAAAATATACACATTAGAGCATTCTAGGGATATGGTACCCAATTGATGTGTGTGTTGAGATTGTTTTTATTTTCAAACAAGATATTCCAAAGTTATTGATCAAAACACCATTAAAATTTTAAACCATTTAAAATTGATCAAAAACTTTTACCTTATTCCAAAAACAGCTTATCAAGAGAAGAAAGTCAACATACCCTTAAAGTTTGTTCATGCCTGTTATTACAAGGTCATTTTCTATAAGGAAAGCATTACAAACAGACGGGACCTACAACGGAGAAGAGCTCCCATTTCCAAAGAACACTTTCATTACTTCACAAGTGACTGAAAATCCCACTAAGGCAAAGGACATTAACAACATGTTTAGTGGTACCCTAGGAAATATCGATCCCACTAACCAAGGGAACAACATGAATGGGGGCATAGATCCCAATAACAACCAAGGGAACAACATGAATGGAGGTATGGATCTTAACAACAATCAAGGAAATTCTAATAATGGAGGAAGAGACCCTAATTCTCAAGAGGCAAATTCACAAGGCAACAACTTATTGCCTCCTCATAATACAAACTTACCCCCAACTGCAGAAGAAGCCACGATTGAAAGAGCATTAGAGGCAAGACAATGTCCTTATTTCATAGAACTAATGAAAAAGACCATGCTTATGGATAAAGAAAAACACTTCATGGACTTAATACAAACGGGGGTAAAGCTACCTAAAGATTTTGACATAGAACAATTAAAGCCCAAGGAAATAGAAGACCCTATGGAAGCAATGAGGAAACAATTCAAAGCATTACAAATGGAAATTGACAATTTGAAACAAAATGGGGCTCCTAAGCCTTTCTCTATTGAAACATTATGCCCTTTTCCATTTGATAAGAGTTTGGTCATGGTGCCTTTTCCCATTAATGTAACATTTCCTAAATATGAGAGATATGAAGGAACATCCGACCCACATGACCATCTTCGGGGGTTTTGTGCATTAAGTCTTGAATTCATGCATGAATCAACCTATTTAATGAGACTATTTCCAAGAAGCTTGGGAGGAACAGCCATGGATTGGTTTTCAAAACTACCATCCGGCATAAAATCCTTTGAAGAGTTAGCATCTAAATTCGTGACTCATTACTCTTATAACATCAAACATGAGGTCACCATGATAACGTTATGTAACACGAAGCAACAAGATGGAGAAGCCTTTCTCACATTCTTGCAAAGATGGAGGACTGCATTTGCTAGATATCCAAGAAGTGTACCGGAAAAAGAAAAAATGGATATCTTTATTAACGGTTTGAGAAGCGAGCTGAATTATAGACTAAGGATGCAATGTCCCAAAACCTTTCAAGATCTAATTGATAACAGAATTACAACGGAAGAAGTGTTGATTAAAAGTGGAGAGTTGAAATTGCACAAGGAAAATAAGAATAACTCTAACTCCAACAACAACAATATCAACAATAACAACAATCCAAATAAAAGTTGGTACAACAACAATAGCCGTTATGCTGCAAGGAATAACAACAAAAGTATTGTTAATGATGGGGTAGTGGAATCCAGCAACTTGAAGGTGATTCCATTTGCCCTTACAAAGACACCAAATCAAGTGAATAATGCTAATCAAGCATATAATGCCCCTTCCAACAACAACAACAATGTCAATAAGAATAATCAAGGAAACAAGGATCAAAACAGCAAGTATGATAAGTATTTGAAACCCACTCCTGCAAGACACTTTACACCCTTGGGAGAATCACTTGAAACTGCATTAAAGACTCTCATAGCTAACAATGTTATTACAATACCCTCCATTAAACCTTATGAACCAGACCACAAGCCGGGTTGGTGGGATGCTAAGCATCATTGTGAATATCATAGGATTCGGGGGCACCCTACAAATGAATGTTTACAATTAAAGAATGTGGTGCAAGACTTGATAGATAATAACATAATCACTGTTGATGGACCCCAAAATAATGAAGATCATACGGCCTTCAAACAACCTTTTTACAAACATGATAAAGGTGAGTCATCAAATGGCAAGAAACAAAGTGCCAATAATCTCAACTTTGCGCCATCATATGATCATATTGTTAATGCTATCATCATTAATGAACAGCCTCAAAAGGAAGCAACAAATGTCATTACAAGAGGGCAGAATTCTAGAATGACTTTACAAGGGATAGTCCCTCAAAACACCAATATCCCATCATCCAACATTGTGGTCAAACAATCTCCTACAACAGCAAGACCTTATAGTTTGGTAGACCAATTGCAACGTACTCCAGCACAAATCTCAATCTTAGAGTTATTGAAGTTGTCACCAAATCATAAAGGGATTTTGGAAAAAGCTTTGGAAGAAACACATGTTTCTACTACCTTAGGGGAAGAAAAGTTTCAAAATATGGTAGGACATCTTGTGTCTCCTCATTGTCTTTCATTTTCAGATCAAGATGACATGTCTATAACTCATCCTCAAAACTTGCCATTACATATAGAGGTTTTGATCGAAAGGCATAGAGTCAAAAGAGCCCTTATTGATGGAGGGGCTGGCCTTAATATATGCACATTGAGTCTTGTAAAATCCCTAGGTTTCTCTGAGTCTTGCATTGACCCTACAAAGAAAATCACCATAAAAGCTTACGATGAGGCTGAAAGAGCTTCTAAAGGCATGATTGTGTTGCCCATCCAAGTGGGACCAGTTAAGAAGGAAACCAAATGTCAAGTGTTGGACATGAAATTAACCTATAACATTTTATTGGGAAGACCTTGGATTCATGAGATGCAAGCTGTCCCCTCCACATACCACCAATGCATCAAGTTCCCATACATGGGTGAAGAAATCACAATTGGAGGAGACTCAAATCCATTTCAATATTGTAATGCACTCAAACCCTTGCATGAATTATACATTCCACATAATCATGAAGGAGTTGTTCCAAGAATCACCAATGAAGATGCACAAAATCCTCTTCAAGCTAGCTCAACTACATCAACTAAGGGCAAGGAAAAAGTGAGCTACGAGGGTCCAAATGTGATGGAAAGTCCATATGTGGCACCTAAATTGGAAACAGTGATCTACAAACCTACTAAAGAGGAAAAAGAACAAGCTAAAGCAGATCATTACCAATACATGAGTGAGATGATGAACAAATTTGACAAACAATGCAAGATTAGTTCAAAAGGGGTAGGAGAATATTCAGTTTCTCTATTTGACATGCCCATGTCTCCTAAATCACATGGAAAACCCTCAAAAGAACATCTTCCACATAAGTATAATTCTTATTTTGTGAGGGAAGATAACAAAGCAACATGGGATAAGGAAGAGGATGATGTCCTTCAATGGCTTTATCATGATGAGGATGGTACCCTAGACACTCCCATGGAAAGAATTCAGCATGTTAATATACAAACAGAACAATATGGGAAAGGATTTGATATTATGCAAAAGATGGGATACAAAGGAAGAGGACCCCTAGGCCAAAGAAATAGAGGATTATTAGAACCTATTGAACCTGTTTGGAGGGCAAGTCATGAAAAAGCCGGAGTAGGTTTTCAACATAAGGGAGAAAGTTCAAGTCCAATGCATGATTTTCATCCTCAAATAAATGCATTAGAATCCGAAGGAGATAGTGATGATTCTAGGGATTATGAATGGGATACTTTATCAGATGAGTCGTGTCAAGATAAAGAAGTCATTGCTATACATACTTATGCAAAAATCTCAAAACAAGATGCTCCAATTAATGAAGAATCTTCTATTCAAGGGCCTAATATAGAACAAGCATCTAGTAGTGGAGCATGGATAGAAACATTTTGGACACCTTCAGAGGAGGGAAATTCAAACGTTAGTTTTAACCCGCTTGTGGCTTTTCCCACATTGTTTCCCGTAGAGGTCGACGAGGATTCAAGCGAAGGGGACTTTGACCCTGCTTCCATGGATCATCTTGAGGAAGCACACATCATAGACCTAAACGATACAATGTATGAACCCTCAAACGAAGTCATGTCCATAAATCCTATTGATGATACCTTACCCAATAATTCCTTAATTTTGATACATCCAGACCTCATTGATTGGGATCAAACTGAACCACATGACTTACTTTACTTCCCAAATGACCAAGCCACAAACCAATACCTCAATGCGGTTGAACCCTCTTTCATCAACGAACTCAATACGGACATGATGACAACAGCAAGGGTCCAATCTCTTAGTCAAAAAAAAGAAAAAACAAAAAAAAATAAAAAAATGAAAAGTTCTATTGGTGAAAACCCAACTGTGGCACCCTTAGAACCAAAAACAATGAAAATAAAGGACGTTTCTTTTGGTGAAAACCCAACTGTGGCACCATTAGAAGAGAGATTGGATACTTTGCCTGAACATGAAGAAGAACGGTCATCTATTCTTATAGAGCCAACAGAAAAAGTCAACATTGGCACGGAACTAGAGCCAAAGGTTGTACACTTGGCTGCATCACTTACATCTATGGAAAGAAAGGACTTTATCAAATTCTTCCAAGAACAACAAGTAAATTTTGCATGGTCATATGCCGATATGCCTGGATTGGATCCTGATTTCATAATGCATCATCTGAATGTTAGACCCGGAGTTAAACCTGTAAAGCAAAAACTAAGGAAAATGCACCCACATGTGGCTCTTCTAGTCAAGGCAGAATTGGAAAAATTGTTAAAGGTGGGGTTCATAAGAACAATAGCATATGCTGATTGGATCTCTAACATTGTGCCAGTTACTAAACATGATAAATCTATCCGTGTGTGTACGGATTTCAGAGATTTAAACCTTGCATGTCCCAAAGATGACTTTCCATTGCCAAGCATTGATACCATAGTGGATTTGACAGCAGGTCACGCAATGTACTCATTAATGGATGGATTTAGTGGCTACAACCAAATCAAGATTGCTCCCGAAGACCAAGAAAAGATAGCATTTATTTGCCCTTGGGGTACCTTTTGTTGGAATGTTATGCCCTTCGGTTTAAAAAATGCTGGAGCTACATATCAAAGGGCCATGACAACTATTTTCCATGACATGATGCATACTTTTTTAAAAGATTATGTGGATGACATTCTAGCAAAATCCCACAATAGAGAAGAGCATTTACAAATCCTAAGAAAAATATTCATTCGGTTAGAACAATTCAAAGTTAGACTAAACCCAAAGAAGTGTGCCTTTGGTGTCCAATCCGGCAAGTTATTGGGTTATATAGTGTCAGCAAAAGGTATTGAAGTTGATCCTGAAAAAGTACAAGCAATTCTAGAAATGGAGATTCCAAGAAATATTAGCCAAATGAGGTCACTCCAAGGAAAGATTCAATCAATAAGGAGATTTATCTCTCAATTAGCAGAAAAGTGTCACTCCTTCACAAGATTGTTACACAAGGACACTACATTTATGTGGGATGAGGAATGTGATAAGGCCTTTGCTACTTTGAAGACTTATTTGATAAACCCACCTATTCTTATGTCACCTATCAAAGGTAAAGAACTGTTGTTATACATATCAGCCACAGAAAGGTCTCTAGGCATATTGTTGGCACAAGAAGATGAGCAAGGAAAAGAAAGGGCAATCTACTATCTTAGTAGAACCTTAATAAAATATGAACTCAATTATTCATTCATGGAAAGAGCATGTCTAGCAGTGGTTTTTGCATCTCAAAAACTAAGACATTATATGTTGATGCATAAGATCAAATTAATTGCCAAGATTGATCCTCTCAAATACTTACTAAGTAAAACTGCCTTAACAGGTAGAATAGCAAAATGGGTCATGATCCTAAGTGAATTTGACATTGAATATGTTGATAGAAGAGCAATTAAAGGACAAGTGATAGCAGATCACTTAGCAGATAACCCAATGGAGTCTACACAAACCATGCAAATTGAATTTCCAGATGCAGAAATTGTCAACATAGAAGCAAAGACATGGAAGTTATATTTTGATGGATCTTACACACAAGGAGGTTCTGGAGCAGGTATATTATTGGTTACTCCTCAAGGATACACCATTCCAAAGTCTTATAAACTCTTATTTCCATGCACCAATAATATAGCGGAATATGAGGCATTAGTCATTGGCATCAAAATGGCTTTAGAATGGAGTATTGCAGAATTACAAGTGTATGGAGATTCCCAACTCATAATCAATCAGGTTAATAATGAATACAATACCAAGGACATAACATTGATGAAATATAAAGCCTTGATTGATGGATGGAAGAAGTACTTTGCTTTGATCACATTTGAACAGATTCCAAGAGAAAAGAATAGAGCAGCAGATGCCATGGCTACCTTGGCTTCATTGTTACAAAAACCAGATCAACATGAGAAGTATGAGTTCTTGGTGGAAGAGTTGGTAAAACCGGCATTTAACCTTCCTGACACCCAAATTGTTGCTCTTTTACATGGACATGACTCTCCTTGGTATGGACCCATCTATACTTACCTTAAAGACCAAGTACTCCCCATAGACCAAACTCGTGCCCAAAAACGTAACTTCATACGCCAAGCCGCCCGTTACCTAATCCTTTCAGACACATTGTATCGTAAGGGTCTTGATGGGACGTTACTTAGATGTCTAGAGGAAGAAGAGTCTAAGTTAGCTTTACGCGAGGTCCACGAAGGCATTTGCGGGTCACACTCAAGCGGTTTTAATCTAGCTAAGAAAATCCTTCGTCTAGGGTACTTTTGGACAACATTAGAAAAGGATGCTTGTCAATTTGTGAAGACATGCAGCAAATGTCAATATCATGGTAATATGATACATGCACCGGCTCAAGAATTACACCCATTCATTACACCATGGCCTTTTTATCAATGGGGTTTTGACTTGATTGGGATCATATATCCTCCGTCTTCAAACGGACACAAGTATATCATCACAGCAACAGAATACTTCACCAAATGGGTGGAAGCAGTTCCATTAATAACAGCAACCGGCAAACAAATTTCAATGTTCATTTTGAACCACATAATTTGCCGCTATGGTATTCCACATGCCATTATCACGGATAATGGGAAACAATTCAAAAATCAGGATATTGATGAACTTTGCAGGACATTTCACATTACACATCATTCATCATCCATTTATTATCCACAAGGCAATGGACAAGCTGAGGCAACAAACAAAAATATCCTCAAAATATTAAAAAGATCAGTTAACAAATCAGGAAGAGATTGGCACGTGCAAATAAACCCCGCATTATGGGCTTACAGAACTAGTATCAGAACACCTACAGGAGCCACCCCATTCTCTTTAGTCTATGGAACTGAAGCAGTTCTACCATTAGAAGTTGAAATTCCATCTCTACGGGTTTCATTAAGAGGATTGATCACTGATGAGGATTATAGGATTGCTAGACTACAACAATTGGAATTGTTAGAGGAACATCAGACTCAAGCTTATGAGCATTTAAAAGGTTATCAAAACAGGATTGCCCACAATTACAACAAACACATCAAACCAAGAACTTTTCAAGTAGGAGACTTGGTACTAAGAGAAAATCCCAAAAATCAAGTTGAAAGGGAAAAGAAAGGAAAGTGGGAAGCTAATTGGATAGGCCCATTTGTTATAGCATCATCCTTTGGAACTGGAACATATAAATTATCAGATTGTAATGGTGAAGAATTACAAGAACCCATAAATAGCATTCATTTGAAGAGATTCTACACCTAAAACAGATGAAAGAGTATAAAGAGTATCAGATGAGAGAGCATCATAATTATTGTACATAATTGAAAATGGAAAATACCAAAAATATTTGAAAATAGAAAATCCAAAAACATTGGAAAAGAAGAAAGATCAAAAACAGTGGAAAATTGAGCCTGAAGAAAGCAAAAACATTTGAAAAACTATCTCTTGGTGAAAACCTAGCAAATAGGCGCCAAGTTGATAATGAAAAAAAATAAAAAAAAAGAAAAAAGGAAAAAATGAAAAAAATGAAAAAAAAGAAAAAAGTGCCTTGGTGAAAACCTAGCAAATAGGCGCCTTGGTAGCAAAAAAAAAAGAGAGAATATCCAAAAGTGAAAACTTGGTAACAAGCGCTTTTGGTTCCCTTAAGTCATTTCCTTCCTAGTCACATGTGTATATAATGCATCTCATCATCCCATTTGTTTAAACCTTCATTGCATCCGTCATTTGTACATAGTCATCATAACAGTTTGTAGCACCATCCTTTACATTGCCTAAAGTTGTCAAAGTTGATACATCAAATACTTGGGGGCAGCATAAATGGATTGGAAAGTGGGTACCTCAAAAGGGATTCATATGAACAACATTCAGTCACAAGCAGAAAGAGATCAACCTTTTCAGAAGAGAGATCAGATTTGTGTAAACCTTTGATTGATAACGAAAAAGTTGACTACCACAACAAAATTCCATGAGCCTAAATTGACTTATTATTCAGGATTAAAAATCAAAAATCATGTCATGATCAAACACTTGGAAATATATTTTGTTGAAAATCAGAAAACAATGCAAAACACTTAGATAGATTCTTTTGCAAAATTGGTTAAAAATCTGTTTACTTACATTCATTCAATTTGTATCAAGTCTTTTTAGCTCATCAAGGATGTTTCGACTAGATTGGCAATGATGGAGACATGATATTTTTCTTGACTATGATGTGACTGTTTGGAGGAAAATTCATTGCCTTATGAGAATTCATCTGAAGACATGGTCATCAAAGAACCATCGAGGATTATCTTATAAAATAATGAGTTAACCTTTGTTTGTTTACGCAACCGGATACCTTGGACATTTAGATTCTTCATATCTACATGACAAAATCCACTTGCAACATAGAATCCGACAAAATCGGTATTCGTACTCTCATGATTTTTTTTTTGGAAATCAGTGATAGTCGTATTGATGAGACCGATGGGAAAGCAAAACGGAGGTTACCATATGAGCAGAAAATAAAAGCGATATTCATATCATCATGTCAGTGGGCAGTGGTGGTTGTGTCGACTTTCCGGTCCCAAGTGCTCAATGATGAAAATATATCCTCAAGGCATTTATTTGCTAAAAAGCTAGTGACACTTAGCTGCATTCATAAAAAAAGGTTAAATGCATTCTCATATTAGATTAATTGCATGTGCATTTTTTTTTTTTCCAAGGGTTTTATTTTCGCATCAAAAAGGGGGTACATGACATCATTAACAGGGTTAAATCAACAAGGACAACATCATTTCAACATCATCTTTTCTACAAAAATAAAAATAAATGAGATTATACTTTTTGCATTCATTCCATATCATTAATCATTACATAGATATTATCAAAGAAAAGAAGTAAATAATCATTTACAGATTGCATACATTCAGATTGCATACATGAGAAATAACATATCAAAACTGCATCCATACATGAAGAAGAAATGCATCCATCTATCTATATCATACATAAGATACGTTGCATCCATAACCAATAGTCATCCAAAAAAACAAATGCATTAGATAAACACATATAGCAGCATCTAAAGGAAATCTCATATATCATCAAGTAAAAGCAGGAAAGATCATAAATATTCTCATATCACACGTCTACTCATAACAATGATGTCATAAAAACTCAACTCTATAATCGCCCATCAACAGGGGCATCAATGTCAAATAAGTGTCAAAATACAACTGGAAAGGTGACACCAAGGTCACAAGACTATGGTACAATATCAAGTATCTCAGTATCAGTACATAAATAATCAATAAGAGCACTCATGGCTCATCTCTCGTCACCACTGGGAGGAGGCTGTGGAGGAGGCTGTGGAGGAGGCTGTGATGGAGGCTGCTGAGGAGGCGTCTGACCAACCATAGCAACAAGGAGAGGAACCAAGGGAGCCAAACCCGATACCAACTGCTGAATCATAGATGACATCTGTGACACCTCTGTCCGTAATGCTCCCACATCTGCTCGTAGCTGGCTAGTACTAGAGCTCTCTCCAACCTCATAGGTACTCTGAGGATCACCTGTATCTATAGGAGCTTTTCCCCGATCACGGGAAAAAGCTGCTGGCATCTGTTGTGCACCTGTGTCCTGACCATCCACAGTAGTCTGCTGTAATCCTGCTCTCGTATCCTGTCCTGTCCCTGGATCCTGTCTAGCAGCCCTCACATGATCCTGACGATCTAACCTCTGTCTCTGTGCTACTGCAGGACGAGGAGGAGGAGGTGGTGCCTGTACCTGTGCATCTCTCGCTCATCCTCTGAGCCGAATCACTGCCCTACCTCGGGGTCTACCTCTGCGTCTCCTCCCACCACCAACATCCTCACCATCATCTCGCCCAGGTACTGGCTCTGCAGGGTCTGTAAAGCGAGGCATCGGATGCTCCATCAACCAAGCTAGATACTCCTGTGTGACGCCGGCATCTCTGATGTGTAACCTCATGTCCCAATCCATATAACCCAGTAATGATATCTGCTCTATAGCATCATCATATGAAGGCATGTGACCCCAAGTAACACACTCTGCACTAGAACGAGCATATACTGCAGATCCCTGAGGCATAGGCTGAATCCGCCCAAACTATCGTAGTACTCTCCCTGCCAAGAATCTCTCCAGAACAGAGTCAATCCTGCCGATCATCCATCGCGGAGCAAACATATAGGGTAACTCCAAGCTATCCTCTCTCCAATCCTCGACCTCAACATATGGTCTCCAATAGACCTCATCCATGTCATCAATCTGCCGTCGCCAATACTCCAAGTGACCCAAGTGATGCTGTGTCACCATACCAGTATACTGCCATGCAAAAGGATATCCTAGAGGACGATCTCGATCTGATATAGGACGACTGACTGGTAAGTGCTCCCATATCCACAACTGTAAAATATGAATCCCAGCAGATAATGAGGCTGCTCTCCTGTAAACCACCTCATGCAGATCATGATAAAGCTGTGCTAGCACATAAGATCCCCAGTCAAAGCGTCGAGGATGATGTAGCAAATCCTCGATAATCCTGCCCCATCCCACTGAAAATCCGCGACCTCGCCGATCAGGTAATAAGACACCACCAATGATAGCACCTAATAAGGCTGGTAAAACAGGAAATGAGGCAAACTGAGGCCATAAGATACAGTCATCACCAATAGATGGATCTCCGAATACTCATCGATAATATGTCCCGTCATAGACTGCGTCATAATATACTATCTCTCCATGAGTCGGGATCCGTAGCAATCTATAAACATCCTCCGGTGTAATAGTCATCTCGCCCTGTGGTAGCCAAAATGTGTTTGTCTCAGAGTGCCAACGCTCTGCGACAGCCGTAATCAAACCTCGGTTCATCTGGAACCGAGGAAGCTCTAGTACGCACAGTAAACCGCAGCGCCTAATCACTCGCCTATCGGCGTCAGTCAACTGAGTCCTCAGCTCCATCACCCAGTGTGGTACAGTCCAAAGGTACAGCACAGGGACATCCTCCTGTTTAATCAAAATAAGGGAACCACATGAGTAACTTACTATCAGGAAATCAAACAATCAATCATGGTCATCAATTTAAATATACCTATCAGACTTACCAATCCTAACTCTAAGCGTTGAGGAAGGACGATCCTAGTTTTATGTCTCTAAGCATTTGGGCATAAAATGGATGGACATTTAGATCCATGATCTATCATTCATGATGAAGATTGATTAATCTTATTCTTCGATATTATAGTTACCTATGTTCTAATTCGTTGTTGAAGTCAAACAAAGGGAATACCCTAACTAAACATTCGATTGAATTCATTGACGTGATCGATATCAATCAAGTTGACGTAATCAAGCAATCAGACGTCTTAGAAAAGTTTTAAATAAACAAATTTTTTTTACTCACGCGACTTTTCTTTCTGGCGTCATTTCTTTTACCAGAGGCGACATTTCTTTGATCAAACGCGTAATTTTATTTCACCGCGTGACTTATTTTCACGGAGGCGGTATAAGATTTTCTGTAGGCGACATCTTATTATCACGCGACACCTGATTAAAAATGTTTAAAACCTACGCGACATTAAATTTTCCTTAGGCGACACTAGATTTTCTAAATGCGTGAAAATACCTAAGGGACGCGACATAAGATTTATCAAAGGCGACATTTAAAATTTTCAGGCGATATTAAAATGCACGGAGGCGACATTTCTTTTCACGCACGCAGAATTAAAATTTTTAAAAGCATTAAATAAGGTCATAAATGCGACTTTACAGACATGAGGAAAATTTGAATGACATACCGGAGGACCATCGGTCGCTCTCCGACTGAACCGGCGCGCTCTCTCAAACTGATGCTCGCGATGTGGGACCACCATCGTCTCCAGAAGGCTAAAATCAGAGCTCAAATCTCAAGAAGGAACGGTGCAAATGAATAGTAAAATGAGGGGTTTTACCCTATTTAAGGTAAAATTGGTCCTCATAAACACTTAAAACAATGCACTTTGAACCTATCATAGGACATTTTCATTAATCGGGGCATAAATCAAATTTGCTTATTTCTTTCAAACGGTATCAGAAACCAAAACATATTCCAACTACTCAAACTCGTTCAAATCAAGGACTCAATATGTTTTATTTCTGAGGGGGCATCAGAGTATCAAATGGGCATCACATCAAAAACATTTATCAGTGGGGCATATCATATCATATCATAGCAGTATCATATCAAGATATCAGTATCAAATCATATCATATCATCATATCAAATATGTCATCATATCAAATCTGTCATCGTATCAAACCTATCAACATATCAGCAATCAATCAACCCAGGACCTTTATCAGTGAACCCAGGACCTATCATCATATCAGGACCCATATCATATCAGAGGCATCAGAATCATATCAGCACCATCATCAGAGGCACATCATCGTCATCAGGAAGTACATCAATCAGAACGATCAGAGGCATATCAGAACCAGGACCAGAATCAGATCATCATACTAAGGGAATCTTTGAATCAATGTTCTTCGCACATCGACTCAAAGAGGGGCATTTGTAGACACAGAAAATTGGCAAAGGCTTAATTCAATCAAAAGGTGCATCAAGTCATCAAAATAGCACTAAAAATCGATAAATGGAACAAAGGCAATTCAAATCAAAGGAAAATTCAATTAAATGATTAAATGATTAAATAAAGCTTGAAAAGGAGAAAAACAATAAGAAATTGATTAAATTCAATTAATGACATAGTTGTTGAAATGAAAAATCAAAATGAACCTCTTACCCTTCATGGCTAAATTTAATTACTTTAATTAATTAATAAATATGAAATTCTCTCAACAAAGGAAAAAGGAGACAAAATGGACACAAATCACTCACTTTTGTTGAAATGGTCCAGCCTTTTGAAACCATTTAAATGTTTGTCCCCCAATTTAGGGACAAAGCAAAGCCAATTGACCTTACCCAAGCATAACCATGGTTATCTCACTCTACCCCCTACCCTTGGGAAAATCCTATAAATAGAAGGCATTTTGAGGCATTATTAATCCACTCCATATCTTTGAATTGCAGCAAAGCTCTGTCAATTTGCATCCATATCACTTACTTATCATTTGTCATTGCTAATTAGCTTAAATTGCATTGATCATAGTAGATTGTTCATCAAATAGAGCTAGAATTTGATAGAATAGATCTAAATTTGCATATCATATAGCTTAATTCTCATCTTTAGAGTGTCACTAGTGAGGATCATAGCTGAGAGCCTCACTTACCACTTTATTTTAGAGATCCATGAGATGTTGATAGATTAATTGTGCATTTGTTAGATTATTTTGCTCTAATTCTTGTTGTTCTTAGTTAATCTTGTTATTTCATGAAGGTGTAAATCACTCACACACAACTATTATCATTTATATATTAATTTCACTAATGTAAAAAACCAAAACTTGGAAGTGGGAAACTTATGTGTATAGCTAACAATATTTTCATTCATAATACCAGATACTCCTATACTCCAAACCCTTAAAAAATGCAATTCACTTGGAAGTGTATATATATATACCTTGTTAACATTTCCTAGGCACTTGTACATTGCCATTAAAATATAAAAAATATTTCAGCCAAGGCAATTTAGAGAGATAAACTGGAAAATGGCTTAATAAGGCCCCTGCCTAATTACAATGATTGAGCTTTGTACAGAATGTGCCCCATTAGTCCACATCAACAAAGTAGAAACAATATTTGAATTATCAAGATCTAGTTAAGGGCTTCACCATTGATACTCATTGTGTAGCTTAGCTTCTCGTTTACATTACTAAAGCGTAGGCTACTAGACTAGACACTTATTTGGACCCTATTTTCTAGGGTTTCTACCTTTGTAGTATAATTCAAGAGCCACCATGGGGAAGCTCTGCTATAGTTTGCAAGTTTCTCAATTTTTGCACAAAACATGAAATACCTCTTTTTTGGCAAGTAATTAGGTTGTATGCTTGCCAATTACATTTGTTAGGAATTTTCTTAAGCCTTTTCAACAATCCATTTTGTGCATTCTACAAATTGTATTTAGTTGGAAATTTTTAAAGTCTTTTTAACAAACCCATAATAGGTAGTGGCTATGTAGCCACAAAAATATATATCATACCAAGGACACTTAGTTTTTATTTTAAAGTGCCCCTTGATATGATGTCTATTTTTGTGGTTGCATAGGTGTTGGTTTCTTCTAGCTATCTAGTGTGCACTCAACTTTGAATGAAAGATAATTGTTTACTAGTTGGTATGATTAAATTACATTTTTATGGTAAACCTCTTGAGCAACTTTGTATGAGGAACCTTTATTTTTTCATCTATGATCTCTTAAAAAAAACATCATAGAACTAGTCATTATGTACTGCAAAACATGTTGCTTGTCGAAACCAATCAGTACACTCCACGGTGATTCTTGCATTTGTTAAATTTTTGTTCCAAAGTGTTATTTCTTGGTGGCCAAAAAAGGGTTGAATCAACACATGGTTAACATTTATGAGCACATGGTTAATAATTTTCACCAAGCGGTAATCATCCATGTTATCCCAATGGCAT
Organism: Chamaecyparis obtusa; assembly: GCA_027943335.1. Classification (NCBI taxonomy): domain Eukaryota; kingdom Viridiplantae; phylum Streptophyta; class Pinopsida; order Cupressales; family Cupressaceae; genus Chamaecyparis; species Chamaecyparis obtusa. Next base: position 50,852 of record BSBK01005852.1, on the reverse strand, counting down.
TTAGTGAACCACCCACAAATACATCAAAATTGTATTGCCAACATCCTAGAAAATAAAAGAAAATGTAATGCCTCAATACTCCTAACATTGCAATTTCAGCCTAAAATTTGAAAACCAAACATGCAGGAAGAATGAAATGGGAGAGTAAAGGAGGTAAAGGGACTTGTCCATAATTTCATTTTGTACATGCATAGAAACCTATGAAAAGATGAGCGTAGAGTAAGACATGTTGAAAAAAAATCAGTCATATATTTACTAAGGTTGTATTGCAAAACATGTTGTAAGCAATGAAGTCTTTAATAGACTCTACTTGTGATTCACCTAGTTAGTAAATTTGTTACTCATCATGAAGCCATGATAATCCTAAGTAGGGGGGACATGGCTAAGCTACATACAAAATGTACTATTGATCAAATTTTAAAAACTAGAAAACACAACATATTTTTGTGAAATTTTCAGCATATGTTCTTCATGATCTGCATATTTTGTGATTGAAAACCATAAAAAGTTGCAAAAAAATCATTGTGTTTTTACGAATCTAAAAGAAATGTTTAATTTTTTTTTGTCTTTGGTGCATCGAGTAGGGGCACGTGGAATGGTAAAGGCAATAATGTTTCTTATCTAAGTATTGCACACTAACATGTCACTTGTAGGCTTAGGACAGAGGGTGCTTGCCAATTTTATTTATATGATATTATTTTATAACTATATTTATGTATTGTAAATTACTAACTATAATCTCACAATCAATTAAATTATATGTTTAATTTGTATTTAGAATTTATATTATAATTATATTTATTATATTATATTATATTATATTATATAGTGTAAATGTTAGATACGTTTTTAATTTAAGATAATAAAATTATATATTTGAAAATATTTTTTTGTATAATCTTATTTAAATAGGACATGTGGGTTGGTTTTTGTCAAAATGTCAAAGCATAGGCTAGGCATGTGGACTATTTGGCTGAATGTGGACAATCTTCCATGGGCTAAAAAATGTCTCATACAAGCTTCGACAACTAATGTTTAATTTTACAAGGCAAATACTTTAGAATAGCAAAGTGGTAATTTGCTTTGAATAAAGATTTACGATATGGAGTCACATATTGCTTAGAAACTAACTATTAATAATTATTTTAAACAAAATTCCACAAGAATGAAATGTTAGGAATATATTGGATAGCTAATCACAGGTGAAATAAATGATGCAATTTTTATACTTTAGAAAAGTTAGAAAATAATTCACATTTTATCCTCCCCTTACACATATATTTGGTGTACCCATTGCACAAGAAGGTGCAATTGCTAGCTTTATTAAGGTAAGAAAAGGGCTATATAAAAAAGAATAAAAAAATTTAAGGTTAAATACCATTGTCAAAAAATTAACCATGGAAACCAAGGTGAAGGAGATAGTAATCAACAGGATGATGCTTCACCTACAAGGAAAATTGACTAAGGATATGTTCCAAATAGAGAATCACTAAGTGTTAAGCTGCATATCAAAGTGTTCAATACTTGAGCCCTAATTGATTCTTCAAACTAAGAGAAAGTACAATGAATCATCTAAAATAAAGGGTGGATGAAGTAACTAAGAGCTTCTCAAATTTGATGAATTCTAATCAACAACTATAGACTGGACTTCAAATTGAGCATCAATAGAAATTGTAGTTGAAGGAATAATTCCCTCATGAACATAGGCCTCCACAGTGCTCCCTATGGCTCAAGACTTGTATATTTCATTTTGGATATGAATAAGGAGGTATCCTCACATCTTAACCCAATGTTAAAATTTACCTCTAATTCTCAATCATTAAGTGTTGAGGTGAGGGAAATGGTCTATTTGTAGTACCTCCATATTTTGCTTTCAGTTTTTCAAATGCCATACTCTTTTAGGCCACATTGTTGTGTGCAGATTTTATTATGTTAGTGACTATTGATGATTTGGATTATGTTCTAATTATGTCATGTTTGGCTATTGATATATTATGTTGAGATGTTTCATATTTCAGTGGGATTATGATGTACTTACCCCATACTAGCATGTGTATGGTGTTCATATGTATGTATCTATTTTATGTGTCTGTATGGTAGAGGACAAAGGTGTAGTTACTCGCTTTGTCAAGATCCACATGACTGACCGTACCCTACCATTGTTTGTTATATGTTGTATGTACATGCTTTGATTTGTGATGAAAGGTTTGCAGGTATAGGGCATTGTCTTCCCTGAATTGGCAAGAGTGAGCGTGCCCAAAAATATACTCATCTCAATGGTAAAGAGAGGAGGTAACAGATGGACCCAAAAACCCTAAATCTAAGCCCAATTATCCTAATTATTGGATAAGTATCCGTTGACCACCTTACCCGAATTTGTCAGGTGACAAAGTTCATGGATTCCATCACTATGTTGGTATGTTTATTTGATGGTCATGTTTTATTGTTGTTTGTATGTGTGATTTTCTATAGTTATAAATTTAATATTATATTGGAAAATAATATTAAGTTTATTTCCTATGTTATTTTATGATCGTTAATTAATTAAAAATCAAATATTAGGATATTTGATATTAATTAATTAATTTTGTGAAATTTATTTGAAATTGTCCTATAGTTATTAAATTAATATTTATCACATGATTTAATGATGTTAGGAATTTTAAATTATTTAATAATAGCTTTTATTATTAACATGTGCTTTATTTACTATGAAAGTGATTGGTTTGGAAAAAGTGACAACTTGTCTTTAGGAGACTAAGTTGTGGTGTGCAAAATTAAATTTATTTTATTTTATTAATTGGTATTTTCTCTCAACAAAAGAGAGTTGGATTAGAAGTTCTGTGTGAGTCATCTAGGGTTTGCTTGATTGTTGGAGTTGAACCCCTAATAGAGGGATTTGACATTCATTTTGGTTAATGAGTTTTTGGAGAGCAATTTTGGAGAGAGCTTTTGGGAGTTTTATGTTTCCTTTGTGTTCTTGAGTTTTTGGAGATTGTGCATGAATTTTGGGTGAAGATTGCTTTCTTTGGATTTGGGAATTTCTTGCACTGTGACTCAAAGCCTGCAGGTTGAGCTTTTCTATTGACAGTTCTGGGATTGTATTCATCTCACAGGCATTCTATCTCAGTATCTAGCATTGGATTGAGGTAGGGTTTGATTTAATCTTCCTGTAATTTCATTTATAAAATTATCATTATTTAGATGTGCTTGATTTGATTTATGGATGTGGATCTGTCTTTCAATTATGCTTCATTATGGGTATTAGGAAACCCTTTGTATTATGCCTTTTATTTTATTTTGTGACTTGGCATAGTAGTGTTATGCTGCTGAAATTTTTGGGGAAAAATTCATCCTAGGGCACCTAGAAAATAAAAAATTAATCTCTCTATAGTTAGTTCTATTGTATGAATAAATTAAATTAATGGGTTGTTCTCAAAAATTCAATTTGGGGGAAAATTCACTATTCTGTGTAAAAATTTCCTTGTCTGTCAAAAATGACAGTCAAAAGAAAAATTTACCATAGTAAGAAATCTATTTGTTGACTTGACAACAGAATTTAATTAGTAACTATAAATGTGTTCTACAAACTATAGGAGATATCACAATTAGAAGAAAGGACAAATTCACTGTGTGAGTAATAAGACAAATTTCCATTTCTGGAAAAATTTTCCTACAACTTGTGTATTCTATTTTTGGAAATATTTTTATTGCTTGCTTGGCTTTTCTTTTTAATTAAAATATAAAAAATAATACTTTCCATGTTAAAAAAAAATGGAATTGACACTTATAAAGTGTCGCACAAAAATTTGAATTGTTTAAAAAAAATTTATAAAAAAATTTATAATGCAAAGTTTAATGGGGAATGGGGCCACCAATCCCCACTCCCCAACACCATCGTAGTGGTGTACCATGTCGCACACGGGTTCCCCAAGGAGGGGCGGCGCGGCAATCTATGACTGCAGTGCCAGTGGGGTGGGACCAATGGGCCCCCCCACGAGATTACTTGATATTTGATTTTGTTTTGTTTTGTTTTTTTAATTATAAAATTTGTCTTTATTAAAATTCAAAATTTTTTTTATAAATCATTTTTATTTAATTATTAAAATTTGTTAATATAGTTTTATTTAAATGTTATAATAGATTTTGTTAATATTTATTATTTGATTATAATAAATATTATTAAGGTGTTTAATTCTATTAATAATCTTTTTAATTAAAGATATTTTAATATGTTATTTGTTATTATTAGATTTAGTTTAATAATAATAATTTTGTTAGTAAAATTTTTATTTAGTAATAAGTTTGTTTTATCAAATATTAGTAATTAACAATATAAACGTTGGTTGGGAATTTTTTTTAATATTAATAATTTTTATTAATAAAGTTTATTAATAATTTTTGTCCTATATTAGATAGAGAAATATTTTTGTGGAACTATTAAGTTTTAGATTAAGTTTTCTATTGCTTCTGTTATCATAACCTAGTAACTATGGATGTTTAATGCTATGATAAATTTTTATTAGTTGATTTGGTCAATGTGATAGTTTTAGTATGATCGTATATGCATCATTTATACTGAAATTAGCTATTTCGTTCAATATGGTTTTATCTTTCCTAGATGTTGGGTTTGTCAGTTTTATGGGAACTAGATGACCTAGGAGAGACAGAGGCTTGGGAATTATCTGTTATTCATGTTGTTTATCTTGTTTGGCGTGAGTGTGATCTGTTTATGTTCCAAATGACTTTATAGGCTCTTGTTATATTATGTGAATTCAGTGAATATGTTATGTAGTCAATCCTAGTTTCTGTGATGATTCTAGATGTTTGACTATCTATTTTATCTGAGATTTTATCTAGGAAGAGATCTTTGAGCCTATGGTAGTTTACCTAGATACGTGTTAGGAGGTGGCTTGCAATAAGTGTCAGGGCCCACAAGTGGCTGCTAGGATCACTTATTGTAAGTTATTATAATCAAGTGATAACCTAATATAACATTGAGAGATATTAAAATGAACCTAATAAGATAGTTTCCTCCCCCATGCTCGAGGGCTAGTATAGACTAAGGTGAGGATGAGATGATGCTTGCCACCTATTTAGGTGTGTGTTCTAGCATAGTTAGTGGCTTCATCAGTATGAGAAGTCATCGATTCCATGTATGGTCACTTGAGTGTCGAGATCCAGAGAGATTACAAGGATGAGACTCAAGGGTTAGACGTACATGATGACACCTTCCTACACATAGTCTAGTTATCCTACATGTTTCAATTGCCTCTGGAATAGTGAGTCATGCCTTTTACTATACTTGTTGACTTTGAGTTAGTAAGCTATCAGGATTCCTTTCCTAGTGGTATTTCCTGATTTGTCTTGATTATCTGTTTGGGGTCCGATGTTATCTCCTCATCATGATGGGGTAGACCTTTGTGGTTCTACATGGACGGGTGGTAGAGATTCTTTACCATTCAAGATTTGATGTCCCGGTGTCGGTGCTTGATGGTGTCTTGTAGTTGGATTCCTTATGTTACTTCATCTTTGATGTTCTTTATTTATGTATTCTTTATTGTAAATCTTGTATTAGAGTATCGCATGTGATACTTAATCTAGATATTGTAATTTAGTTGTTAGAGTGATTACTACATACCCTGCGATATGTGTAGTGAATGTATGTTTATTAGGATTTATGATTATTCATTAGATGTAATCATTTTGATGTAATTGTTGTATTTAATTTATGGAATCATTTGTTGATGTTATTTAATGTGTTATGTTAGAAAGTAATACTACGTCATGGGACCCATTAGTTTTGTAACCTATGTATGCGATGTGTGTTATGTGAGATAATGTTTAATGCATTCATGTGATTGTATATCTTAATTGTTAACTTTAGAAAAAAAAATTATTCACCTAAACTTAGTATCATGTTCTAGGTTAGTTTCTTTTGGTTTCCCCGGCAGGGCATTACACTATTAGACCCTTTCATTTGTTTTACCAAAGGTTGTTGACTCCCAACTACTAGTAAAAATAATATTTTGTGCCTCTAATGGGACTCTTAAAGCTACATGGGTTAAAATTAGGTGAGTGGTAGTGATAAAGGTTAATAAGTTCTTTAGTTGCAACAAGACCACTTTGAAATGAAAAGCATTTTTGAATTTCAGAATAGGTAGTTTGAGAAATGAAATAACATATTGAATAATTAGTTGGGTTAAGACTCCCCTCATCATTACATAATAAATTAAAAAGACTTTTTAATCATATTAATGGATCAAACAATTATTGGAGATAAAATATAATGACTAGACTTCCTTTCAAAACCCAAGCCATATGATGAGAGTATCTAAAATGGAGGTGGTTCTTCAATTGATTACTCAATTGGAATTCACATGCAATTTGTGATACAAATTTGGTATAATTTTTCCTTTGAAGAAATTATTTATTTGGATAGATTCTTTGAGACTCTATATCATAAGAAACAACAGTCTCAGGTAAAGTGGACATCCATATAGCTTTCCCTTTAAAAACTTTAATTTTGAATTTTCTTGGCGGTAATATTTTTGTTGCTTTGGCATTTTGGTCTATGAACCAAAACTTTTGGGTTTTCATCTCCCTGGATGAAGATCTCCTACAATTTTCTAGAACTATATATGGAGAAAAGCCCTACATTTTTATAGAAAAAATGGTTCATATTTATATTTCTAACAAAGATTGGAGAATGTGGTTCCTTCTAAAAATATTTCTTTCATACATGATTTCCTACCCCAAAGTTTAAGAAAAATGAAATAGATACATGTCACTTATGCATGTATTTTTACTTCTAATATGACTTACAACATTTCCTATCATGCCACAATTGATCAAGACATCCACTTGTCACCATGATACATGTTCAAATAGAGAGTGCAATGTTGCTATATTCTTTTCTTGTGTAATGGATTAGATGATCTACATGTCATCATAACATATAATTTCAAGAAATTATAAAAGGTGATTCCTAAAGTTGTACCATTGATTGAAGTTTTAAGGCTAATTAAGGTGGGACTAAATAAAAGAGATAAGAAGAACTATGTATCCACATAATGCTTCACTCTAGAGATGTATTTATAACAAGACAAAGGCATTGTGGTATTGGTCAAAGCATCATTCTTTTATAATTTCTTTGATTCATGTAGAAACAAAGCCAAAGATATTGTCATTTTTTCAGCAATTCTAAATTATGCATGCAATTTTGGTTCTAATGTAATTACAGGGGTCATGCTCTATTATTTTATCTAAAGCCCAAGTTGATCGCCATCATTAGGCATTATCTATCTTTAAATATGCTTGTATATTATGCAGAAAGGATTAGGAGTTTTTTATTCTAGTGAGTCTTAATTGGTGCTTCTTGCTAAGGGATTTGAGCATTGTATTTATGTGCATTCATGGCCTCATGTTCTTTATTCTCCCTTCAAAAATTAAGAGTCTATGGTATTTTGTGCTCATTGTTTCTAGAGTTTCAAACTTTACCTTAAATATAGTTATCCTATGTAATTGTTGGAATAATTACATTAATCAGTTCTTTTAAATCAACTAGTGTGCTCTTGCAAAAATTGAAGAACGAATCCAATTTTTAGTGCATCACCATAGAATTATATAATTACATTAGTTTATTTTGATATTAAGAATTTATTTTTCCTCCAAAATCAAAAGACAAAAGAAAAGCCAAATTATTCAAAATCTAAAGGTTTTTTTATGAATCAATGTCCCACATTTATAAGATTTCTCATTGTTGATATTTGTGTGAAACTTCAAGCATCAATGCTATCATTAAACCTTTATACATATTTTGGGGGTTGAACCTTATCTCCTTGTGTTGCAATGGGAATTCTGCCAAGGTATTTTTAAATAGTTCCAACTATCATATGTCGGGAATAATAATAATTGGTTATGTGCAAGGTAAAATCCAAAGTTGCGTGATGAGTTAACTATCATATATTTAGCCTAGATAATTGGAATCAACTCTAGATAGAGCATAAAATCAATTTAAATTATAAAACATACATTTGATAAAGAGATCCCATTTATTGAGGATATTTTAATTTGATATTATTGTATTATCATAAAGAAAATTGTGTACGAATAAAGAAAATTTCTAGGGTTTCTTATTATTATCAGAGTTTTCAAAAATGTATTTTTATAATTTCACATTATATTTTAGATCTAACATATTTCTTTTTCATTATTGTGCTTCATTCATGTATCTTTTAGGGTTGTATGTCCTTTAATATACTTTCTATCTATTAGCCTCCCTACCGACCCGTATTGTACCCTAAGGTTTTCATGTTGCACTTCTTTGGATCTATTTTATTTTTTATTTATAATAATATGAGATTTATTGATATTCATCATATTATTTTCTCCAGTGTAGTTTCATGTATGTCATTTTCCTCTTTGTTTCCAAAATCACCACTCACACCTATTTTCTTTATGATAATACAAATTTTGTAGCACATAATAGTGACTAACTCTAGCTTAATCCATGAATACACTTGATACAACTATTAATATTGTATCATGCAATGTTATATATATTAAACACATACTTGTGCATCTTAGGATATATCTCTATATATCTTTCTTGATCCATTCTTCCTTAAGTAACCTACTACTCTAGAGTTGCATATTTCAACAATACTAGCATATGATGGTGGTGTATCTTCTCTAATTCCTAGAATTAAAAATCAATGTAGGATTTCTTATCTATGGTGATTACCCTAGTGATGGGTTTTAGAATGAGTATAGCTCTACTATCTCTAGTGTTACACCTACATATAACACACATTGTACTATCTTCATTGAATTGTACCTCATAATATTTTGAAGATATGTTTATTATAGAGCATAATGATATTTTTTTACCTTCTCATGATGAATACAATGATTCTTTACGCCATGATTATTATGTATCTCACACATTTTTTAATGATATTTCTTTTGACACCAAATCTTATAAACTTTAATTGTCACTTTATAAGTTGCCTCACCTATGTTTTAGTCTTGTATTTATGCTATTTATTATTGTCTGTGTGATCTAATTTATTAATTTTTGTCTTGGTTACTTAATTTTTAAAATAATTATTTATTAAGAATCAAGTGTATTCAAATGAATAAAACCTAGAAATAAATCCATCTATGCAAAATATTATTTTTCTATCTTGTTCAAGCTCCTACTTTGTGCTATCATGATAGTATAATTATAAAAATTCATGGGTGACCCCACAATAGTGGGTTACACTTTTTTAGACATGCTGATTTTTTATGAAATAACACATTTTTAATAAAATATAATTATTTAAGCCTTGAGAGGTTCCATTTGAAGTAATTAATTACAAATGGTTAGCTCAAAGCCTCTTAGATAAATATAACATTGATATAACATCTATACTCCTCATTCATACCTGTAATGGACTCTCTTTCCCACCTATTAAAATGCTGACAAAAAATTACTTTGACACTATCTTTTGGGAGATCAAATAAATCCATTTGACAAACCTATCTATGTAGTAAGGTACTAATGAGAAAAATATTTCCAATAATTATAATGTAAATATATATTAATTTTATTATGACTTTGTATTTTTAGTTTTAATAAACATAGATATTTCATTGTATGTCTACCTTTATGTTTGACGCTTATGGAAACATAGTAAATGAAAGAAAAAAAAATTCTAAAAAATATCTATGCTCTAGGTATTTAAGTTCTCTTTCTATAAATAAATAAATAAAAAATTGAAATTGGACAAATACACGACAATTTATAAGCTATGTAGTCAAGGTATGTCAAAATTACGGTTTAGTCAACTTCAAATGTCAATAAAATATGAAATAATCATGATAATATCATCAAACCAATTGCATGCCCTCTGTATGGATGTTAAAAAACTAATTTCAAAAGAATCACATATATATATATAGAATCTAGACTGAAAATCCTAAAAGACTCTAATTTACACTGGATCTTTTGATTTTAAATGGTTTAACGACTATATGCATCTGAATCTGAAAGTTTTTTTCAAAATATAGAGTTCATGTTTCGTTCAGGAAAAAAAGTGTAACCCACTATTGTGGATTCATCCTCATATAAAATCTAAATATGTTTCACTTATCATTTATTTTTCGTCACTAAGTTGATATAAAAAATCCTACTTTTGGTTATGAATCTCAAACGATTGATCAACAAGATATGGATTTATTATGAGCTTCCAAAGTTTATTCCTAATGTATGCATCATCTTGTTTAGGAGTTGATGAGATAAATTATTAGTTAAATACAATTAATACAATAACATGTGACAATGTTAGGGAAAATGACAAATAGTTGTTATTTTAATCAATGTGTCATACCCTTTTTATTGGGTAGGTCTTATGTGACTAATGTAAGTCGTTTGTTTATTTCAATTTTTAAGTGGATATCTAGCTTGGAGGTCTATTTTGGTAGCAGTACATGCTAAAATTTATGATTAATCATGTTAGAGAAATTGAAAAATTGTATAAATAGACCATGCACAATACCATGTATCACAAGCCTATAAAATCAAGTTACATTGGACCACTTTGTCTTCTATAGTATCATAGATTGGTGTTGAATGATGACATGTGTTGGATTAATGATGGAAATTTTAGTACTGAGAGGGGAGGGGTGAATCAGTACTCTAAAAACTTTTATCAACCTTTTGTTAACTTTTTTGCATTGCTATCATATATTCTGATCATTTACTAAATTGATAAATTTGCATGTAATATCATAAAACATAGAAATCAAAACATGAAATCATAACTCATAAAACAATGGATTTTGGTCTCATAGAAACCCTTGGTCAGAGGAAACAACTAAGGTGGGGATGGTACCCACAATCCTTCATTACTGTAGTAAAAAGGGTCCTTGGTTAGAGATACAATGTTTAGCTACTTCTGATAGCTTACCTTGTTAGGAGTACAAAAGACTTATACAGTCTACCTTGTTAAAGGATTTCACAATCTCTAATCTAAGAGATGTACCCTGTTAAAGGATTTACAAAATAAGATCTATAAGGGCCTACCCAATAGTGGGATTTTATAATTCTTAATACAATACAAATCAGTACTAAATATGTCTATAATAATGCATCAAAAAATTCTATTCAGACTCATTGTGCTCAATAACATCTTTACCTCATTCTGTACTTGGTAACCTCAAATCCAATTCACCATCTCAGTTCTTCTCTAACTTCTTTGTTCTCAGTAACCTTAATCAGCTTCACATCAGTTTCACATCCTTCTCTAACTTCTCATCATCCACATCATTTTCCTCTTTATTTTGATCTTCATACTCTACCCTTTATATACTTGATCTAGAAGTGGTGGAAATGTTCTAGATTTTTCTCCTTAAATAGTGGTAGCTTCAGTTTCATTTCAATTATATATATATATATATATATATATATATATATATATATATATATATATACATATATGTATGTATGTATGTATGTATGTATGTATGTATGTATGTATATATATATATATATATATATATGTATGTATATATATATATATATATGTATATATATATATATGTATGTATGTATGTATGTATATATATATATCTATATATATATATATATATATATATATATATATATATATATATATATATATATGTATATATGTATATATGTATATATGTATGTATGTATATATGTATGTATGTATGTATGTATGTATGTATGTATTCCTTTCATCTTCCATTGGTGTATCTTACCTTTTAATCATGCACAATCATATTTTTACATCCCCAAAGTTTTACCAAATGATCTTCTTGAAATCAGTAAAACATTTTTTGCTTGGTGTCCAAATTCAATGTATCTTCCATAATCTGTTGTGTCATCCTATGTTACTCAGTAACACATTTTGTTCTTTCTTGATAACATGTTCTCTCAGGTCATTAACTACCATGCACTTCTTGGTGCCTTCCTTTCTCTACTCAGTGCATATCATTCATTTACCTTTACCGAAATTATCTCTTTCTTTATCGACTGCTTTGTTTTCTTTACCAACTAAGTCATATGACTCCTTTCACCGATTGACTTTAACTCTCCAATATGATTTTGAAAAAAATAATGACAAAAAAATAACTCTTTAGGAGTATCAATCTCCCCCTTTGGCATTAGTTTGGCATCTTTGTTAAAAACTCAAAGTCAATCAAAATTTTGCCGTTAATTCAAATTTGCTCAAAATTGTGACCATGCATAAATAAACTATAAACTCAGTAAAAACTTTTTACTTATAACTTTGTGACTCTTATAACTCCCCCTATGATAAAACTTCCTATATACTTTACAATAATGCCTACTAAATAATCATTCATATACATATATATCCCCCTTTTTTGATAAATATGCCAAAAACAAAATTACTTACTTTGATCAGGTGGTTGGATCTTATCAAAAATATGTGTATACCTCTTCTTTGCATCATCCAATGATGTATCCCATGATTCCTTAAATTTTTGTATTACAATAATTTATTCACCAATATCTATTGCTAACCCAATCATGTTATCCATTACGCTAATATTAGGGGTATTGACTAATTCCTTGGCCTTGTGTATGTGTTTCTATAATGATTCAACTTGGGGAATCAAAAGTTCTTGCAACTCAAGAATTTTCATTCTTATCATGCTCTTATCTTCTAAGTTCATGTTGCATTCCCATCAGATGTTTCAACCTCGGGTAATAATTTTAAAGTGATCCAAGGTCGGTTGTAACATTCATTAGCTTCTCATTTATCTCCTTAATAGAATCATCCTTCTTTCTTATCTCCTCAGTAAAATTTGATATTAAACAAATCTTATGAAATAATGAAAGAATATCATGCAATTTATTTTCAAAATTTGTAATCAACTCAGAAAGTGTTACCTTGTCCAATGCAACATTCTTCAGTAAACCTTCAATAATTTTATTTTCCATTTTCTCTCATTAACTTTCATTAGGTACTTGGTAGCCTCTATACCAGGTTCTTTGATTTTCTTTACCAACTCCTCTAATTGACTGAGTAGACTACTCTTCTCATTGACATGTGCATCAAGAATGATTTCCTATAGTATATACTTAACACTTTCTAGCACATCAGTCTTTTTTTTCTTTGCCATAATTTTATCTTGTGATGCTTTCATCTTTAGTAGATCTTCAAATTCAGATAATTCCTTTGGAATAAATGAAGAGATGTCTACCTTGGGTATTATAATTGATTGGCTCAAGTTAACTTTAGTTTTCTCATGTTTTCTTTTTCTTGTCTACTTCTTTTCAGCATGAATGCTTTCACTAGTAGAAAATTTAGGGGAACGTGGTGCCTTCATTGCATTAGATGTAGTCTCAGTTATAGTTTCTTTTGTTCTTTCTTCTATTTTCTCCTCTTTCTTTTCTTCTTTTTTCTCTTCTTCTTTTTCTTCTTGTTTCTCTTCTTTTCATTCTTCATGTTTTTCCTCTTTCTTCTCTTTTTCTTGCTCCTTTTGCTTCTCCTTTTCTTCCTTGTCTTCTTTTTGTTGTTGTCCTATAGTCTCAATACATGTAACCTGCTCAGTATTCTATTATGTGTTTGTCTCGGTTTCCTTAGGTTCCTTGGTTACTTTATGTTATATCTCCTTCTTCTGTTTGATAGGCTTATGCCCTGCATCTGTAGGAATTTCTTTAGCAACTTCAAATATAACTTCATGAACCTCAAAATAATCATGAAATTTTTGTAAAACTGGATCTTCATCCATCAACTTAGTAGTAGTAGTATCATAAATATCCATGTATTCAGTGTCCATGACATTTTTGTCTTGTCTAATTTATTTAGTAGGGTCCTTATCTGTGATTTCTTCAATTATCACCTCATCTTTTCCTTGTGTTAAATCAATAGGATCAATCTTACCTTGATGTACCTCAGTCTCGGTGGACTGGTCTAGAAAGAATATTTTTCTCCATGTTTCTTTATTTTCTTTCTATACTTCTTCCAGTTCTCCGACCATGATCCTTAAAGATCTCCCTTTGACAAGAAATCTGCTAGAGTGCTTTTTCAGTTCTTCCTTGATCTCGGGTAATGAAAACTTGGGTACAATAATTACTAGGGATATTTCCCTCATTTTCTTCTCATATGTCATTGCATACTTCCATCTTGCATCAATTTTCTTATAGAGATCATCAGGTAGTCAATTGGCGATTTCAACAAGTATTGTCCTAAATTTTTGCAATGTAAAAACAATTTCATCCTCTATCTTCACTTTGTCTTCATCACTCCTCATATCATACTTAGCATATTTAATTCCTCCAAACCATCCATAATTCTTAAGATTCTCTAGAAATTCATCTAAACTTTTTGGTTTTGAGGGTTGGTTCTACACAACTTTAAATTTACTCAAATCTTTAGACTCATTTTCAGTACCCTCTTGCAATTTTAGTTTTCTTCTCGGTCTATTAAACATTTTCTTTTCCCTTACATATATTTTTGGTTTCAGTTTCTCAAGCTTAGGTTTCCTCGGAGTAGCTGTAGACCTTTTAGTGGTCTTTTTCCCTTGAGGCTCGGTGATTGCTTTTCTACTTTTGGTTTCTTGACCTTATTTTCAAATGGTCCAACTTCATCTTCTTCAATACTAACTCCAAGATTTTTTGATAGATAAGTGTTCATTCTAGTTGTTTTCCTTTGAGCCTTAGGTATCAAGATACCTAGTTTTATCTTTTCCTTGATTTCCTCATAAGTTCCATACCGATTTTCTCTCTTATCCACAGGTTTAGCTAGCAGGGCTTCAATTTGTTGTGATGTAGTATCAATATCAATCTCATATCCCATCGGTTGTAGCTACATAGTCCTTGGCACAATAGCTTTCACAATACATATGTCAGTGTCAACCGCAAAACATATAGTATCTCAATGATCTTCAAAAAGTTGAGGTGGAATTCTGAATTTCTTATGCATCCTTGTTTGAAATTTGGTAAAATAATCATTCATAACGATATAAAATTTATCTCCTAAGATCTTTATATACTCATTAATCTAGTAGGTAAAGGGTTTCTCCACATTCCAAATCGCATTACCGATAGATGGAAAGAAGTTTTGGAAGTGGAAGAATATGCATACCTGTATGCAATAAAACTAGTGTGTTAGGAACATAAAAACAAGTTAAACATTAAACATACTAATTTATTTAAACATATATTATAAGACCAAATAATAGCTTGAAAAGAAAGTGCAAACCACTAAAAGCCTTCTTGATGTTTGGATTTGTCCAAGATTGGGTATGTGTGCTCAAAGGAAGATGCTC
Source organism: Chamaecyparis obtusa (assembly GCA_027943335.1). Taxonomy (NCBI): domain Eukaryota; kingdom Viridiplantae; phylum Streptophyta; class Pinopsida; order Cupressales; family Cupressaceae; genus Chamaecyparis; species Chamaecyparis obtusa. The sequence continues at coordinate 35,540 of BSBK01005852.1, read as the reverse complement.
AAGCTTCATGAGTAGAAAATTTGGCATTAGGATGTTGTAGATGATGATTTAGGCTCTCATATGGGAAACATAACAATGCAATGGAAGTGGATGATTTGTGGAGAGAAGAGGCTCAATTTATAGGATTTTTGGAGAAATCGATGGTCAAGTTTGCATGAAGATCAAGGGTTGAGATTCACCCATTTTGACTATTTAATTCAAAGTGGAGAATCCACTTTAAATATTAAAATGAGAACTATGAATAAAGAATAATTTTATGAAATCCACTATGAATAAAGAAGGATTTTATGAATTCCACTATGAATAAAGAATGATTTATAAAATCCACTATGAATAAAGAATGATTTTATGAATTCCACTATGAATAAAGAATGGTTTTATGAGTTCCATTATGAATAAAGAATGATTTCATGAAATCCACTATCAATAAAGAATGATTTTATGAATTCCACTATGAATAAAGAAAGATTTTATGAATTCTACTATGAATAAAGAATTCATTATTTTTGTTTTAATGGCTGAGTTGGGTTGGCTTTATATTTCTTAATCCTCATGCTTAGGGTTATGCAAATGATTAGGGTGAGTTTATGATTGAGCTTATAGGGAAAGTGGGAGAATTAGGAGGATGTGATGGGAAGAGAGAGGTTGGATTAGCTAATCATGGGTAATTAGCTAATTACAGTTGAGTAGGAACTCAAGGTTAGGTTGTTGGGATTGGTTAGGTTAGGGATTAAAGTTAGGAGCCATGTGCTCAAATTGGATTAAATATTTTATTTAAATCCAAAATAGGAAGAAAAGGGGTTTATGAATTAATTTAAATAGATGAACATATTTATTCAAATTAATAGAGGAAAAAGATTTTAATTAATTATCAGACTATGGGTTGTCATTTAAATAATTAATTGGGCTATAGTTAATTAATTAAATTAATCAACTAGGGGATGAAATACATTAATTAATTAGTTAATAATTAATTAATAATATCTTAGGAGAGAACTAAATTAGATTAAATAATTTTGTTATTAGATTTAGGTATCTACATTTTGCCTCTCTTCAACATAGTGTCAAAATAACACTTATTTCTAAGATGTTTAAAATAGTAGATGGCATAAGGAAATTATGATAATGAAGTTTCCCTAGATATTGATAATGAGAGAGTAGGTAGAATAGATGATTCCCCCTTGAGAAGGCAACGGGGAGAGAAAGAGGGGCCCAGGAGACATCTCGAAAAGAAATGTTTCCCCAGTAGGAAAGAAAGATTAGGAATATTTGCAAAATTGTATCCATGAGGAGAAAGGAATATGGATGTTAGGATGTGTGTGGATTTAGGTGGGAGATTATGATTTTGGGAATTGGTTTCTTTTGGATTTTTAGAGTTTTGGAGATTGGATTTGCTTACTATGATTGGTGGAAAAAAAATTATTTTTTATTTTTTATTTTTATTATTTTTGGGTTTTGATAGAATTGTCTAGTTGAAGGATTTTGTTGTGATTTGGGGGATATGTTGCTATGATTTTTATGGGGGGGATAGTTTTCTTTTTAATATTGAGCATGGGGTATTCCAAGAAGGAACACCATCATGTAGTTTGAGCACTTAGTTTTGATATAGTAATATTAGAGACCTGCCAAGGTTATTATGAACATCAAGGCCTTGTCACCATCATTGTATAGGACTAACTCAAAAAAGGCATGCAAGTATTTCCCCACCATCACACATGAGTCCAAGAGGCTTCAAGGTGGAACTGATACTAGGGAACCCATAGACAAATGACATTTCCCAAGTGCACCATGAAATCAAAAGTGATCACATGTTTAGATATGAAAGGCTCACATCTGACTGACTTGCGGGCAGAAAAAAGAAAGAAAAAAAAGATCAAGACTTCTCTCAGATTGCCCCATTCATAGTGCACCATGATATAAAGGATCGTGGTGACCTTGAGGAGGGATACAATAAAATAGCTCAAAAAAAGATAATCAAGAACCAAAATTGAAATCCAATATCAAAATAAGAAACCAAGAAAAATATTTTTTTTCCATAGAGATCGGTTGGATGGGATACTGACTAGATAAGATCAGACATGAGGAAGGATGCATCCTACAAGGACCTATTGGTAGAATTTTGGAATATGATATTATGGAAAAATTTGAGGATCTAGGATGGCCATGATAACAAAATATCTTGTATAAGGACATTCTGGAGCACACAGCTGGAAGAATGTGGGACCTTGATTTGATGCAGATGACTGACATAAAAGTGGGGATATATTCAATGAGACCAAGACAAACTATTGATTGTAGGGAATATGTACAAACTAATTGATCCGATATTTACAAAGACTTTGTATAATAGCTCAAGATGTGAAGATAGTGGACCCAATATAATATATCTGAAAATATCAAGATTCTAGATAGATACGATACAACGTGTTGAGATCTTTCCAAGCATAATATTTGGGATGGTAACAACTTCTTCTTTCATACGTGTGTGATGATGGAACATCATAAGAACATGCAGATTGATTTTATGACAAGATTTGATTTTAGGAAGAAGTGTCACCGCATGATATACAACAGCCATAAAGACAAGACATGGACTGACTTTTAATGGTACTGTGCTCAAGCATAAATGGTTCATATTTAGCAATTAAAAAGACCATGAAGGATTCACAAGAGAAGACACAACAAGTGTATCAGAGAGGAGGGAAAAGAGATAGAGCTCATTAGTAGGAGAAGGAGAGGCATTGGGTACAATGAGAGGAAGTAGAAGGAGTGAAGATGGTGATGATGAGAGTGTGGATGGGAGATGGGTGAGGTGAAAACTCACAATAATACATTCACAGAGAGATTCAGGTCCGTTGATGCCTCGTGATGTACTTAGGAGACATGCTCAGGATGAGGGTGACGGATGCTAGAATGATTCACCTCAAGATTGACCATGTGGACTAGGTGGTCAGGTTGATGCCTCTAATCAAGATCAACAAGATTTTATGCCACTATAGTCACAGGGTGAGACATGTCTCACTGATCAAGACTATTACCTTGTGGAGCTGATGGCTCAGATGGATAGGTTGTAGGAGGGAGGTCTAGATGTACTATTGTGGGGGGAAAACCATCTAGTATTTTCCAACTTTCCTGGACAAAGGTAACTAGGTGATCAACTACAGGGAGTGAATCCTATGGTTGAACTACAAGGATCGGGGCTAGGTGCCTCGGCTCAATCATTTGTGTCAAATTAGGGATTGCATCCAAGATATGTATTACAAGAGGACCATGATGTGATCATCATAGAGATAACCAACCTATAGGTACTTCTTGCGATGGAGAAGGAGAGGGCCGACAAAGATGATAAGAAGGTTACCTAGTTTTAGGGTCTAATGGATAGAGCCTGGGAAGAGAGCACCCAGATAGAAGTGACCCATCTGCGACACTTGATAGAAGTACAGAGAGCACAAGAAGATAATGCTTAGATAGCATATGATGTATTTAGACCAAGGTTGAGACTTCTAAAAAAATAATGGTAGAGATTGACACCATTGTAGTAGAGACATGAGAGTGGCTGAATACTTTTACTCAAGATGTGAGTAATCTTAGGCAGCAACTTGAGGACCTGACGGTGGATCGAGATCAATGGAGTTTGTGGGAAGAAACCTAACAAGTTGAGAGAGATACTACATGATGGGTAGTGACTCTCCCAAGGGCATCCCAACTATTAAATGAGACTTTTTTAGTAATGAGAGAGTCAAATAGGGTTGGGCGGGAAGCTACTTACTATATGGGACTATACCATCAGGCAGTCCTAGTAAATCAAAGGAAGTGGAATTCATAGAGAGAGGAATGACATAGAGGATGGATAGGCCAATTGGTGGTGTTAGTGTCTGACCACCAAGGGATAGAAGTGGAGGGAGAGGAGCTTCAACATCAGAACCCTCACAGGCTGAGTAGTGACATTTTTTTATTTTTTTTTTAAATTTTTTTGCTTTTGTTTTGTTTTACGGGGAACATGATGTGTACCAAATGTATTTGACATGTTATATATATAGAAAGAGGATTTTTATGTACCTGAATTTTGTTGTTTTTATTTTTTTTATTTTTTTATGAATCTATATATGTATAGATTATGATGAAATAATGAGTTTTTTATTGAATCATGTTCCTATGCATTTGTGGCTGATTTTTTAGTCTTCCTATTAAATCTAATAAATGTGAAACATGTAAAAGTGACAAAATTCATGATTTTGATGATCATTTTAGTCATTTTGAAGCTCTCAACACCAGTATATCATCATCTCTATATACATGAAGTTAAAAGAATTCTTGGAAAGATATATCTCAATTTCTTTCAATTGTATCATATTTAATAGAAAACTAAATTGATCATTTAATAACTGACTTGCATGTTGAACAAATGACACTAACATATTTTCATGGATGATCTAAGTGTACATCAATTGGATCGATTGCTAAACTACAAACTGATAGATGTAGTATTTGATTTACAAAGGATTTTTGTTTATCACTTGGCAGAGATTCTATTTTTTCTACCAAGGTGCCTATTGCTAGGTTTTCACCAATGCATATTTTCTTCTTCTTTTTTTATCTTTTTTTTATTTATTTTTTTTATATCATCGAGGCACCTGTTTACCAGTTTTTCACCAAGACAATGATTTTTTTAGGACTTTTTTCATTTTTTAGTGGTTTTTTCAAATACATAGGAGATGATTCAAGCATAGAACTACTTCAGATGGATGATGTTAGTGCGATCATTCAGGGGCTCCCTGTCTAGTGTAGATAAATGATAGGCTCCCAAGCCAAAATAGACTATGACAATATATGGACCCAACCAGGTAGGTTCAAACTTTCTTTTCTTTTCTTGATTGGCCTACACCTTCTGATTCTCTTTTAGGACCATGTCTCCCACTTGGAACTTTCTAGGGTGGAGCTTCTTGTTGTAGCTCCTTTTGAGTCAATTATGATATACAAGTAGGTGATCATAAGCTTGTTTCCTCTTTTCATCTAACAATTCTAGCTAGGTAAGGTGTTTCACACGATAGTCTTCAAAAATGGTATAGTTCTTCATGTATACATGTAGTAAAGGAATCTCGACCTTGATTGGTAAGACAACTTTAGCACCATATACCAGGGAGTATAGGGTGGTGCCAGTGGGAGTATGAAATGAAGTGTGATAGGCTTAAAGGTTAGGATTGATTTGGAGGTGCCAGTCATGACCAGAATCATCGACAACCTTTTGGAGGATTTTTAGGATGGTTTTGTTGGTTGCCTCAGCTTGGCCATTTCTTTGTGGGAAATATGGGCTCAAGAAATGATGATGGATGCGGGATCTAGCACATAGATCATCTGCATGCTAATTTTTTAATGGGGTTCCATGATCTATGGAGATGGTGGAGGGGATGCCAAAGCAATAAATTATGTGGTAGAGGATGAGCCTAGATATCTGGATGCTAGTAGTTAGGGTGAGCGGAATCACTTCAACCCATTTTGTAAAATATTATGTGGTAGTTATGATATATTTATGTCCATCTGAGGAATGGGGAGTGATCAAACCAATGAGGTCAAAGCCCCAACACAAAAAGGGCCATGGTGGCACAATGGGTTGCAACTCTTGTGTTGGTGCATGGATTAGATTAGCATGTTGTTGATAGGGCAGGCATTTTTTTATGAACTCACATGCATCATGGTCCATTTTCAGCCAATAATACCCAACCCTAAGTAGCTATGTTTCTAATACCATGTCACTTGTGTGAGCACCACAAATTCCAACATGTACCTCTTTTAAATCCAAGGCAGCCTCATTCAAATCTAAACACCAAGAGAGGATATTGTGATATCCATGACGACATAGGGTGTTAGCTACAAGAGTGTAGAGGGAAGATCTACGAATAAGGTTCTAGTGTTGGGTGTTTGTGAGATGAGGGGATATGATACCATTCTTTAGATAAGTGTGGATATCATGGTACCATGGGGACTGAGGACCAACCAAAATGCAGACCATTTTAGAAACAATGTTCTTGTAAGTGAGTGTGTGTAGCTGCTTGACCAAAAACTCATATTACGTTGCATCTCGAGGGATTTCCAATAGTGACCTGATAGTTTCCATAGTGTTTGCTTCCTTGTTCTAAAGCCTGGGCACTTGTGTGAACTGCAAGTTGATGAATTCTTCCTTTAGTCTATCCACAAGCTCTTTGTATGGTAACAACTTGTCATCTTTAGTTTGGAATTCATCGAGGACTTTCTTGATAATTAGTTGTGAATCCCTAAATACTTGAAGCTATGTGATATTTCATTGAATAGGTGTCTTGAGGACTAAGATGAGAACCTCATATTCCATGATATTATTTGTGCAATGGAATCTGAGCTTGAATGACTTAGGGATGTAATCTCCTTAAGGGGTGACAAAGATAATTCTTGTTCTTGATCCATGAGATGTGTATGATTCATCAAATTATAACTTCCACATGGGTTGTTCTTCTACCATGAAAATTTGTTTGTCAGGGAACTCCATCACTAATGGGTATGCATCTACTAGGGGTTCTTTGGCTAGCTAATCTGCAATGACTTTCCCCTTTATTACTTTCCTATCGACATATTTGATGTCAAATTCACTTAAGAGCATAACCTATTTTTCCATCTAGCCTATAAGTGTTGTTCTTGATAGTAGGTATTTAAGCAAATCCACCTTGGAGATGAGATTCACTATGTGACTTAGCATGTAATGTTAAAGTTTCTAAGTGGCAAAAGCCACTATAATGCATGATTTTTCCATTGGTGAATAGTTTAACTCATAGCCTACAAGCATGCAGCTAATGTAGTAGATGGCCTGTTCTTTTCCATTATCGTCAAACTGTGCCAAGAGTGCCCCCAGCATTATTTTGGTTGCTGAGATGTATAGAATGAGAGGGTATCCTAGAATTGGTGGCACTAGGATAGGTGAATTAGCTAGGTACTCTAAAGTTTCTCAAAACTTCTTTGATAGATTGAAACCCATTTGAAACTTGTGTCTTTGCGTAGTAGATGTGTGAATGGTTGGCACTTATCTGCCAGCTAAGATATGAACCTATGAACTAACTGTAGCTTTTCCTATAGGATTCTTAGTTGTTTAAGTGTGTGTGGTGGAGGAATATTTGTAATGGCTTTTACTTTCTTAGGATCAATCTCTATGCCCCACCATGACACAATAAACCCTAACATCTTTCCTGATGTGACACCAAAGACACACTTCTTTGGGTTTATTTTTAGACCATAGTGATGTAGGTGATCAAACACACACTCAAGGATATCAATGTGTTCCAATCATGTCTTTGGCAAGTATGTCATCCACATAGTCTTCAAGGATTTTGTGGATCATGTCATGGAATATTGTGATCATTTCTCTCTAATACATAGCTCATGCATTCTTTAAACCAAATGGCACCATGTGTAATAGAAGGTGCCCCATGGCATTGTGAATGTCATTTTGTGTTGATCTTCTTCTGCTATATGGATTTGGTTATACCCTGAGAAACCATCCATTAGGGATAAAATCTCATGGCCTACGGTCAGGTCAACAATCATGTCGATATTTGGCAAGGAAAATCAACTTTTAGGCATGCTTTGTTTAAATAGCGTAAATTTGTATAGATTTTTATTTCTCTTGATTATTTTGTAACTGGCACCATGTTGGATATCCATTATGAGTAATCGATGGCACAGATGATCTTTTCCCATAGGAGTTTTGTGAGCTCTACTTTCACTAGGAGGGCTACCTTCAGATGCATTTTACGTAGCTTTTTCTTAATAGGTTTTGCATTTGGATCTACTACAAGGTGATGAACAGCTAGATTTGGGTCTAATCTAGGCATGTGATCATATGACCATGCAAAGTTGATGGTGGTCTCCTAGAGGAGTGTTGTGAAGGCTAGCTCTTCGCCCTTTGATAGGGATGCTATAACATAATCCTTGGACATTATTTTGTTCTAAAGTTGATGCGCTTAGTGTCTTCAATTAGGATAGATGACTTCTCTAGCATGTAGTCATGGATCGGGGGAAGAGACTAGTCCTCATCCTCTAGCACCTCAGAGAGGTTTTCACTAAGGGATACTCCCTTTCTTTTTACTTTTTTGGAGTCAGAATGCACCCCAAAGGGGTTTTCACACAAGGACTCGTTATTTTATTTTATTTTTTTCATTTTGTGGTTGAAGACTTCCTCTTTCCCAAAGTATCCCTTGGGGTCGAGCTTGTAGACGCCTGTTGACTCTTGCCCCAAGTCTGATTATTTTTCTGAAGCTCTCATGAATTTCAGGAGTGCCCTCTCACTTCAGAACTCATCAATGTGTGTCATGCTTGGTTGGTCCAAGTCTATGAGTTTGGGATGGATGAGGGGGAGGTCAATTAGGTTAATGGAAAGTTGACAGAGGACATAATTTCCCAAGAAGGTTTTGTCATTGAAAATATCATCATAGGATCTTTTTTCTTCCTCTTCTGGGATGTCTTTTATTTCCATGAGTTCATCTTGAATGTTCAAAAGGGTAATGTTGGGTGAATTAGTGCCCCTAGTCATGGTATTGGGTCCTCATATATGCAGGTGAGAGGTATTGAAACTAAGGCCTTGATATGGTAGGTTTTGTGAGGCTTCCATGGGGTGCTTTGTACCAGCCTTTGTGGGTCCTAGGCCACCACCCTGATAGTTCCATTTTTCAATGGCTCATTTATGGGATGTGGGGTACTTTTCTTTGAAGTATCCAAGGAGCTCAGTGTCAAGAGGTGGAGGGTCCTTGTACAACCATCTATTAATGTCGAGGTCCATTTCCTGGCTATTCAGAATTCTATGGGAGGCAAATGTAGATGATCCCATTTTCTTGACTTTAAGGTCTTCTTTATGGGGTTTGGTTTGATGACAGGGGAGTCCCTAAGTGTGTGGATCTAGGGGTAGGGTCCTACTACAAAATCATATTTTAGGCTATATTTGTCGCAACCCATATTTTTGATCTTGACACTTGAAAGGGTAGAGACTAAGATGGTCTCTGGATCATAGTGGGATTAGGATGAACTAGCAATGGAAGTGTCAATGTTGATGTCAAGATAGTGGGTATAATGGGGGAAGGAGGCTTCCAATGCATGATAATATGCCAAGGGTTGGGGATCAGTGTGGATAGTGATTTTAGTGCCTTGATGTGGGAATTTGATGCACTGATGATAGGTGGAGGGTACATCTTTGATGGAATGGATCCAAGGTCGACCGAGGAGGATATTGTATGGAAGGTCAAGATCAAAAACATGACAAATTATCTCTTGATTTGTAGGGCCTATCTTTATGGGTAACAAATTAGTACCTTCTAAGGTACACTCCAAGTTATCATAGGATTTTATGGTGATAACATCATGAGAAATGTTAGCCTCTGTATACCTCACCTGTTGGATGAACTTTAATGTGCATAGATTTAGGGTCAAACCATTATCTATCATGACCCTCTTAACAAAAAATTCATTGACCATTACGGTGATGCGGAGTGGAAGATTGTGATCTGAATCAATGGATGGCATGTCTGAAGGTTTGAAGGAGAGAGTGGAGGATGCACCCCATGAGGTTTTTGAACTTAATGGTGTTGATGTCTATGGGGACACATGCCTCTTGGAGGGCATTCTTGAGGATCTCTTGATGGAGGGGTGAAGTGTAGAGGAGATCAAGGATATAAATTTGGGCAGGTGTATTCCCAAGGTGCTCTAGGAGGTTGTACTACACATTAGGGATGGTTGTAGGATTATCACCAGCAACAGATATTAGGTCTCTGCATGTGGTAACTGCACATTGACTATTGCACATTTGACATGGATTACATTCACAATGGGCTCAACCTGGGAGATGCAACCAACAAAATTGTCATAATTGATATAGGTTGTGGTATAGTATTTTCTATCAGCATTATCACCTTTTTTGCCCTTGCCTTGGTTCTGAGGTGGTGGATTAGTGTTGGCTGAGTTATTTCTTGTGTTGTGTCGAGGAAACACATTTTGGTAAATCTGTAGGTTGGTGTTAGGTGATGCTTGGGTGGGTGCATTAACTATGATTTCCTTTTTATTGATGAGGTCTTGGACATAGTGTTTGAGTTCATACATTTCACGATGGCATGTCCTTTGACATGGTGATAATCTCAATACTCATTGTCTTTGGACCAAGATAGCTTGGGGGTTGACTCATAAAATGGTTGGGTATGAGGGTAGACAATGAGATTAGCGCTAGCCATACAACATAAAATGGCATCCAAGGGTTCACTAAGAGGGTTGAATGTGCATTTTTTATTATTCTAAATGCGTGGCTTGTTTTGACCTTGGGTAACTAATATGCATTGGTTTGGTTGGCATAAGGTTGACAAGGCAATTTTTGGTAAGTAGGTGCATGTTGCTAACATACTGGCATAGGAGGCTTAGGACCATCCACAATGACTTGTACATGCTTGGTATTAGTGGCCCCATCTGTGACAATGTTCTTGTTTTTATTCCAGTAAAGAGGCCAGTCATTACTAGGTCTATCCTTCAAGATTTCCTTGTAGTGTGTAATGGAACCATCATCCAAAAGGCCTCACTCGATGTCCATCCCTTTTCCTTTGATGTCCTGGTAGGTCTGTATGAAATTCATTCTCATGAAATGGGATAAATTTGAATATAGATTATCAATGAATATTTTGGTGAGATTCTTTTATGGTGGTTGATATGGCAGTCTCATTGTGAGGTTCTACCATCTTTATAGATAATCAGCTAGGATCTTGCCTCCCTTTTTTTTTGAATTGCATAGGTCCATTAAGGAGAGCTCATTCTCAATGTTGTGCGCGTATTGTGCCACAAACTTCTCAAAAAGTTCAAAAAATGTGTTTATCAATCTGTATGGTATTTTGTAGAACCATTCGATGGCAATTCCTCCCAAGCTCTTAGAGAAGAGGTGCATAAGGAAGTTTTCATTGTATGCAACCTCTTGACAAGCCATGTAAAATTATTTAATGTCATTTATGAGATCTCTCTTCCCCTGATATTTATCAAATTTGGGAGTTTCAAAATGCTTGGGGAAGGGGACTGTTGTGATAAATCTATCAAAATGATAGGGACAAACCTCTTCGAACTTAAATGTCTTGCTCTCATTACTAGATTTGAGCTCCTTGATATAATTCTTCATCTCTTCCCAGTATGAATTGATAGGTGTTGGTGTAGGTATTCCCATCAGGAAGGGGTCTGATGGTGCAAGCGAATATGGAGGTATTTGTAAAGAATATTGTGGGATTGGATATGGGGACTGTCCTTCCATGTAGCCAGATTGGAATGGGTTCTAAAGAGCTTATTGGGAAATGCACTATTGTTGGAACACTGATGCATGCTATTATGTAGGATATGGTGTTACTTGTTGTTGCTGAGGAATGAGGGGACATTTTTGTTGTGCTATAAAATATTATTGTTGTGGGGGAGGTTGGTAGAATGGTGGGGGTTGCTGATGGGATTGGCCTTGGGCTTGTCCAATATACAAAGGATGCATGCTTGCATTTCTAAGAGGTGGAACGATTTCTTGGACATGGATTATGGGAGGTGGTTGTGCATGATAGTTAGCGAGATGAGAGGAACTCTAATATTGTGGTGGTAGCATGGTTTGAGAGATGGCCACTAGCATGGATAGATAATTGGTGAATGTGGGGAGAGCTACAGCTGGAGGAGGTTGCAATGACAGTTGTGTTGTAAAAGGGAAGACTTCTTGTGGGTTTATGGGATTGAATGATTGTGTTTGTATTCATAAAGCATGCATTTGCACTTGAGTAAGGCCCCAAGAAGAACCTATCCTTGTTGTGATTTGTGACGTGGAGGTAGTTGGAAATGCAGGAGTGATGGTGATATTTTATGATGTGGATGGTGGGTTTTGGGATCCCATAAATGGAATTCCTATCATGAAAGTAGTTTTTTGGGCTTGTGCATTGGCAATGAATGGTGGGAGAGACACTTGTGTAGAGGAAAGCTAAGTGATAGGTGGAATGGATGCTTCAGTGGAGCTCTGAACTTGCATGGTAGCTTGAGATGTTGCAGGTGTAGGTGGTGCTCCCATAATGGAAAAAGGAGTGGATTATGTCATTCTATGCACTATGGGGAAGGTGGAACTATATTTCAATAGGTGAGGGATAGGTGAGGCCACCTAGAATAGTTTTAAGATGGGGTCAATGATTTTTTGGATGACGGTGGTGTAGGCATTAGCAGGTATGTGTATGGGCTTTATGGGATTGAAGGGATGAAGTTGTGGTGGAATAGGAGTACCCTCATGCACATATTTTTCCAAGATGGAAAGATAATTATGAGCTATGATTGTACTAACCATTTTTGCATGTCTAGGATGGATCATAAATGCTTCCATGGAATTTGGTGCTTCAATTGGATCTTCCCACACATTCTTGATTTGTACTTGTGATTGTGGATCATATGTTACCATCTCATTTTTAGGATCATTCAGATCAGATGAATTAGTGGTGAGATTAGGATCTGTATTATTTCTCTTCTTAGATCATGTCTTGGCAAGCATGAAATGCAAGTCCTAGAATGAAGAAATGAGGATACAATGGAGGAAAAATGCAAGATGTTCCTAATGGGGTTTAAAGATAGGGATAGGATGCACCTATGGATACGTAAGCATAGATACAAGACTTAGGATGATCTTGGATGGATTGAAGGATGCTTGGATTAGGATGATGGGGATATCCTAAGAGATAAGGATGAACTCTTTCCAAATGGAAATTAATTTATTCTTCTTGGAGTAGGATCAAATGGATGGGATTGTCAACCTCAAATAGACCTATGAGGAAGATGGGATCCTTTTCAGTGAAAACCAATCTTTTGATAAAGATGATGAGGCTTAAAAAGACAAGAATTAGCTACCCTATACAATGCTTAGCCAAAGGGTGGAGCTATAGGATGATTTTTTATTTAGGATAATGATTTGAGAAACTCAAACTTATGTGGCACTAAGTGGATGTTTGGATAGGTTGGATTAATTTTTGGATTCAATTTTTTTTTTTACATTTTTAGATTAGGGATGATGGTTTTGATTTATATTAAGGATGATGGTTTTGATTTATATGAGACTATATAAGGGGATGATGCAAATGCTTCTAAAGGATGATCTATGATGCAAGGATGTAAGGATGTTGAGATAGTTTCTTGGGATTTGAAAGGATGTGATATGTGATAAGCCAACTAGTCTTCACTTTCAAAGGTAACAAAATGACGGTTTATCTAGAAATGTGCTCCAAAATGCATGATCTTTGCATTATAGGTCACTCTATCAATTTTGTATTGATATGTGTTATCTTCTTTGATGGTAGTTATTGTAGGTTGATGATCCTTGAGTTTGTTTTCGGTAACTTTCTTCTCTTGGTAAACACGGGCAATTGGTAACTTTTCTTTCTTGTGCTTTGTTAGATTGGTCATATCTTGAAAGGATGGTGATTGCAAAAAATATTTTTGAGAGATTTGGAGAACCACATTTTGGATTTTTTTGTTGGGTTGATCTCTTCAATGACAAAGGACTCACTCTCAAATATTCAAATCAAAAGACAACATGCACATGTCTAAAAATAGTCTGGTAAGGGACAAAGCAACCTTACGAGATTTAATTGTATGGGTTTGATTTTGCAATAAAAAATAACAAGCACGCTTTTTATCCTTAGAAGAAGATTTGCTGAGATTGAAAACCTTTTCTCACTAATTTAGGAACACACCCAAAAATTCCTCAAAATATGGTCATCACCAAACACGCAATAGCTCCAATCATGATGTCATATTATTAAAGTGTTAACATTGATGGGGGTTCGATATGGTGAGTTTCTTGGGAAGATTACTATTCTCCTTCCACGTAGAATATCAACCTTTTAGAGGTGAATTAGGTGGCCACTACTCTACAGCTTCTAATAAGGATCTATGTTCGAACACACTCTGTGTGTTTGTGCAAGCATGATTTAGGCATATAGCCCCACAAATCACCTTGGCACAAGTAGTCACGTAAACATGATTGAGACCATGGGGCCCTACTGATGTTTTAGGTGAGAGCCGAGTATAAGATCAAATTTTATTTGGCTTATGAGGCTTTAACCCCAAAAATTAAATTGTATTAACATGAGTTGGACTGGTGGGCTAACACCTCGTTCTCATGTGGGTTGTTCCCCAGATATTTTTACCTCATTGGTAGGCCCATCTAAAGGATGAAATGAAAGAACATAAGGATTGGCCACAGAAGGAGTCTAGATTTCTTATTTTCCCTCAAGGGGAAAAGAGCATACTCTCCTATCCAACAAGGTTTTCTCCTAAACACATCAAACACATTTGTTCTTTCCCAAAGTCCCTATTAAAGTATAATGCCAAATGGGTCTAGGTTTCTGATTGTCTCAAAGAGACAAGAGAATAATCCCCTACCACTTGACAAAAAACTACAAGTGGACTTTTGTTAACATGCCTAGGAAAAAAAATATTAATGAAGACACAATGTTTGTTTGTATCTCCTAGGCAACCTGCAAGATAGATTGATTTAGTAGTTTTTCAAATGATTCTTTGACAAGCATACTACAACCTCAAAAGTGTTAGTAGTTTTAAGTTTTGATGACTTGGGCAAGCGATATTTTTATCAAATGACCTACAAAATCCATTTAGATCCTACAAAAGAGAAGGTCAAGGAAAAAACAAAGCCAAAACAAGCATCAAAATTAGAAAAATTCAAGATCTAGGACTCAAAATGTTCTTTGTTTTTTATAGGAGTAGATACAAAGAAACTCTTGAGATATTGTCTCGTACGAGCATACACACAGTGTGTCCTAGTTTTGGAAAATAAGCCAAAAATCTATAAGAAGAAGAAGAAGAAGAAGAAAAAGTGAAATCCTTCCAAGCTACAAGAAACTCACAAAATACTCAAAGAAGACATTAGAAGGTTGTTTACCCGCTGGGGTAAACTTAGTATTGCACAGACATCGTACGGGAAATATAATAAACACAGAATATATCAGGGAATAATAAATACTTTCATTAATCATTCCAGACTAGCAAGTACATTTATATCATAATGATTATACAATCATATCTCCCATGTCCAACCTCCGAGAGAGTATATAAAGTACCCGAAGGGTCACGACCGAAGCGTCGTGACGTAACTGTCTAACCTCTCGATCACTAACGACCGAGAGTAACATAATACTTTACTAACATAATAACCCGTACATACAATTATCCCGACAACATCATCCCCCCCAAAAAATAAGTCGTCTCCGACGACTTACAACAACAGGGAGATGAAATACACCACATAGAAGAAGAAAATCACTGAGAAGGGGCAGAGGGGCATCCTTGAAAAAGCTGAAGTGCCGCCCTCCCCAGCAATGCTGCGTCCAGTAGGTCTTTTCCGTCACATCTCATTCCTCTTGTGCCTGCACCAAACTTGTCTCCAAAACATACTGTTCAGCTATAGCTTCCGCTAACACCATACTGTCTCCCTAGCCAATCTGACCTTGATAGCCACCCGCGCCAACTTCTCTACTTCCAACTCCTGGGTACGCTGAGCCAAGTGTTGCTCTACTGCCTCCAACTAGGTGGTCAGCTCCTCCCGAGCTCTCGATGCATCCACCAAGATAGTCTCACATCCAGCCAACACCTACTCCAAGTGCCTCAAAGCGTAGTACCCCTCTTGAAAGACTTGCTCCAGTGCTCTCTTCACCTCCGGCATGCAGACACTCCATGCCTGTAGCAGCTCCGATCTCATCAACATGTCACACTCTCCAAGGGTTGATAACTGAACCGACTGGGGGTCTAGGGGGCAACGCCCCCAGCGGGGTCGAGGGGCAGCGCCCCCGCGGGGTCCTGGGGCAGAGCCCCAGGCGCGCTCCCTGTCGCGGTACAGGGCGGGGTCGAGGGGCAGCGCCCCCGCCGCCAAGACCAATTTAGCACCTACAAAGTCTATGAAACACACCATTTTTGTGATTTTCTTCTAATCCCATGCTCTTTTTTGCAAACCGCTTATGTTTCCCTTACCACCTACTCATGCTCGTCCCTTCGGTACCATTCATTCTTCATTTTGAACTATTTTTATTTGTCGTCGTTTTTTTTTGTTTTTTGTTTTTTTTTTTGAATCTTCCAATAGAAGCTGCCATACGCTTATCCTACACTCGTCCCGCTTACTGTACGAAAATTTTAATGAAACTATATGGCATCCTCATCTTTATCTGCCACCGTACGGTCACCCAAACACACCATATGGACTATGCATTATGTGCTCTCTTTTGTTTTCCTGTGCAACTGGCCGTACAACCGTACGGACTTGCTTCCTTCTTCTGTCACTCACGTATAGCAACAATACCGTGCGGCAATATTAACAGTCACCCGGCACCATACGGTATTGGTCCAAAGTCATCCACGTGCTCAATTCCTACCAGTGTACGGCTCTGCTTTATATTTCGTGTCCTTTCCGTACGGTATGCTCCCTAACCTTCCTGCACGAGCCATACGGCCACAAACTCATAAACAAGGAAACTCATGCTTTTCTTCCACCCGTACGGCAATGTACGGAATTTGAAACCCGCAGCAAGGTGGCCGTACGATCTAGTTGAATGCCTTCATTTATTGCCGTACGGTCACAATTTCTGACCCTCTACAATGTTCGGTCGTACCTCCTTTGCTATGTACGGTCACAGGTTTATGTCTCCGGCTTCAATTGCAAAAAAAAGCCGTACAGTCTTTTAAAAATCCATTGGTACATGTACCGTACGGTGCCAACACGCATGCCGTACGGTACCGTACGGACATGTTATTTTTTATTTTTATTTTTTTTTTCATTTTTTTTTTTTCTGCTTTTTCATTTTTTTTCAATTTTTTTTTGCTTTTTCGAATTTTTTTTTTTTTTCCCTCCACCGTACGGTCATGCATAGCCATACGGGTGTTTTTCAATTTCTTGTCCGAAGGCTTCTCTAGTCGCCCGTACGGATGGCTCTCGGGTCGCTTGCATGACCGCTCGAGTCATTTGCCATCCTCTCGGTTGCTCTGTCCTTCCTCTCTGGTCCATCCTCTCTAGGGAAGGTTTCAATTTGGTCCTGTTGATGGCGTCATGTATCCGTTCATCGAGAGTCCATAACTTGACAGCCCTATCGTGAGCAACTTCCCGAAATATTCCTTGCTTAATCTCATTGTGCAACCGTTCCCTCAAGCTTTCCTTGTGGCCAAGTCCATTTTCAATGGCCATCCAAAGGCTTGGAACCATAAATTCTACAGGGACCACGGCCTCTTGCCCGTACATAAGAAGAAGGAGAATCAAGATTTTGAAGACTGCGGTCCTCCACACAGGATTCCAGTTGTCTCCCATAACGATGGGTTTCAGATTTCTCTCATCCCCAAGATTTATTTTTTCCAACTTTGCTTCTTTGTGCCAGATGGGTTCCTCCTTCCAAAAATCCTGGGCAGGGCTTTCTTTCCTTTCGACTTCCCCTTCTCGGTATGCTGTATATTCCGGAGGGAACTCACTCTCGGCTTCCTCAATCTTCAATATGTTGCAGGACGGCGAAAATAATTCATAATCACCCATTTGCCAGTGGAATAGACCGTCCATCGAATCTGTATCATCCTCCACTTTCAGTATCCCTTCGGCATTAGGTTCCATGTTTCCTTCCTCTCCGCCCATCCCGTCGTCTGACTCTGAATCAGATGCTATTTCCTCCCCAACCATCTGCGTGTTGAGGTCCACTACAAACTTCCTTCCCCCCTTTTCAAATGCGAGGGTGTTTTTCTTCCAATTATGATCGGCTCGGGCCATCACCAACCACCCTCTACCCAGGATGGCATCATACCCCTTCTGCTTAAGAGGGATTACAACAAAATCTAAGGTAAAAAGCTGGGTTCCAATAGTCACCTGCTGTGCCATCAGTGTACCGAGAGGCTTAATACCGTGCTGGTCGGCTCCCAATAAATTGAAATTTGGTGGCCACAGCGTCGGTTTCCCCAAGCTTTTCCAAGTTTCTTTCGGGAGGACATTGACGCCCGACCCACCGTCGACAATTGTGTTCGTGAGGATGGTACCCAAAATACCCATCTCCACCACTGCGGGATTCCGCCCATTATTTATTGACAGCGTCATGGGGTCAGCTGCAGAGCCACTCATGATCTCCGTTCATTCAACCGTGCTTGCTGGAATGTTTTGCCCAAGGAATAGAGCTGTTTTGAGATGCGGCATCATTTCCAATAGGTCCTTGACCTTTACTGGTACCTCCAATTGCATTATCTGCCTTAAAATATTTTGTTCGGCCATTGCTCGAGTAGAAATGCTGACATCTGTGGAGTCCCTTCGGTCCTCCATACCCTTCGCGATCGCAACCTTCGCCTCGAGCATCCTTTGTTTCTCTGTCGGAGGGTGAGGATATGTGGCCTTCTGGGCATGCTAAAATGTATGCAATAAAACTAGTGTGTTAGGAACATAAAAACAAGTTAAAAATTCAACATACTAATCTATTTCAACATATATGATGACACCAAAGAAGATCTTGAAAAGAAATTGCAAACATCCAAAAGCCTTCTTAATGTTTGGATTTGTCCAAGATTGGGTATGTATGCTCAAAGGATGATGCTCAAGCTTCAAAGGTGAGTAGAAAATTTGGCATTAGGATATTGTAGATGATGATTTAGGCTCTCATATGGGAAACATAACAATACAATGGAAGTGGATGGTTTGTGAAGGGAAGAGGCTCAATTTATAGAATTTTTGGAGAAATCGATGGTCAAGATTGCATGAAGATCAAGAGTTGAGATTCACCCATTTTGATTATTTAATTTGAGGTAGAGAATCCACTTTGAATACTAAAATGAGCACTATGAATAAAGAATGATTTTATGAAATCCAATATGAATAAAGAATGATTTTATGAATTTCACTATGAATAAAGAATGGTTTATGAAATCCACTATGAATAAAGAATGATTTTATGAATTCCACTATGAATAAAGAATGATTTTATGAATTCCACTACGAATAAAGAATGATTTTATGAATTCCACTATGATTAAAGAATGATTTCATGAAATCCACTATGAATAAAGAATGATTTTATGAATTCCACTATGAATAAAGAATGATTTTATGAATTCCACTATGAATAAAGAATTCATTATTTTGGTTTTAATGGTTGAGTTGGGTTGGGTTAAGATTTCATAATCCTCATGCTTAGGGTTGTGAAAATGATTAAGGTGAGTTTAGAATTGGGATTAGATGGAAAGTGGGAGAATTAGGAGGATGTGATGGGAGGAGAGAGGTTGGATTAGATAATCATGGGTTATTAGCTAATTAGGGTTGAGTAGAAACTTAAGGTTAGGTTGTTGGGATTGGTTAGGTTAGGGGTTAAAGTTAGGAGCCATGTGCTAAAATTAGATTAAATGTTTTATTTAAATTAAAAATAGGAAGAAAAGGGGTTTATGAATTAATTTAAATAGATGAACATATTTATTTAAATTAATAGAGGAAAAGGATTTTAATTAATTATCAGGCTATGGGTTGTCATTTAAATAATTAATTGGGCTATAGGTCATTAATTAAATTAATCAACTAGGGGATGACATACATTAATTAATTAATAAATAATCAATTAATTAATAATATCTTAGGAGAGAACTAAATTAGATTACATAATTGTGTAATCAGATTTATGTATCTACAATACCAACAGAAAACCAAACTTCAAGGTGTTGGTCTTGGATTTCCTAATTGTCTTCATTTTGTCATCGAATTACTTCAACAGGATTTCACATAGATCAATCTTGATTTCCTTCTTGATAATTTTGTATGCTAATTCCATAGCTCCACATGGTACACTATCCACTCAGGAAGATTGGAAGATTTGGTATGATATAATGATATTACATGTGAACTTGAGTTCAGGATCTTCCATAGTATATAGTGTTGATTGTATTCTATGATTTTTGAAGTTGTCCCTTTGAAATTTTGATTTTTGAGGTCTTCTCTGTGTTTTATGAATTGGTCTCCTGTATTTTTCCATCCCAGAGCTCAAAAAATTGTTTAGAAATGTGAAAAACCCTAAGTGTTAGGTCTGAATGCCTTTGAAAATCCAAAAAGCCCTAAAATTTCTCATCCAAGTCTATTTGGTTGTTACTTTTTCAAATCACTTTACAGGCCTTTTAAGCATGTGTGTTTTTATAGCTCCGGTTAGTTGCTTAGTCTCATGATAGTTTTAGCATATTCCTTTTGGTCTAGCAATTACCCGAAACCTTTGGTCACGCGGTCTCCTTAAGATAAAAGAATATTCCCCTTCTTTTAACAACTCAGTGATTGCCTTCAATCACCAAGTCTCCAAATGTGCATTTTGAGATCTAGTGACTACACTAATAAATATTTTCAAACCAACTTTAGTGACCCAATCTCCACATCAAAATACCTTCAGTCAGGTGATCTTTGAGTAAACTAATGAAGTGATATAATATTCAGTGATTATGAGACTTCTCTTTGGTCATTGAGTCTCCAAGAGAAAGGTGGTGGTCTATTTTCCTTTGGTCGCCATGTCTCCAAGTTCTCAAGTGGTTAGTTCTTTTATTCAGTGACCCAGTGATTTCAATGGTCGTGAGTTCTCTTGATTCTAGCAATTATGTTTCAAGCATTCAATGATCTAGTGACACGATTATCTAAAAGTCTCATGATACAGTGGTTAAGTCATAAAATGTATAGAGACTCAGCGAGGAT
Organism: Chamaecyparis obtusa; assembly: GCA_027943335.1. Lineage (NCBI taxonomy): Eukaryota > Viridiplantae > Streptophyta > Pinopsida > Cupressales > Cupressaceae > Chamaecyparis > Chamaecyparis obtusa. Next base: position 14,812 of record BSBK01005852.1, on the reverse strand, counting down.
CGTAGGATGAAATATTGATCAATGATTGGCATTTAATCACATTATTTAACTGAGGTTAAGCAGATCTTCTGGAGACTTCAACAATTATGGTTTTCGCATAGTCTCCAAATTTAACCTAAGTTAAAGAAAATGTTTAGCAACTAGGAGATGTCTTCAGTCACGTGGTCTCCAAATGATGGTGAGTTAAGGAAAAGGTTATCAGAGAACAATTTCCAGTCATTGATGCAATCTAGATTGGGCGATAGTCGTGTGGTCTCCTAATCAAACCATGATTTAGAAAAGGTTTCAGTGACCTTGAGATTTGTTTTGTCACCCAATCTCTGAATCAAACCTAGGTTAAGTAAGTCACTCAGTGACTGGGAGATGTCTTCATTCATGCAATCGCCAAATGGTTATGGGTTAAGTGTTGACCGAGGAAAAAAATTTGAAAAAATGTGAGGATCTGATTGCCGGATTTTGTGACGTGTCCTTCTGTAATTGGTCGATGACATAAGTAAAGTAGTAAGTAATGAACGGACCAGACTATAGTCATTGAATCTCTAAAAGAAATAAATAAATAAAATTCTACCTTCAGTCGTTGAATCTCCAGATGGGCAAGTCGGGTAGTCTCCAGAAATAGTTTGGAAAGTCAACAGGCTTTAGTGATTGGGAGATTCACTTTAGTCACCAGGTCTCAAGATGAAATTAATAAGAGATAAATTTTGCAGTGACTGAGAGATTTCCTATAGTCGCCAAGTCTCAGAATGAAAAAATTAAAATATTAAAAGGTCGCTCAATCTCAAGATAAATTCATTAAAGGTTAAATCATTTAATGACTATGATTTCTGACTATAGTTGTTAGGTCTCGAGATAAAATGAAATCATTCAATGACTAAGGCTTTCCTTTTAGTCACCAGATCTCTGAAAATATTGAAAAAGTGCCAAAATCTTTCAGTGATTATGAAGCATTGCAGTCGCTAGGTCGCCAGAAAATCAAATCCTGATTACCTATCACTTTCTCAGCTTACGGCTAGTGAATTGAGTTCAAAGTGTGCCAAGTAATGGTGGAAGTGACATGATTTCCAGATTTTGAGTCTCAAATGGGCCACTGCATTCAATTCTTTAGAATAAATATAGTTAGCTATCACTCATTCTAAATTACAAAGCATTCTGAAGAGCAAAGGTGATAGAATTACAAGAATTCTTGTGATTTCTAGAGCATATTCAAGGTTCTAGTGAGTTCAAAAATTTTAGAGGGATTTGAATTTTCAGTGAAGATGAGTCAATCAACAACCAGTGGAGCTTCTACTAGCAAGGGTGCCAAGGACAAAACCAAGGAGAGTTTTTCAAATGAATTCCTTACCTTGCTACTTGGATCGTCACAAAATAAGAAGGTTAGTGACAAATGCTTTTGTGATGATCTTACATATTGTAGAGATGCTAGGACTCATGGTGTCACTAGAATGTGTTTATTCTGATATTTTTACAAGAATTCTGATAGCTCGGTCCCTGTTTCAAACCCTTGGACTTTAGGGTTAGCTAGGTTGATTGTTCCAGATGTCTTCCTAGATGTAGACTTATTAATTGTGTTGGCCCATATATATGACCCCCTATCTAAAAAAATTAGGAAAGATGATGGTTCACCTTTGGTTACACTAGATATAAATTCTTTCATGAACACCTTTGACATTCAAATTTCTATGGCTATAGAAATCGACCTACAGGATCAAGCTAATAGATACATTAGGGAGTATGTCTTGGTGTCCAAAGAAGTTCAAAATCATGTACCTCAAGGAAATAGGAACTACATTGCAGCAATGGCTGGGCCAAACCCATATTTTTATAAAGACCTTTGTTTTTACGTGAAGTACATTGCATATGGATTTTGTAGAGTCTTAGGAGTTGATGGTGGGGCAGACAGGATCACTTCTGATATCCTAATGATGGTGTTAGATACACAAAGTCCTCATGTGACCAAGGGGTATGATTACATTAGTTATATCATCAACAAAATTCATGAAAGATTAGAGGCGTTGAAAAATTATGAGCCCAGCTCTGCACCAAGGTTTTTGCATTATTCCCTTTTAACACATCTTATTTTATTTTTCAACTATGATATCATGAACTTGTGGGGCCTTATGCCACAAATGATGTGGAATAGATAGCCAAATCTAGTACAATTTTGGATAAGGGCCTGGAGTATACTTCCACGGATTATGATTTTTGTGTATTTCAAAATTGGATGGTGCAACCTATTCTCCTCAGTTTAGGTTTGAATCTCTCTAGGTTGCCAACAAAAGCTCTAAAGTTAATAAGACCTCAACAATTTGTTGATAAATGGATCAAAGGTCACAAATGGAGAGATTTCTATTATGAGAAGACCTATTCTTTGATCAGAGTCTATGGGTGCCCCCAGCCACCCCACATTCTACCATTTTTTGTTCCACCTAGAATTGCATTTTTAGAGTTCATCTGGCAGCTCATGCTGACTAATAAAGAGCACTTGGCCCCTCATAGGAAGGGAACATTCACCCCAAGGCACTTTAGAGTACATAATTTCACAATTGGAAAGAATGCATTCAGTAAGTTGAATGATTGGTTAGGGAAGTTTAAGATGAATGTTGTTGTGTACAGATATGTTGACATAGAGGACTTTATTGTCTTGGCTAGGAAGTATTATACTCCTACCATTCCAATCAGCAATAGGCATGAGAAATGTCCTAAAGAGGATGTTATAAGAAATATTTTAGAGGATGATGAAGTAGCAAAAAGATCCCAACATCTCAATGATTTTTTTTCCATGGAAAAACAATTGAAGAGAAAGGGAATGACTTTTGAAGCCTTCTTCCCCACATTGCCTTATCTCCAAAGATTGGAGCAGATGATGGCCAATTTTAATACATTGGTGAACTCTCTTGAGGACCAAATTGATGAGAGGGAGAAAGGGAAGGAGAAGCACTCTGAGTCAGACTATGATGAAGATAGTGATGGTAGCTTCTTGGTGCATAGCATCCCTACTATCGAGCAGCCATTGATTGAAGAATAAGGGGCTGGTGAAAATGTAATTGTTGACTTAACTGAGTTGCTTAGTTCTCAAGATACAAATGATCCTCCATCAAAAAAGAAAAATTTTCTAGTTGGAGAGCCTTCCCAAGTGAGAACTATGGAGAAAAAGAAGGATGGAGTGGGAGCCCTCTTCACTGGAATAAGGTTCTATGACCACCAGTTGAGGAAGAAAATAAGAGAAGAGAAGAGAAAGAAAAAGGTGGTGGCAGAAAATATAGAATTGCCTTTGGCCCTTTGCCAAGATGCAAGGATGTTGGAACAGGATGCATTCTTGAAGGATAATGACTTTATCAAGTCAAATGAAATCAAGAACTTCTTATTATGGAATAAGCAATAGCATGTTGCATAAAATGTCCAAATTACAGAAGAAGGTCAAGTGCCTGATGAGGCTATCCAAACACTGAGAGATTATGACCCTGAATCTAAGACCATTATCCCAGAGGAAGCTAGACAGTTGGTTAAAGCTAGAAACATGTTACTTGTACCTAGGTGGGACTTAGCCTTAGCCTTCATCATTGATCAGATAAGGAGGTAGGATGACATAACATTGTCTTTAGAGACACAAGTGGGGGAAATCATTAAAGGATTTGGGTATAGCCCAAAAAGTCAAGCATTGCCTATATGGAGCCTATATCCCAAAGATCAAAAGCCCTCAATTTTGAATTTTAAAGAAAATATGGATGGCAATAAGGTTGTGTGGTCAATCCACAACACAAGAGATCTGGAAATATCTCAAGTGCTCACTCATTTTGCAAGGCTAAATGAGGATAAAACTAAGCAGCTATCAAAGAGATGTAGTACCCTTTTTAATGATTACAGTGCACTTGTAAAAGACAAGGATGTACACATAATGAAAGAGAAGGCATTAGAAAAATTTGAAGACTTAACTCAACAAATATTGAATATGCCTATAGTTACCCCTGCACCACCATAGCAGCCTACATTGCCAGAGAATAAAGATGTAGATGAAGAGGAGGCTGCTGCAAACATTAAGAAGATGAAATTAGAAAAGAATGAGGATGTCTTACAAGACCTATTGAATATCTTGCAGTATAGGATTAATGTATTAAAAGATAAGGCAAATATAGTTTTTACTACTTACAATAAATTACCTGAGTTACAGGTAGAGGTGAACAATTTTGTTACAGTTTTAAGTGCTTATCATACAACTTGGTCAGTAAGGGCATCACTTTTTGAGAGATTGGAAGTTGTGCAATCTATGAGAGTAGATATTCCAGAGATTTTCTTACATGTGGGTGAAGAGATTAATCAGATTAAGGCCATTTTTCCATTTTTCAAAGGAAAAGAAAATCAGATTGAGGCCAAGATAGTTATGTTCGGCCTAGATTTTAATAGGTTTATTCCCCCAATAAAAAGTGCAGATGGTATAATAAAGAATTTGGATCAATGGAGATTAGATTTTGATCTCCTATTTCCTAAGAAAGAGGCATTTACTAATGAAAAAAATGAATTAGATATGGAAAGGTTTAATGCCACTCTGGATGAAGTCTTAAAAGCTGACATGGATTTCACCAAATTCATAATAGATGTCAAGCTGATAACAAATGCCAGGTGGGAAAGGAAAAAGGTGCAATTGCAGCATGTTCAGAACTTTAAATGGCTGATAGAGGAGGAGGTGACTGCATGGGATGTGCTCACGAAGCCCAAGAATGTAAAATCTATTGCAGTGGACTTTGATATCTTGGATGATGAATGAGGAGGACACCTAGATACCTGACACCTGACCTCAGAGCACAAGGATGATAAGCTCTCTATTAATAATGGTGTAAGTTAGCCAGAATGGTGGTCACCATGTCTTGCAATAAATCAATGAAGCTATCATGAATACCTATAGACAAAGGTGTCATTTATCAATGAGCAAGGAGTAGAATAGTCCAAAAGTTTTTTGTCTCTCCATTGTTTGAAGGCTTTTCTTATAATTTATCTTTTATGCTTTCTAGGTTTAGGACTCTAACCATCCAAAGCTTGTTGCATCCTCATTCGTAAGAGGATTCCAAGATGGTTGAGCTATATATACAAGTTGTAACCTCATTTTGAGGGATTTTAGTTGAAAAATAATAGGAAAACTGAATACAATTGCTACAGAGCAGACTTCTAAATTTTGTGTCTAAGCTTCTGAGCATGAGATTTTGTATGTAATTGACAGGCCTATTTTAATACAAATACATTGCAATTTTTTTCTTATATTATTGTTGTCTCTCTACTTTTTTTTATGTTTACTCTTGTATGTTTTATTTGTAAAGAATCTAAAATATACCTGTTGTTAAGTAACGTGTTTAATTGATTGTGAGTTTCTTTCAAGGAAAGAAATAAAATTTTCATTATCATATCTAGAGAGTAAACATATCTGTAGAGATTTTCATGATATTAATATTGGATTGATAGGATAGTTTGTAATGCATTCTATTCAGATTGCATATAGTTTGTAAGGCATCCTATTGTATTTCTTTTAAGATAGCTATGTGGATTTACATTCAGACTCTTTTTGCCCAATGGATTAGGTACTGGTTTAGTATTTTTTCTTACAAGTTATCTTTCAAATTCTTTAAAACACTAAAATTCATTTCATTACCAGTACTTTTACTTTTAAGAGTTTTCTATATGTTTTGAAGGAACTGTATCCAGGTGGTATAGTTCATATTGTTGATTCCTTCAAGAGAAGATCAAAAGGTTATCCTTCCTTGAGTTGAACTTAGAAAAAGAAGAAGGATGAATGTCCTTATACCACTGGTGTATTCTATTACATTCATAGTTTCTTTTGTTATGCTCTGTATCAAGATATTCTCAGTTGTCTACAGAGTCATCTTTAATTGAAGTATTTTAAAAGCATAATTAGCATAATAGTGAAGAACCTAATCCACTATTTGAAAGTTTACTTGAAACATATTAAATCATCATAGGCAATACCCTCTTGAGTCCTATGGAGCTAAAAGAAGAAGGAGGATCTTATCCAGTCCTCATAAATTAGATTATTTCTTGTCAAACTTGAGAGTCCTTAAAACTGAGAATCAAGCCTATATGTTTGTCAAGTTTGATCCTACAAGAAAAAGCTCTAACATATAGTTTAAGACCTCTTCCATCTTATTTTGCATTTGTCAATTCTCATAGCATTTTCTTGTCAGTCTACTTGTTTTCCTTTGGTCTGTCCCCCATTGGGTATCTAGTCACGATGTGTAGAACATCCTTAGTGATTTTGGTTGGTTGCTCTAGCTACATATACTAATTGTGGACTCAACTTAACATGATTCTCATCCACTCAGTCTTGAATAAACTCAAAATTTACATAACATGCATTAAACCCTTAGCCTCTAGGTGGATGTGTTCATCCTTCAATTTTCCATTTTTTCACAAACTCTGGAAAGATGTATCAATGTCTTATTTAGGAATCTCCTCAATTTTGTAGTGGATAAAAGCACAGATGTCAAATTCATTAAGTGCAATAATGAAATCACTTTGTTGTGATGAATATGTCTTTCTGTATTGCTCAGTAGCCTAGAACAGTTTCTAATAAACTGAATACTCTGTCAAAAATCCTTCCAATCTTAACCCTATTTGATCTTTAGATGTCTCCCAATGGTGGCTACTTCATGTGATATATATAAAAATGACATCTTTACAATACTTATATCAAAATGATTTGACCTAATAGAGTTTGAAACTATCTTATAAAACCTAAGATCAATGGTTCAAATGATTAACATATATAATAATTACATAGGAATCATCAATCATTAAATGATTACATCTGTATTAAATATTCATCTCGATCTTGGTAAACCATGTTCTAACTCAACAAAAAGTTGTTCACCTTGAACTATGCGTCATTCCAAAATTTTATGTGAACTCTATATTACTCAGTAAATGTTTAGTCTTAGTCTCAGTATATATTAGTGCTCGATAATCTTGTGTACTCGGTAATCTCTCTGCTCAGTGACTACTGCATAGTTATGACCAACTGAATTGTCTTTCTCTCTTTACCAACTATGTACATGAATACTAATGACAACTCTTTATCCTCTTAGGACTAACACTAGGAGTTGAGGTGTGAATTATGGGAGTAGAGGACCTTGAGAGAGTCCTTAGAAGAACAAGGTGAAGCCTTGTGAGACCCCTGATCAAGTTATTGGGAGGTTGGAGAGTTAGGAATCTTACTGATCCTAACCAAGTCTACTAGACACCTAGAGTGATCCCATCAATATGTATATATGTATGTACATATATATGTATCTATATATGTATATATGTATATATGTGTGTGTGCATGTATGCATGTATATACATACATACATATACATATATACATATATATATACATACACATACATATACATATATATACATACACATACATATATACATACACATACATATATATATACATACATACATACATACATACATACATATATATGTATGTATGTATGTATGTATGTATGTAAATGTATGTGTATGTATATATGTATATGTATGTGTATGTATGTGTATGTATATATATATGTATATATAAGTCATATATGTGTATATGTTGTTGGATACAATTGTCTAATTGTGTGTTGTCCTTGATGTCACACAAATGTCATATCAATTATCACTCTGTGTCTACCGAGCTCAATTGGTCAGCTAAGCGATTTTCAATGTTTGCCGAGATCACTCGGGGCGTCAAAGGAAAATATGGTAGAAAATAGTGTTAACCGAGCTTCCATGGTTAATGAAGAAAAGTTAGTGTTTACTAAGTTCACTTGGTCTCCAAAGGATGTTTCATAATTCACAGTGGTAACCGAGCTTCATTCGGTCATCAAAGGAAATCTTTTTAGGATCAGTGTTTACCGAGCAAGGTCAGCTAATGAAGGATTTTGTTAATTTTGAGAAATAAAGTTTATTTATTCCAACTGACTGAGGTAATGATTATTATTGTTTGTAACATGTATATGAGATGACTTAACAATCTAAATGAAATATATAAAAGGTCAAGTTGAGAATTCAATATGTGGATGTGTGAATGGATGGATGAGTGAACATGCAAATGAATTAATCATTTTGAAGGAAGGTGTGTGTGAATTTTGAAGGATGGCTAGATATCCTTGAGGAGCAGCAAAGATATATTTGATCAGGAAGGATCTAGTGAAGTAGAATAGAGATCTGTAATCAGCAATTCAGTTGCATCTTATTCAGGTCATTTCATTGTTACTTTCTTACCATTGTAGCAGTGATTTCAAAAATCTCTTAACAAAGTTGGTTTAATAGCCATTTTGTAAATCCTCTAACAAGGTGATAGTTCTATTGAATTGTTTCAAAGACCTCTTACAAGGCCACTCCTAACAGGGTGATTAAATCCTCTAACAAGGTCACACCTAATAGTGTGTTTTGTAACCTTTAACCGAGTTGGCTCCTAACAGGGCTCACTTCAGAAGAGTGAAAAATAGTAACTAGTTACATTAGTGGTTTTCCTAGATTGGGTTTCCACATTAAATCTGGTGTCACATGTGTTCATGTTATTTTCTTTATGCATGCATGTTAATCACTAATGAATGCTTAAAATTAGTTATAATTAACACTCACTACAATAACTGAGTTACAGCATTTCTTTGTATGTTTGCCGAGTAATAGCAATAAATGATTTAATAAGACATCTAAGGGATCTATGGTAATATTTTTGTGGTTAACTAATTCACCCCCCCCTTCTCAATTACTCCATCTATATTTCCAACAATTGGTATCAGAGCATTTGGTGCTTGCAAGAAGGGTTTCAAGGACCTAAGCTAAAGATCAAGATGTCTTACAAGTGAGAAATTTCAAGGCTTAACAAAGATAACTTTTCAGCATGGCAAGGACTCATGAGACTTCATCTAGCTTCCATTGGTGATTCAGGATGAAAATATCTTGATGAAGAATATACAGCTCCTACTGGCACATTATCTATTGAAGGACATTGCAGAGAAAAAGAACCATAACACCATGATGATAGACATTGCATCAGCTCTCAGCTATGAAGAATTTGATGAGATCAAAGACTGCACAACTACTTATGCAATGTGGGAACAAGCTAAAGAAAATTTATGGTGGTGATGACAATGTGAAGAGAGCCAAAGTAGAAAGCTTAAGAGGACAGTTTGATCAGATGAAAATGAGAGAAGATGAAAACATTGCAAAATATGTTGAAAGGATCAAGGCAAGTGTTAGTGCAATCAGAGCTTCTGGAGGAACAATTGATGATGAAACTGTTATAAGTAAGGTTCTCAGAACATTACTCCATATATATGCAATAAGAGTATCTGCTATTCAAGAAAGAAGATGTGAACAAAATCACAATATAACTTTGGATGCCTTAGTGGGAAGATTGATAGCCTTTGAGTTGGATAACTATGACAACTATGTTCCAACTTCCAAAAATATTGAATCAGCATTTGAGGCCAAACTCTCACTTAAGAAGGGCAAGAAAATAAAGGACATCTAGTCAAAGAGTGAAGAAGAATCAGAGGAAAGTTCTGATAGTGATCTTGAAGTTATTGAAGCATTACTTGCAAAGAAATATTCTAGAGGTAGAGGTAAATACAAAGGTAAAACTCCCTTAATCTATTTTTCATGTGAAGAAATTGGTCATATTGCAGCTAGGTACCCAAACAAGAAAAGCAAAGATGAGAAGAAAGGTCACAAGTACAATGGCAAGAAGAATTTCAAATCATTCAAGGATAAAGGTAAGAAACATGTTTTATGGCTAAGGATTCTGATAAAGTGAAGATGAAATTGTCTACATTGTTGTAAAAGATGAATTTGATGATGATGAAGATAAGATGGCACTTATCTCTCATGTAAGAAAAAATGATACATGGATCATAGACAGTGGATGTTCACATCATATGACTAGTGACAAAACAAAGTTTGAACACAATGAATACTATGATGGTGGTAATGTAAGGTTTGGAAACAATGAACCTTGTTGCATAAAAGGAAGAGGATGAATCTCATTAACTAAAGAACTTATATGTGATAATGCATATTGGGTTGAATGACTAAAGCATAATCTTCTAAGTGTAGCATAGCTAATCAACATTGGATTCAAGGTTGAATTCATGCATGGCAAAGCAAGACTGCTAGATGACAAGGGAAAACTGATTCGATCAGGCAAACAAACCAAAGGTAACTTGTTTTATCTTGATCTCAGTGAATGCTCATGTTTTATTGCTCAAATTGAAGAAAGTTGGTTATGGCACAAAAGGTTATGTCATGTAAATTTTGATGCATGGTGAAAATTAGCAAATTCAAGAAAGTAAGAGGCATTCCTACTTTGAAGAAACCTGATGTTGGTCTTTGCAAGAATTGTCAAATTGGTAAAATGGGAAAGACTAGCTTTAAAAGTAAAAACTATCAGTCTGAAGATATTTTGGAAATTGTGCATACTAATTTGTGTGGACCTATTGAGAGCTATACTGGAGAAAAATTATTTATTCTCTTTGTTGATGACTACTCTAGAATGATGACTGTTATGTATCTAAGAGAAAATTTAGAAGCATTTGAGAAATTCAAATGGTATTTGGAAAGAGTAGAAAAGGAAACAGGGAAAAGAATGAAGTGCTTGAGATCAAACAGAGGTGGTGAATTCATCTCCCATGAATTCAATAATTTTTGTATTGAAAGAGGAATCAAAAGATAGGTATCAGCCCCAAGAACTCCTTAGCAGAATGGAATAGCTGAAAGGAGGAACAAATCTATCATGGATTGTGCAAGGACTCTAATGATTGAAAAGAACATTGCTATGAAATATTGGAAGTAAGCTATCAGAACTGTAGTTCATACCTTAAACTAAGTATAGTTGAAGAAAGACACATTCAAAACTCCTTATGAGTTATGGTATGGCTATAAACCCAATGTAAGTTACCTGAAAGTATTTGGTAGTAAGTGTTACATCTTAAAAGAATCTAGAAAAGGCAAATTTGATGTGAAAAGTGATGAAGGAATATTTTTGGGATATTCTTGCAAGAGTAAGGCATATAGATGTTTGAATTTGTCTACTCACAAAATCATAGAAAGTGCACATGTGAAAGTTGATGAGTTTGCAGAAAAGAGTGAAGAACAAAGCAAAAAGGAACCAGAGGATTACAGGAGATTTGTTTACATTGAACCTGATACATTACTAGATACATCTGTCAATAAGGATATTACATCTACCGAGCCCAGTACAGTAACCGAGTCACAAGAAGAAGTTCAAACCGAGTCACAAGGACCTAAGTCTCAGTCTAAAGCTACCGAGCCAATATCTACCAAGCCTAAGCAACCAGAACCTGAAGATGACAATGTAACGTATTCAAGAGGCAAGGAACCTGTATTGGCCAAGTATGTCAGGAGGCATCATACACCAGATTAGATTATTGGAAACAAATCAAAAGGTACTATGACAAGAAGTAAACTAAAAGGTACATGTTTACTTGCTGATTATGAACCTAGAAATGTCAAAGATGCATTGGAAAATGAAAGTTGGATTGAGGCTATGAATGAAGAAATAAAAAAAATAGAGAAGAACAAAACATGGACTCTTGTACCTAGGCCTAAAGAAAAAAATGTAATTGGAACAAAATGGGTATTTAGGAATAAGTTGAATGAAGATGGTCAAGTATCAAGAAACAAAGCTAGATTGGTGTGTAAAGGCTATTCTCAAGAAGAAGGCATAGATTATGGTGAGACTTTTTCTCTTGTTGCAAGATTAGAAGGTGTAAGAACTCTACTTGCATATGCAGCACATAAAGGATTTAAGGTTTATCAAATGGATGTAAAATCTGCATTTGTCAATGGTATTCTTGATGAAGAAGTCTACATTGAGCAACCTGAAGGTTTTATTGATCCAGACAAAAGGATATGGTCTGCAAGTTACACAAAGTATTGTATGGTCTGAAACAAGCCCCTAGAGCATGGTATGAAAGATTACATAACTATCTTATTCATATTGGTTTCAAAAGAGCTAATGATAATAGTAGTTTGTACATCAAGGAAGGACCAGATAACAAAATTATTTTGGTAGAAATATTTGTGGATGATACTGTGTTTACAGGTAATGATGATCAGTGCAAAGAATTCTCAGAGCAAATGAACAAAGAATTTGAAATGTCTATGTTTGGTCAAATAAAGTTCTTTGTTGGTCTTCAGATTCAGCAGAGCAAGAACGGTATCTACATTACTCAATCTAAATACATCAAGGAAATACTTAAGAAGTTTGGCATGGAAGATTCAAAACCAGTTGGTACCCCCATGTGTACTGGACTGAAGCTTACCAAAGATGATGATTCAAAAGAAGTAGATCAGACCTTATATAGATCAATGATTGGAAAATTATAGTATGTAGTTCATACAAAGCTTGATATTGCCTTAGCAGTTGGTATAGTAGCAAGATTCTCAGCAAAACCCAAAGAAAATCATATGATGGAAATCAAAAGAATCTTGAGATACTTGAAAGGAACTGAAGATTATGGCTTGTGGTATAAATTTGGAGGCAATCTAGACTTAAAAGTGTTTACTGATGTTGATTGGGTAGGAAACATTGATGACAGAAAGAGTACAAGTGGTGGAGCATTCTTTCTTGGCAAGAGGTTGGTATCTTGGACCAGTAAAAAGCAAAATTGCACATCCCAATCCACAGCAGAAGCAGAATATGTTGTTGCAGTAGTAAACTTCTCTAATATTATTTGGTTTAAATAGTTATTGGAAGGCATGAAGGTTGAGATCAAAGAACCAGTTGTTATGTTTTGTGATAATACAAGTGCAATAAATATTTCAAAGAATCCAGTAATGCATTCCAAAACCAAGCACATTGCTATAAAATATCACTTTGTCAGAGAATTCATGCAGGACAAGGAAATCAAATTGGAATATGTTCATACAAAAGAATAGATTGCAGATATATTCACCAAGCCACTACCTAAGGATGCATTTTTGTATCTAAGAGGTAAGTTAGGGGTCATTCCCCTATCCGAAGTTCACTAAATAAAGTTTTAGTGATGCATCAACCAGAGCATGTTAAAGAGCAGTCAGTTGATGTAGCATAGTCAAAGAATCATTGCATATGAATCAGTACTCAAGGTACATTGATAGTCACTTGGTATGTGTTGTCTTTGGCATGTGTTGTCAAAGAGGGAGAGTTTGTTGTCATATCTCAAGAAATTTCTCTAAGAGGGAGAAGTTAAGAGGGAGAGTTTGCAGTTAGAGAGAGAAGTTTGTAGATAGGAAGAGCTTACACTGACAGAGGGAGTTCTCATAGATGAGAATCAGAATGAAACTAAGGATATGTTCCTTACTCTATGTTTTCTTTGAAATTTCATTGTGCTATGACATGTTGCGTTGCCATCAATGCTAAAGAGGGAGATTATTGGATACAATTGTCTAATTGGGTGTTGTCCTTGATGTCACACAAATGTCATATCAATTATCACTCTATGTCTACCGAGCTCAGTTGGTCAGCTAAGTGATTTTCAGTGTTTGCCAAGATCACTCAAGTGTCAAAGGAAAATATGGCAGAAAATAGTGTTAATCGAGCTTCCATGGTTAACGAAGAAAAGTTAGTGTTTACCGAGTTCACTTGGTCTCCAAAGGATGTTGTAGAATTCACAGTGGTAACTGAGCTTCATTCAGTCATCAAAGGAATATTTTCATCGATGTTTACCAAGCAAGGTCGGCTAATGAAGGATTTTGTTAATTTTGAGAAATAAAGTTTATTTATTCCAGCTAACTGAGGTAATGATTATTAGTGTTTGTAACGTGTATATGAGCCGACTTAACAATCTAAATGATATATATAAAAATTCAAGTTGAGAATTCAATGTGTGGATGTGTGAATGGATGGATGAGCGAACATGCAAATGAATTAATCATTTTGAAGGAAGGTGTGTGTGAATTTTGAAGGATGGCTAGATATCCTTGAGGAGTAGTGAAGATATATTTGATCAAGAAGGATCTAGTGAAGTAGAATAGAGATATGTAATCAGCAATTCAATTGCATCTTATTCAGGTCATTTCATTGTTACTTTCTTACCATTGTAGCAGTGATTTCAAAAATCTCTTAACAGAGTTGGTTTAACAACCATTTTGTAAATCCTCTAACAAGGTGACAGTTCTATTGAATTGTTTCAAAGACCTCTTACAAGGCCACTCCTAATAGGGTGATTAAATCCTCTAACAAGGTCACACCTAACAGTGTGTTTTGTAACCTTTAACCGAGTTGGCTCCTAACAGGGCTCACTTCAGAAGAGTGAAAAATAGTAACTAGTTACATTGGTGGTTTTCCCAGATTGGGTTTCCACGTTAAATCTGGTGTCACATGTGTTCATGTTATTTTCTTATGCATGCATGTTAATCACTAATGAATGATTAAGATTAGTTATAATTAACACTCACTACAATAACCGAGTTACAGCATTTCTCTGTATGTTTACCGAGTAACAGCAGTAAATGATTTAATAAGACATCTAAGGGATCTGTGGTAATATTTTTGTGGTTAACTGATTCACCCCCCCCTCTCAGTTACTCCATCTATATTTCCAATATATATATATATATATATATATATATATATATATATATATATATATATATGTATGTATGTATGTATGTATGTATGTATGTATGTATGTATGTATATGTGTGTGTATCTATATGTATAAATATATATATATGTGTGTGTATGTATATATATACATATATACATATATACATACATACATATACATATATATACATATGTATATATTGTGCATATATATAT
>BSBK01005851.1:0-65000 GCA_027943335.1 Chamaecyparis obtusa | reverse complement strand
AAGGGTGAGTATGGAATTGGACAAATTCCCTTAAACAACACACATAATGAAAAGAAAATACATGCAGATTTTTACTTCACATAACAACAGTTCATACTACAAAATCAGCATACTAGTAAGTACATACACTATGCAGCATAAACAAGAACAATCTTTCTTCACTCTTTCATGGAAGCCATAAGCAAGACACCATAAAAGAGAAGTGTAAAGCTTGAGAGCTACCAACTTCACAAAAAGAAGTTATGGAAATGAAAATATAAGTAGAGCCCTTCCCTTTTGTCTTTCCTTCCTTTTCTCCTAAATCCCTTAGTAGTTTCTAAACTTAGAGAGTGGGTGATTGAGAGGAAAACTCTCCAATTTCCACTCTATATTCAAAATCCTCCCATTCTCTGATCCTAGGAAGAAGTGTGAGATCCTATTGGTCACTCTTCCAAAACCCTCACACATTACTAAAATAAAGGTTTTTTAAAAGATAGTGGCATGAAAAGTAGACAAGGTTTGTCTTCCCAAAGCATGTGACCTTCCCAAGCTCATGCGTCCCATTATAATTTTCGGCCATCTTGGATAAGTAACTTTTTGGAGGCTTCCCAAGGCCCTAAAAAGGTATCCTATGGTCAAAAAATCCCATAACCCATAGGTATATGAAGTGGGCTAGTCAAAAATAGGTTAAACTCAACCCTAGGTGGCCATATAACCCCTCAAAAACCCCAGTTTAGCTCACCTACGAATTTCAATGAATATGAATCCACTATGGGCTCACAAACCAAGTGGTCCTCATGGGAAAAAGAGCTAGGTACCTAGTGGAAAAGGTGTGTCCTCAAGCTTTCCAAGTTTACTTTCCATGACACAACATTTTCACACCAAGTATGCCAATTGGCTCTACATAACACATCACAACACACTTGGCAAGCCCACTTGTTAATCTCACAATTTAATGAATGAAAATGTAGATAAATTACACACCATACACTATATGAAGGAAAATACATTACAATGAGGTTTTGTCTCTTCAATAGATGCAACTTTGGCTTTACAGGATTCACATTTGGGTTAGTCATGGTTCTCCTATAAAATTTCATGGCCATGATCCTGCACACTCAATTTAAAGATCAGCAACCTCAAGAAGTATAGTCATCAAAATTCAAAATGCAGAATAAACATTACCATTAAAATTATCTAACACACAAAGTACATTCTTTTAGTCTCTATAATCCTTCATCATAATTTTAGTCATTACTTTAATCATTACTTTCAAATAAACATATGTAAATTGAATCAGAAGAACATAATCTCATTAATCCATATGCCACACTAATCATTCTATATCTATATAATTTCATGATGTAGTTTTTATCCAATTTACATAAGCATTACTTTTTTCATTCCTACAATCATTTATATGGCATACAATCAAGTAACCAAATCATCAAGTAATCATCATAATAATGTCTTGAAATCCATCAATATATTTCATCACCTAGCCTTTAACCTTCACAAAAATTCACATTGCAACAATATTTCAAATTGTGATTAATCCTTTTCCTAAACACCTCATATCAGCATATATATATCCGAATTGTGACAACTTAGTATTTAGCGAACTCAATCATCAAAATGGCAATCATAATGTATCAAAGGGTTAACATTGTGAGTATAGAAAGTGTCATAAAATGTAATGTATTGACATCTACTATAATCAAAACTTTGTCAAAAGGGTAAAAATGTTCTTAATTAATCATAACTTAAGCCAGTTACTAGGTCTACCATAATGGTAATGGAAAAGCTATGATGGGTCTAGGGTGAGGCCTCCCACTTTAGAATGAAAATCTTCTTGTTCCTCTTTACTAAGAGCAGTACTTGTCCATGACATGAGTAGAGTCCAATCTTCAATTGTTGGTTCTGCATTTCTTAGATTTGTAAGAAGAGAACAGAATTGTACATGAACATCTATGTTACCAATTTGGTGAAATTTAGCCTCTAAAGTGATTACCTTTCTAAATGATTTCCATAATTGTCCACCATATGAATTTCAAGCATACATTAGAATATCTTTAATTGGAGGAAGCTGACCCAAATCACCAAAGAGAATCATTGAATGACCTCCAAAAGGAATGTGGTTGCTATTTGGAAATTCTTCTCTCGATCTCATATCAATTCTTTCAAATAATTTAGGACCAATAAAACTCATTTCATCTATAATAATGTACTAAACATAATACAGATTTTCCTGTAAATTTTCCAGTTGTTGACCTTGTAATTGTATCATTTCTTTGATAGGAATGTGTAGAGATGAATGAATTGTATATGCCTTGATGTTAAATGCTACAACTCTTGTTGGTGCAAGAAGTAGAATAGGTGACTATCCATTGGGTGCTGATTGAGTGAGACTAGCTTTGATTTGAGCTATCAGGAGATTTTTCAGTGCCAACAGTGCCTTGTACAATTAGCTGTAATGGTTGTTGTACAGTACTTATTTGGCTATGTGATATAATCATATCATATGCTTTTTGTTGTTGGACATACAATTTATAATAATTTTGCTGATGCATAACTGGATTCTATTGAAAGATTTCTTGATTTGATTGAATGAAATTTGTAGTTGTAGATTTTTGCAAAGGAGTAATATTATTTTCCAACCAATTATTTCATGAATCAAAATCTTGATATCCAAGCATATCTAAATAATTTAAATGTATAGGCATGCCTGGATATAAATGAGATAAAACTTGTCATTCATTTGGTATACTATCTTGCATTGCATCTAGATCTGCTGTAGGGCTTGTAGGATCATCTGCTTCTTCTGCATCTGAATGTGTTCTACATACATGCCATGCTTCATATGATCTTGAAAAAGATTCCCATTGTTCTATTATTCCTTCATCTGATGATGCAAATTCTATTTCAATATTGTGGAATGGTTTGTATAATAAAAGTTCACTCCAGCAAAAATTTGGATAAGAAATGTCCTCTTTTGAAGGAATACAGATAAATCTAGGGGAGACTCTAACTATACAAGCTGATCTTCTTTCTTTCCATTTGTCTTGCATTTGGGTAGCTCTAAATGTCCATCTTTGGGTTATGTCAATAAGAGAAAACATTTCTAAACTTGGTGGATGTGCCATATAATTATCAATTTAGTTATGGCATAAGCTTGTTGGCATGTCTAATATAGGTAGACATTGAAAATTTTTTTGGTTCACATTCAAAGATACAAATTGTCTACTACACAGGGATAAGGGAAGCTTTTGTAGAAGATGACAGGTTTCTTGGGCACCTATATCACAGTCAACAACATTTTCAAGAATCATTATCTGAAGTGCAGCTGGTGCAGGCATTGTACCATTCAAAGTTGAAGATATTCTTCTTAACATTGCATGATATGTTTCTAATTTTTGTTCTTCTTTTGCTGCATATTTTTCTATATACTTGATAACTGCATCAATTCAAAGAACATGTTGACAATCTATATTACCTCTCCGAATGGAAAGAATTTATATGTTCTGTAAGTTTAGTCAATCATCATTATATGCTATTGTATGTTTACGTTCGGCTTTATCTGTAAGTGTTAATTCAGATTTTTCTTCTATGGCCCATGGAGCTTTATAATAGCATGAAATAGCATCACCTTTTCTTCTTAAACGTGTCTACAAAGAACATCTTGTGTGACATTGAATGTGAATAACCAAATCACTCTAATCATAAGCCACATCTATTTCATATATCATCTATGTAGTCATCACGCAAGGATCATGAAGAGATTTGGAAAAGATCCCTTGATTTCTTTGTTTTATGCTTTGTGGATTCCATGCAGATACATACTGGTCTATGTAATCTAAAGCTTTCAGCATTGATAGATTATTATTCCAATCTAAATTTTTAATATCTGATGCATTTGGCAACCAGATAAACCCATGAATATGTGGAGAACCTCTATTTGGCCATTCAGACCTGATATAAATTTAAGTCAAAAAATAAACATGAAATTGCATAGGAATTAATAACATTTTAAATAGATTGTTTACCTGTACCAATAGTCAGTTGCGCTAAGAAGTTTCTCCAAGAGTTCCTCTTGAAATGCAATGAATCTAGATGCATATATACAGCTATCAAATGAGGATTTTCAATAATATTTTGTATTCACCATCTTGTAGCAATAGATAGATTTGCTGGTGTGATGGATGGCATGATATTGTGTAAATCAAGCCATTTGGTATCTGCAACACTCAAGGTAAAGAAAAGTGTAGGAAAACCAATTTGAATAACCATGTCTATCAATTCTACTCTTCATTGATTCCAAAAAGATCTAGTTCCACATACAGAAAAGCCAAATCTCATAAGTTGATCTGCCAATTTATCATCATGTACATCTTGTAGCTTTTGACAAAGATCTGCAATTGTTACAAGTAAAGATCCATCCAATTGTTTGCGAACAAAAAAATATGTTGTGGCCTAGCTTCGATGATGGATGATAATATTCAATATAAAGTACCAAAATCTTGAATGCTACCCAAATCTGTTATCATAGTACTATAGAAGGTGAAGAGCATAATCATGGAGTTTGACTTTTTGATACGTGGTTGTTTAAATGCAGCCATTCCATTAGGAAACAAATTTGGAAATGCCATTACAAATAAACCTTCAGTTGTGTATTCATTTATAGGAAAAGACATGATAGGAGGCCATGCAATAGATTTTGTTCTTCGACCTTCACCTAAATGAAACAAACAACGTATTTCTTTTGTTTCTCTACATGTAGCAGATAGATTACAAACAAATGAGCTATTAAATTCTTGACTCTCATCAAACTCATTTTCTTCTATCTCATCTAACATGGATGAGTTATCTTCAATAGGATGTCTATTTTCCACTGAATTAAAAATTAGGTCTGAAATATCAGTAGATTGTAAAGGCAATGATGCTAATGCATTTTCATCTATTTGTACATCCCTATGTGATATTCTAATATAAAAACTATATTTTTTTATTTCCTATACTCTCTTTGTTAACAATGATTATATACAATGCATCGATTCGTCTTGGCAACAATGTTGTGATACTCGAAATATTTTGAGGAAAACAAATAGTATGACCACTATATTTGTGTTGACCACCTTTTGCATATGTAACTTGCAAAATAGGACTTATTTTTGCTATCAACATTTGTTCAATTTGTGTTAAGATTTTCAAACACAATGGTTGTTCACCTAGATCCATATTGTTCCACTTTGAGAACTGATGGCCATCTTTTTCTGAATTGCATCTATAGCATATTAAAGTTTCTTCTGACATGCACATTTTAATTCCAAGATATCTTTCCATACAAATAGAACACTTTGTATAGTTTGAAATATCATCTAGCTTTCTACAGAATTCTTTTCTAGCATTGTAATAATTTTTAGAGAAATGTGAACTAACAATATGGTCAGTTGTATTCATGGATGTTGTATGATCCTCACTACAATTAGGTATTTGAAGTTCTAGAAAGGAAGGAATTTGAATAATAGAATTTGGTAGAGGATATGAATTTGGAAGTTCAACTAGTTCTAAATAAGGTGAGGTGTTCGAACAATGTAAATATGATCTAGAAATTACAAGTTCAACATTTTGAAAGGTTTCTCATCCTCTTTTGTTAATAACAATTGTTTTGGCATCATATCTATCTCTCTGCATTTGATTTTTGTGATTACGCTTAACTTCTCTTTGATTATTTGAATTATCCATGACTGCATATATAATTTTCTCTTATATTTGTAATTATTGAAAATTGTAAAGTTAAAAACAATATTGAGATATGGAAATGTAATAAAAAAAGAATCATGGTAAATTTGGAAATATTGGTTCTTTATAAGTTCTATGCAATGCATATATAATTGACATTTATATCTGTAATAATTGAAAATCATAATTTTGAAAACAATACTAAGATATGGAAATGTAATGTAAAAAGAAACATGGTAAATTTGGAAATAATGATTCTTTATAAGATCTATGCATATTGTATTCATAGAAAGTAAATGCCAAGTTATTAGACAAAATAGAATAATAATGTAAAATGTAAACATATACTAATATTAAAGTAAATTATATAAAGATTTAAAGAAATTCAGTATATCAGTACTACATAGTTTATTTTATGGAAATCTAATCAGAAAAGAATCATGGTGAATTTGGAAATATTGGTTCTTTATAAGTTCTATGCAGTGCATATATAATTGTCATTTATATCTGTGATAATTAAAAATCATAAATTTGAAAAGAATATTGAGATATGGAAATGTAATCTAAAAAGAAAGATGGGAAATTTGGAAATATTGATTCTTTATAAGATCTATGCATATTGTATTCATAGAAAGTAAATGCCAAGTTATTAGACAAAGTAGAATAATAATGTAAAATCTAAACATATACTAATATTAAAATAAATTATATAAAGATCTAAAGAAATTCAGTATATCAGTACTACATAGTTTTAAAAGATCTAAAAATATTTATATATTTCACAAAAATTGAAACAACATAACATTAACATGACACAATTTATTGTCGAATATACACATATACATAAACATATGTTTAGATATGTTCAATATTATAAGTAAACTATTGTCTTAAGTAAGCTTCAAAGCAAGAACAATTATGCTTTGAGTTTCTTGCCTGACAAAAGAATATGTTTTGATAGTTAGATGAAATATAAACTCAGAATCATATAGATTATCCAACAATATTTATCTGCACCGGGTTCAGCAAGCAGTAGCTGAAAATCTTTTGTAGCCACACCCAATAAAGCATTTGCAGGGCCTTCAAAGATAGTAACATTGTGAAGTTCACCTAATGGATTTTGCAAATCCATATTAAGCATGTAGGTGAAATCACATATTGGAATATTAAGATAGCATTTGGGACATTCATATGTCCTAGTATGATTCTAAATAACTTTTTTTTAACATTTTTTTCCATCCATGATTCATGGACATGAGAGATAATAAAAGTTATCCAAATCAAGTCTACAAATTTGTCTTGTTACACAAACAAGAACCATGGAATGTAAGTCTTTTTTACAAATGGAGACATTGTCTATTGATTGGTAAATCTATCGAGTATTGTTGACTCTTTAGTCAGAGAAATAGAAGATTGATCTTCTCCTATTCCTATACACCATGTCAACAGAGCAGTATCCTCAGTCAAATTTGGATTGATAAGAATATTGGTTGAAAAAATAGTATCCAATGACTTACCACACCATGAAAGCAAACGAGTAGATTTAATTAAAAGAACAATTGTTTTACTCTCCCTGAACAAATTGAGAATTTGTTGTCCTTCATTCTCACAGTGATGTCCCCATAGAGTTACTTCAATAGAGTGGCCAGAGATATCTTTGATACGTGTATTACATTTTTTTTATTTTTGTACCATTTTGTTTTCTAATGGTACTTGACGTATTGATAGAAACAACAATTCCAATCACATCTACTAGTGAATTAACAAGAAAATTTTCGAGAGATTCAATACTTTTGATATGGTAATCATGTTCAGATTGAAGACATGTGGAAGGTATGATTGTTGAAGAACTCTAAAGAACTATTTCATATGGATTGGTTGAACTATTGAATTTTGTATTTGCAATTTTAACATAGCCATTATAAATCAAATAAAGATTATTTGATTGAATAATTTCAAAAAAATTATCAACCAATTCATTGAAACAAGTTATATGTATACCAGTTCCTTATTTGTCTATAAAGTCAAATCCAAATACTTTACCCTCTTTAAACACTTTTTTGAAACAATGGATAGGTGATTTTTGTAAAGCATGACTGTCAATAGTCCATAACTTGTGGTATGGGGTAAGGATTTTTATGGGAATTATGTTACATGAAGAATCATCTAAAAATCCATGACTGCTAGATGATGCTATCTATTTAATACTTTGTACTATAGGTACTGGAGATCCAATAATGTCTCCATTATTTGACACTATACGCAAATTATCAATTAGGATAGCCCTGCAAGTAGAACAAAAATAGACATTTAATAAAGTTTTATAATGGAATTTTTATAAGTACAATAAAATATAGTAAAATAATTGGCATACATGTAATTGTGGAGTTTTTTGTAAGAGTATTCTTTGATGCAAACAATGGAACCTTTAACTAAAGCCTCCTCCACTACAAGTGTCTTAAATTGTTTTGACAAAAGGGCAAAGTGTGTATGCACACCATTAGAAAGATCTAGATGATATTTTATACTTGTAGTATGTTGTTGTTCAATAGAATGCAATGATACAATCTGAAAACATGGTTCCTTGATGAAAATACCATCCATTATTTGATTAATTTCTCCTTTTGTTAATAAGGCCATTTTTGTTAACTATTTAACGGCAGATAGTTTGATGTCAGTAATCAAAACTATATCATAAACATATACACTATATTTCTTAGTGATGCATTCTTGAAAAAAATATGTACACATCATTTTGTGACACAAATAATTTGTCCAATGTTGAAATCATATAAATTACTTATTAGTGTTAATTTTAAAAATTGTAATTTTGTAAAATAATTTCTAAACTATAACAAAATGTGAAACTTTGAGCGAAATATATCCAAACTTTAAAAATGTAAATTGATAGAATCTAAGAATTCAAGAAAATGCACAACTCTAAAAATATAACTTCAAAGAACCTATGTTAACAATGTCTCCATAATGATGAACTTGAAATGTCTCTATGCTCAGGAGAATGTATATATTGAAATCTGTATAAACGCTTCTATAAAATATGTTGGTGGTTCAAAAAATTATTAGCAAAACAGTTCTTATATAGGCTATGATGACAGTCAATTAAGGTGGTCATGTTGAAGAGGAAAAGGAAAATCTGTTACAAACCAAACCATTTATCATTGAATGCAATTTAATGCATTTTCAATAACTCTCAGCAATACAAGGAAAAACTACAAATACAACGAGGACAAGTAGTAATTGAGTAGCAATAAATAGTCATTCTGAGTCATCAAACAACTATTTATGTCGATATCCAAAAGTCTTATATATTTAAACATAACAAATATCTTGATACATATTGGAAAATGTGATTATTCACAGATATAAAAAGTATCATTTTAATTTTTTGCATTGTAAACCATTATGAGAGAGTACGTCTACAAATAATTCAAAGTGGAACATATCTTTAGATCAATCTAGATGTATATTTTTTTAATGTACACAATTATTTTAATCATAATATTTTATCTGTGGTTGTTGATAGATATTAATTTCCAATAAATTTGAAAAGGAATACGTATGATCTTTGCTTTCTTTTTGTACTTTTTATAATAACCAACGAGTTCAATGAATAATTTACATGTTGATCCTATGGTGTATTCTATTGTTATTATAACAATAGGGCTGCCTTTTGTTGTTTTTTAATAACTTCTCAATGTCGAATATAGTAGTGACTGACATATATATCTGATGATCAAAAACATTGCATTCAAAGCAAATATTTGACTTTGTCTACAACTTGGAAGAGTATTAATTAAAAAAATCTTTCTTAGATTTGTGACGGATGTGCTTTAATTTTTCTATCTTTTGTCAATTAATTTTATGTATAATATCAATGTCCTCTAATGCGAAATTGCACACTGTTAATTTATGTGATAGATCGTACAGTAAAAAAATTATCAACTTAATTATAAGTTTTGAAAATAATTAAAAGTTTTCAATTTTGTTTGGATGTAAATATTAATATACAATTTATTTGAACGAATAATGATTAACATGTTTCATTATTGTTCAACTTAAATTGGGCACATGCTTATTCTATGAAAATCCACAGGAAAAAATTAAAACATATATTGTTAAATGCCTTGTATATTGGTTGCAGTTTGAATAGAAGCTTACATAAGTTTAACATAAAACCATAGAAGAGTATAATATAGAATTAAAGAGAAAATAACAAAATAAGATAGAAATTGTAATGTATTTTGTTGAAATTAAGCATGTTTATATTCAACATTCAACCTTTCTTAATTAGAAATTACAATTCAAATATATATAGTTTTAAAACATCTTCAAATCCTTTGTAGAATAAAAGTACAACAAGCTTGGAATATTTATAATCTTCAATCTAAAAACAAGAAAAAAAATAAAACAATTGATGCTTTCAGGTGATGGAAACACCCAAAACTTTTGGAGTCATCTGATCTTCCTTAATTGATAACTGACACCTTTGTCTTTGATGACTGAAAAATGACTTCATAACACACATCCAATCAATGCCTATTCATTTGGGCAGATGGTTATTGTATGTAAATCCTGAGGAAGAAATCAAAGTATATAGTGTAAAATGCCTTGTAGATTACTTGCACTTTGAATACAAATGTATACGAGTACAACACAAAACTAGTGAAGAGTATAACATAAAAGTAAAGACCAAATAAAAATACAACATACAAAATTTTAAGTTCAGATTGTTAGGTAGAGATAAGAAATTTGTTCTGGACAAATTATATTCAACATTCAACCTTTCTCAATAATAGATTACAATTCAAAAATGTATAGTTAAAACATTTTCATTCTTCATCAAGAATGTCAAGGTCACCTGCTAGAGGCCTTTTCTTCTCGGGCTTTGTAAGGGCATCCCATGCAGCTATTTTATCCTCTATGGGCCAGTGAAATTCTTGAATGGTGTGCAACTATGCCTTTTGTCTATGTCATCTTGCATCTGCAATTTGTTTTACATCTGAAATGAACTTAATGAAGTCCATTTCAGCCTTAATAATTGTTAGGAATAGTCCCTAGAGATAATTGAGAGGGGGGGGGTGAATCAATTATCTACAAGATTCAATTCTTTATCCAATTAAGTATACTTAAACATAAATCATAAACACAATGAAACAACACAAGAACACAACACCAATATTTTGGTTATGGGGAAACCCAAATAACTAAAAACCTCGGTGGGAATTGACACCCACTAATATTCTACACTGGAGTATTATGATCCTTGTTAGAAGATCCTTAACCCTTTTAGGAGTTGTTTTACAATATATTTAGTACATTAGACCTAGTCAAGGGCTGGACCATGTTAGGAGTCTTTTACAATTGTCCTTGCTAGGGGAGAGGACACACTATCCAAGAGCTCATTGCTCAAAGGGGCGAAGGCTACAACCTTCTAAATAATAGATACACACTATATTTGGATCTTGGTGAACTACACTTTGACCTGCTATATGGATCAGTTCCAATGCATAGCACAAGTACTTTACTTGGTCACATAGACCTTCTTGTGATGGCTCAATACTTTGCACACTCTACTCTAGTCTTCTTAATCAACTATGCACCACACTTCAGCAATCACAAATGATTACCTATAAATATCTTTCCTCTAAATGATATAATCAAGTCAGCCTATTAAAACCACCTTGAAATCATAATAGAGAAACTATAACAAACTCCAATAAACATTCTGTCCCCTCTACTATGCACACAACACATTTTGGGACCTGTCCAATGAGATAATTGTACACACACACTACACACTGTCAGCTCTACCAAAACAACTAGATCTTTCTCCTCAAGCTAAATTAACTCATGCACTCTTAAATGAACATCAATAACTCTCCTCTAAGCTTAAATCCAATTGCAAATACCCATAGGATAGGTACAACTATAGAACTAATAAAATCTATGTCATCTCTTCTAAACAAACATAAGAAATTACTGCTAGTGAATAGTGACTGCATAACTTCACTTCTACTCATCAACAGACTATGTGTCCATGAATGAAACATCACTAAAATTCCTTCAACATATATCCAAGTGCACAAGGCTCCATGATAACTATACAGACAACCATACATAGAACACTACCTGTTACTTTGTTAGGAACACTGCTAACACCAGCTGCTATATAACTATATGTACTTACGGTTAACCTGTGTGCCCATGATATCATGATGATATCATGTCCATGCTACATATAATGAAAGCTTACTACATAAGACTTCCACACAT
The DNA here is from genome assembly GCA_027943335.1 of Chamaecyparis obtusa. Lineage (NCBI taxonomy): Eukaryota > Viridiplantae > Streptophyta > Pinopsida > Cupressales > Cupressaceae > Chamaecyparis > Chamaecyparis obtusa. The sequence goes on along the minus strand of BSBK01005851.1, from coordinate 52,988 downwards.
TCTACTTTCCATATGTTGTCATCAATGACAAACATACAGTCAGTACTGACCTGCTGGCAAATCTCCAACAATCTCCCCCTTTGGCATTGATGGCAACATGTGGAATGAAAAACCACCACCAACCCAAATGAACATTTCTTTTATAGCATTCTCCATTTCCTCTTCAAAACTCCCCCAAAGATGAATCCTCCATCTACTGTAATATTTTACAATATTCTCCATTTCCTCAACTGAACCACTATCATATATGAATGTTGCTCCCCCTTAGTATATTACTCATCTTTTTACTTCTATTTTTCATGATTCTATATATTACTCCCCCTTTGACATCAATGGAAAAGGGCACCATTCATTTTTAAGCATTGGTACTACTCCTGAGGTAGAGTAGTCAACCTTCCATCAATCCCTTAGGACTGATGCCTTTCCTCCTTTCTTCTAAGCAGAATCAAGGAAGGGAATGACTCCCAACTTCTCCTTGAGATACTCAAAAGTATCCTTAGGCAAGGGCTTTGTAAATATATCTGCCAACTAATCTTTAATACTCACATAGTCCAACTTGACTTCTTTCTCTGCCACTTTATCTCTTAGGAAGTGATACTTGATCTCAATGTGATTTGTCTTTGCATGCATCACATGGTTCTTTGACATATTGAAAGTGCTAGTGTTATTATAGTGAATAACAATAGGATAATCAAACTAAGTTCCAACATCCTTTATCATCTGCTTGATCCAAACAATTGTAGAATAATTCAAGACTGCTACAACATACTCTACTTTTTTCTCTTGACTGAGAAATACAATTTTGTTTCTTTCTTGTCCAAATGACAAGTCTATCACCAAGAAACACTGCTCCTCTTGAAGTACTCTTTCTGTCATCAACACATTATACCCAATCTGCATCAGTGCACACATGAAGCTCAACATTTCCTAAATTAGGATACCATAGAACATAATCTATAGTGCCCTACAAGTATTTGAATATTCTCTTTACTACCATGAGTTGACTTTGTTTAGGTTCTACTGCAAATCTTCCAACTATGCCAACTGCATTTGAAATACCAGGTCTAGTCTAAGTAAGATATATGAGTTTGCTAATCATATACTTATACAATGTTTTATCTACTACTGGTGAGTCATCTTATTTTTTAAGATTGCATCCAATGATCATAGGGGTTCCTACTAGCTTGTAATCATCCATCTTGAATTTCTTCAATATCTCTTTCACATATTTTGATAGATTAATAAAAATTCCTTTTTCTGTCTGCTGCAAATTTAGTCCCAAAAAGTATTTGATAGGACCAATCATACTCCCCCTTTGGCATTGATGGCAACATGTGGAATGAAAAACCACCACCAACCCAAATGAACATTTCTTATATAAAATTCTCCATTTCCTCTTCAAAACTCCCCCAAAGATGAATCCTTCATTTGCTGCAATATTTTCTAATATTGTCCATTTCCTCAACTAAACTGCTGTCATATTTGAATGTTTCTCCCCCTTAGTATATTACTCCTCTTATGCTACTATTTTTCATGACTCTATATATTACTCCCCCTTTGACATCAATGGAAAAGAGTGCCATTCATTTTAAGCACCGGTACTACTCCTGAGATAGAGTAGTCAACCTTCCATGAGTCTCAGAGGGCTGATACCTTTCCTTCTTTCTTCTAAGCAGAATCGGGGAAGGGAATGAGTCCCAACTTCTCCCTAAGATACTCAAAAGTATCCGTAGGTAAGGGCTTTGTGAATATATCTACCAACTGATCTTTATTATTCACATAGTCCAACTTGACTTCTTTTTCTACCACTTTCTCTCTTAGGAAGTGATACTTGATCTCAGTGTGTTTTGTCTTTGCATGCATCATAGGGTTCTTTGACATATTGATAGTGCTAGTGTTATCACAGTGAATAAAAATAGGATAATCAATGTGAATTCCAAAATCCTTTATCATCTCCTTAATCCAAACAATTGTAGAAAAATTCAAGGCTACTGCAACATACTCCACTTCTATTGTTGACTGAGAAATACAATTTTGTTTCTTTCTTGTCCAAGTGACAAGGCTATCATCAAGAAATAATGCTCCTCCTAAAGTACTCTTTCTATCATCAACACATCCTACCCAATCTGCATCAGTGTACACATGTAGCTTGACATTTTCTAAATTAGGATACCATAGACCATAATCTATAGTGGCCTAAAAGTATCTAAATATTCTTTTTATTGCCATGAGGTGACTTTGTTTAGGTTCTGCTACAAATCTTCCAACTACGACAACTGCATTTGAAATATCAGGACTAGTCTAAGGAAGATATATAATTTTACCAGTCATAGATTTATACAATGTTATATCTACTGCTGGTGAGTCATCTTCTTTTGTAAGCTTGTATCTAGTGATCATAGGGGTTCCTACTAGCTTGCAATCATCCATCTTGAATTTCTTCACTATCTCTTTCACATATTTTCACTGATTAATAAAAATTCATTTTTCTATTTGCTGCACATTTAGTCCTAAAAAGTATTTGATAGGACCAATCATACTCATCTCAAACTCATTTTGCATTACTTTGGAAAATTCAGCACTTAGTTTGTCATTGCCTCTAAAGATAATATCATCAACAAATATAGCTACAAGTAGTAAACATTCAGATGTCTCTGTACTGAATAGATTACAATCTATTGCTCATTTCTTGAATCCAATCTTTGTTATATATTCATCTAGTCTCTCATAGCATGCTCTAGGGGCATGCTTAAGTCGATACAGGGTCTTCTTCAATCTGCATAACATATCATGTCTATCTGATAAGGTGAATCCTTTCAGCTGCTCAATGTATACTTCTTCTTTCAAGTCTCCATTTAGGAATGCTGACTTTACATCCATCTAATAAACTTTGAAGTTTTTCACTATAGCATAAGCAAGAAACAACTTAATAGCTTCTAATCTACTCATAGGTGTGAATATGTCTGAATAATCAAAGCCTTCTCTTTGCGCATAGCCTTTACATAGTAACCTTGCTTTGTTTCTTACTACTGGACCATCTTCATTCATCTTGTTTCTGAATATCCACTTTGTTATAGAATCACATTCTTATTACTAGGTCTTGGGACCAGTTCCCAAGTTTCATTCTTAACAATCTAATCAAGTTCTTCTTTCATAGCATCATGCCAATCTGAATCATTACATTCATCTTCAACACTTAAAGGTTTAATCTAAGATAGTAAACATACCCCTCCACTGCAAGCTGAGTTCTTTTCTTGTGACCTAGTTAAGACTTTTCCACTCTGATCTCCAATGATGTCTATCTTGGAATGATTTCTAGATGTAAACTTTGGAGCTTTACATGATGTTGACTTATCAGCCTTAGGAGTTTCTTCTTCACTTGTCTCAGGGTCATTGAATAACACATCAATACTATCAAACATGTCTTCAATAACTATCTCACTAGTGGAGGGTCTAGGTTCTTCTTCAATCATGGTTGAGTAATCATGATATCTTTCTTGAATCATAAAATTTTCATCAATCTTTACATGAGCACTTTCAATGATCTTTTTCAATCTTAAATTGAAATATCTATATGCTTTACTTTTAGTAGAGTAACCAAGAAAAATACCTTCATCACTTCTTGCATTAAACTTGCCTACTGCTTCATCCCTCTTGATTTAGCACTTGCTTCCAAAGATTCTAAAGTATTTTACTATGGGAACATTACCAAACCATATCTCATATGGTGTTTTGTCAACGCCAGGCCTTAATTGAATTCTATTGATGGTATGGACTATTGTATTGACCACATCTCTCCAATAGGTGTGTGCAACTTTTCCTTATATCATGATGGTGCATGTTGTATCAAGGATCATCTTATTCCTCCTCTCTCCAATTCCATTCTGCCTAGGGGTTCTAGGTGCACTTAACTATCTCTTCATGCCATGTTCCTTGCAATACTCATAGAATCTGTCAGAGGTGAATTCTCCACCTCTATCCGATCTCAAACATTCTATCTTTAGTCTAGATTCATTCTCAACCTTAACTAAATGAATATTTTGAAATTCTCAAATGCTTCTAACTTATCTTTCAAGAATTCAACCAACATCATTCTATTATAATCATCAACAAACAAAATGAAATACCTTTCACCATAGTATGATCTTGTTTGAGTTGGACCACATAGGTCTGTATGAATTAGATCAAACTTGTTCTCTGCTGAATTTTTCTTGCTCCTAAATGAATTTCTCACATGATTTCCCATCACACATTCCCTGCATATAGTATCAACTAGCTTTCTATGCTAGGTAGATCTCTTACTGCCTTTACATTGCATATCTTTACTATGTTATCAAAGTTGATATGACATAGTCTTTTATGCCACAACCAACTATCATCAACTTTAGCATTAAAACAACTTTCTTCTGAATTGAGTTGAAAAAAATTACCTCTTGTCTTTGAGCCTAATGCAATCATAACACCATCTTTGTTGTTAATGAGGCATTTTTCATCTTTGAAATCCAACTAATAGCCTTTTCCAAGTAACTGTCCAGCACTGAGAAGGTTATGTTTCATACCATCAACATATATAACATCATCAGTACTATTCTTTCCATCCAAGGTGATGGATCCTCTACCAACTATTGGTTTAGGAGTGTTGTCTCCAAATCTGACCATACCACCATTGTATTTGTCCAAATGAATAAACCTACATTTATCACATGTCATGTGATGTGAAAAACCATTGTCTATGATCCAGTCTATCCTTATGTCAGCTTGTGAAATCAATGCTAGCTCTTGTTCCTTTTTATCATCTTTATGACTTGTCTTATTATTCATTTTGTCTATAATAGCAATGAATCAAATTTCTTCTTCACCAGATTCTGTTAGGAATAGTCCCAAGAGATAACTGAGAGAGGGGGGGGGTGAATTAGTTATCTACAAGATTCAATTCTTTATCCAATTAAGTATATTTAAACATAAAGCATAAACACAATGAAAGAACACATGAACATAACACCAATATTTTGGTTGCGGGGAAACCCAAATAGGTAAAAACCCTTATGGGACTTGATACCCACTAATACTCTGCACTAGAGCATTATGATCCTTGTTAGAAGATCATTAACCCTATTAGGAGTTTCTTTAAAATATATTTAGTAAAGTAGACCTGGTCAAGGGTCAGACCCTATTAGGGGAGAGGACGCACTATCCGAGAGCTCACAACTCAAATTGGTGAAGGCTACAACCTTCTAAATAATAGATACAAACTATATCTGGATCTTGGTGAAGTGTGGTTTGACCTGATGTCTGGATCAGTTCCAATGAATAGCACAAGTACTTTACTTGGCGACATATACCTTCTTCTGATGGCTCAACACTTCGCACACTCTGCTCTGCTCTACTTAATCAACTATGAACCACACTTAAACAATCATAGATGACTGCCTATAAATATCTTTCCTCCAAATGATATAATAAAGTTGGCCTATTAGAAACACCTTGAAATCATATTATAGAAACCATAACAAATGCCAACAAACATTCTGTCAGCTCTACTATGCACGCAACACAAAATGGGACCTGTCTAATAAGATAAATGTAGACGCATGCAACACACTGTCGGCTCTAACAAAACAATTGGATCTTTCTCATCAAGCTGAATTAACACATGCAATCTTAACTAAACATCAATAACTCTCCTTTAAGCTTAAATCCAAGGGAGCATACCCTCAAGATAGGTGCAACTCAAGAACTAATAAAATCTCTATCGGCTCTTCTGAACAAACATAGGAAACTGCTGTTGGAGAATAACGAATGCATAACTACACTTCTAATCATCAACAGACTATGCATCCATAAATGAAACATCACTAACATGTCTTCAACATAAATCCAAGTGCACAAGGCTCCATGAAAACTATACAGACAACCATACACAGAACACTGCCTGCAACTCTGTTAGGAACACTGCTAGCACCAACTACAATATAACTGTATGTACTAAAAGTTAACCTCTGCACCAATGATATCAAGCTGATATCATGTCCATGCAAAATATATAGAAAGATTACTGTATAAGACTTCCACACATGCTACTTTCCATATGTTGTCATCAATGACAAACATATAGTCAGTACTAGCCTGTTGGCAAATCTCCAACAATCTCTGCCTTTGGCATTGATGGAAACATGTGGAATGAAAAACCACCACCGACCCAAATGAAAATTTCTTTTATAAAATTCTCCATTTCCTCTTCAAAACTCCCCGAAAGATGAATCCTTCATCTGCTGCAATAGTTTATAATATTCTTCATTTCCTCAACTAAACTGCTGTCATATTTGAATGCTACTCCCCCTTAGTATATTACTCCTCTTGTGCTTCTATTTTTCATGACTATATATATTAATCCCCCTTTGAAAATAATGGAAAAGGGTGCCATTCATTTTAAGCACTGGTACTACTCCTGAGGTAGAGTAGTCAACCTTCCATGAGTCCCAGAGGACTGATACCTTTCCTTCTTTCTTCTAAGCAAAATCAGGGAAGGGAATGAATCCCAACTTCTCCTTGAGATACTCAAAATTATCCTTAGGTAAGGGCTTTGTGAATATATCTACCAACTGATCTTTAGTATTCACATAGTCCAACTTGACTTCTTTTTCTACCACTTTCTCTCTTAGGAAGTGATACTTGATCTCAATGTGTTTTTTCTTTGCATGCATCATACGGTTCTTTGACATATTTATAGTGCTAGTATTATCATAGTGAATAATAATAGGATAATAAATCAGAATTCCAAAATCCTTTATCATCTACTTAATCCAAACAATTGTAGAATAATTCAAGGCTACTAAAACATACTTTTCTTTTGCTGTTGACTGAGAAATACAATTTTGTTTCTTGCTTTTCCAAGTGACAAGTCTATCACCAAGAAACACTTCTCCTCCTAAAGTACTCTTTCTTTCATCAACACATCCTACCAAATCTACATCAGTGTACACATGCAGCTCAACATTTTCTAAATTAGGGTACCATAGACCATAATCTATAGTGCCATCCAAGTATCTAAATATTCTTTTTACTGCCATGAGGTGGCTTTGTTTAGGTTCTGTTGCGAATCTTCCAACTATGCCAACTGTATTTGAAATATCAAGTCTAGTCTGAGTAAGATATATAAGTTTACCAAGCATAGATTTATACAATGTTATATCTACTGCTAGTGAGTCATCTTCTTTTTTAAGCTTGTATCCAGTGATCATAGGGGTTCCTACTAGCTTGCAATCATCCATCTTGAATTTCTTCACTATCTCTTTCCCATATTTTGACTGATTAATAAAAATTCATTTTTCTGTCTGCTGCACATTTAGTCCTAAAAGTATTTGATAGGACCAATCATACTCATCTAAAAATCATTTTTCATTTCTTTGGAAAATTCAACACTTAGTTTGTCATTGCCTCCAAAGATAATGTCATCAACAAATACAACTACAAGTAGTAAACCTTCAGATGTCTCTCTACAGAATAGATTACAATTTGTTGCTCCTTTCTTGAATCCAATCTTTGTTAGATATCCATCTAGTCTCTCATACCATGCTCTCGGTGCTTTCTTAATTCTGTAGAGTGCCTTCTTCAATCTGCATACCATATCAGGTCTGTCTGATAAGGTGAATCATTCTGACTGCTCAATGTATACTTCTTCTTTCAAGTCTCCATTTAGGAATGTTGACTTGACATCCATCTAATAAAATTTGAAGTTTCTGACTATAGCATAAGCTAGAAATAACTTAATAGCTTCTAATGTTCTCACAGGTGCAAATGTGTCAGAATAATCAATGCCTTTGTTAGAATAACTGAGAGGGGGGGGGGGGTGAATCAGTTATCCAGGTCCTAAAACAAAGTAAGTAACTTAAAACTTGTATCTTCAAATACTCTCACTTAGTAAACATATATCTTCTTTACTATCACTATATTTACCGATTATCAGATAAGCTCAAAATAATTTACCGATTAAATCTAATAGTTAATCATGTAAAGTATGATAACAAATAGATAACAAACTCAACAAATAACACAAAAGATTTTAACGTGGAAACCCTATTACGGGAAAAACCACCTGGGAACTGGAAACCCAAAAATTTTAGTCTTCTGAAGTGAGGTTGTGAGGACCAAACCCTATTAAAGGTTACAATGCACACTATTAGGTATGACCTGGTTAGAGGAGTTTCCACTAGGAGTTATCTTTCAATCTTCTGTCACTCACTGTGCTGATTTATAGGATAACCATGTTTCACTGATTAGAATGAAACACCAATCAGAACTTTAAAGTCCACTCAGTTAAGAGATTTTCACTGATTAGAATTGTTAGAAAGTAACAGTAGTTTGATTCGCCATATTACAACAAATTGCAAATTATGAATCAATGTTACGCTCAAAGAATAGTTTCTGACCATTTAACACTTTAGATCTTAAATCAACTTTACTTACAGTCAATCAATACTATGCTCTACACAGCTCTGTTTGTTCTCTATGTAGCTCAATTTATGTAGTCTCAGTTCAGTAACCAATTGATCAATAATTGCATGAATACAAATTCACGCTTAGATTCCTACAGTATCTCCTTCTCCTTCTCTCTTAATATAATGTATTTTCTTTCTCCTTAAATAAACAAGTAAGTCATTTCATTTTCATCCATTAGATTTTGTCGCTTAATCCTGTTCATTGCTTTTGCCACCTTAACCTTCGTTGGTCGATGTGTCTTTAACATGTTTCAATCTTCTTCGTCAAATATTTCTTGAATTTTGTTAGCTGTTGATCTTGTAACAAACTTTATTCCTTTTCATATCTTTATGCCAATTTCAAGGTGCCAACTCATCAATCTTCCTGGCCTATAACATCATTAAATGATCTTCTGTTCTTCTTGGTCAAGTCAAAGAAATGTGTCGGTAAACCTTATTGGTTAAAATTGTGCTCAATATACAACACACTATGTCAGTGTATACTACCGTCGGTGTTCATACTAAGAATCTCAATAAACACTAAATTGTCTTCTTTTACCGACCAACACTGCTTTGTATCTTTGAATTGCTTTCTTCATAATAGATGAATACCACATACTAGGATCAACATAATGAGATCAGAGACTCATCAATAAGTTATCCAAAGCATTCCATAACCTCATCTACTGTGACCTTCTTCCACCATTCGTTAGATGTCTTGGTAATGAATAACTTACAAGATAAGTACTATCAAACTAATAAGAGACCAGTTGACATCAATGACAACATCATACTGATTTAGTAAATAGTATTATCTATCCATCTTCAGCTTTGTAATCTTCAATCACTTGTTCAACAATCTCTCCATATGATAAATCAGTTGTACACTTAACAATCTCTCCCTTTGGCATTGATGGTAGCTTAAATAATATCAATGTACCATACCCATACCAATGCCTATTCTACAACATTATCATAATTCATCCTTAACTCTTCTTTTCTATTTCTTCAACATTCATCATATTCTCTCCCTTTTTCTAGCATTTATTCATATTTTCTATTCTCTCCCTTTGACAACAATGCCAAATGAAAATAATAACAAAGTATGAGTATACTAACATCTCCATTGTATCTGAAATAATGATATCTCCATCCTTTAAAAAAACAAAACTTAATCACAACCTTGAACTTAATCAAAGTGCGATCTATGCTAGCATCAACATGTATGATCTTCTGATAAAATAGGCTGATGCAGCATGCCAAATCACCTTAGTGACCTATAGATAGGGGTAGACCCCAAGTCTATTCCTCAAGTATTCAAAAGTTTCTTTTGGTATAGGCTTTGTAAAAATATTAGCAAGTTGTTCTTTAGATGTTACAAACTCTAGTTTAACTTGCTTGTCTTGTACTTGGTCCCTTAAGTAATGATACTTAATTAAGATGTGCTTTATCTTCGAGTGCATTACAAGATTTTTCAAAATGTTAATAGCACTAGTGTTGTCACAATAAATAGTCACTAGATGTGTGATCACTTCATTCATCTCTTCCAACACTTGCTTGATGTAAGCTATATTCAAGCAGTTTGTTGCAGCAACAACATATTTAGCTTTAGTTGTTGACTGAGAGATACAACTTTGCTTCTTGCTAGTCCATGTAACAAGTCAGTCTCCAAAGAAAAATGTGCCTCCAGTTGTACGTTTATGATCATCCACATTTCTAGCCCAGTTAGCATCAGTATATACATTCAATTCAAATTTTCCATCTCTCAGATACAAAAGGCCTTAAGCTTCTATTTTCTTAAGGTAGCTTAGGATTCTTTTTGTAGCTATCATATGAGATTCCATGGGGTTAGCAGAAAATCTTGCAACAATTTCAACAACATGAGCAATATCAGGTCTAGAATGTACTACATACATCAATTTACCAATCATGGATCGGTAAAGAGTCTTATCAACCTCAGTAGTATCATCTTCCTTTGTTAATTTACATTTGGTAACCATTGGTGTTCCTATAGGTTTTGCATTTTCCATACTAAAAGTCTTCAAGACCTCCTTTATGTATTTTGATTGAGTGATGAAGATTCCATCATTGTGCTGAATCACCTATAGTCATAGAAAGAACTTAATCTCTCCGAACATTGACATTTCAAACTCTTTCTGCATCTCATCAGCAAATGCCTTACACACATTGTCTCTTCCTCCAAAAATTATATCATCAACAAATATTTCAGCTATGATAATAGTGTTATCAAAATTTCCTTTCATGTATAGATTACTATTATCACTTGTTCTAATAAAACCAATACTTAACAAATATGTGTGCAGTCTTTCATACCATGCTCTCAGAGCTTGTTTCAGTCCATACAATGCCTTGTGTAGTCTACAAACCTTTTCCCTATTGTCTGGATCTTTAAAACCTTTAGGATGTTCAATGTAGACCTCTTCTTCAAGTATTCCATTCAAAAAAGAAGACTTCACATCCATTTGATAAACTTTAAATTTCTTATGTGCAGCATATGCCAGTAACATTCTAACACCCTCAAGTCTTGCAACAGGTGCAAATGTCTCACCATAATCAATTCCTTCTTATTGTGCATATCCTTTACATACAAGTCTAGCCTTGTTCCTTGTCACTTCACCATTCTCATTCAGCTTATTTCTGAAAATCCATTTAGTACAGATTACATTCTTATCTGTCAGTTTGGATACTAAAGTCCATGTTTTGTTCTTCTCGATTTGTTGAATTTCCTCAGTCATTGCCTTAACCCATTCTTCATTATTCAGAGCAACTTGTACAGTTTTAGGTTCAAATTCACAAACCAAACAAGTACCTTGTCATGATTTACTTCTAGTTTGCATACCACCATTCTTGTCTCCAATAATCTAGTTTTCAGGATGATGTCTTCTTACAAATCTTGCTAAGATCTTGGATCTTCTATCTTGTGCATCTTGCTCTATATTCTGTTGTGCATTCATTTTAGGTTCATTAACTTGCTTGGTAGGTGCTCCTTGATCATCATTCTATTCTTTTGGTTGTGCCAGTTGTTGTGCATTGCTCATCTGTCCATCGGTTATAGTAGTATGTGATAGTCTTAGTTGAAACTTAGGTTCATCATAGTATGTAAACTGTCAGTAGTCTTCAGGTTCCTCAGACTTTTCTTCATCTGTAAGCTTGTCATCAAATTCATCAACTCAAACATTTATACTTTCAATAATCTTGTTAGTCATCTTATTCAGACATTTGTAAGCTTTATTTTGGGTAGAATATCCTAAGAATATTCCTTCATCTCCTTTGGAATCAAACTTACCATTCCTATCATCTTTCAAGATAAAACACTTACTTCCAAAGATTCTAAAATAACTTACATTAGGCTTGTGTCCAAACCAAAGTTCATATGGTGTTCGGTTGGAGTCCTATAATTGTACTCAGTTAAGTACATAGACAGTAGTACTTACAGCTTCTCTCTAGAATTTTTGTGCAACATTCTTTTGTATCATTAGTGTCCTTGCACAATCAACTATTGATCTATTTCTTCTTTTAGCAATGCCATTCTATTGTGGTGTTCTCAGTGTAGACAGTTGTCTCTGGATACCATGCTCATTGTAGAAGTTAGTAAATTCATTAGATATAGATTCACCACCTCTATCCGACCTTAAACATTTAATTTCCTTACCAGTTTCCTTTTCAACCTTAACCTTATACCATTTAAACATCTTAAATGCTTCAGACTTTTCTTTCAAAAACATCATTGTCATCAATCTAGTATAATCATCAACAAAGAGAATAAAATATCTATCACCATAGTATCTTTGACTTCTCATCGGTCCACATAAGTCGTTATGTACCAACTCAAGAATTTTCTTTGTTGAGAAATCTTTTCTTTTAAAACTATATTTAGTCACCTTTCCATTTTGACATTCATGACAAAGAGTATGATCAGGCTTATGTAAGTGAGGAAAACCTCTAACTCTTTTCTTCTTACTGATCTTGATCATATTATCAAAATTTACATGACATAATCTCTTGTGCCATAGCCAAACATCTTCATCTTTCATTAGTAAACAAGAAGATTCATTAATATCAAGATAAAAAAAGGTTACCTCTGGTCTGAGTACCAGTCCCAACAAGTCTTTCATCAGCTTCATAGATTTTCACCTTTTTGTTTTCAAATACCAATCTGTGACCTGAATTAATCAACTGTGCAACACTTAATAGATTGCAATTTAGTCCATATACTGAGTAAGCATTCTCACATCTTATCTTATCATTTATTACTAGAATACCTTTACCTTTCATAGTGCACGGAGCATCATTTCCCATTTTTACAGAACCACCATCATATTCAACTAATTCTTCAAATTTGTCTACATCACCTATCATATGATGTGTGCAGCCACTGTCAATAATCCATGTATCATTCTTTCTTACTTGTGAAATCAGGGCAGGTTCTTCATGTTTCTCATCTTCTTTTGAATCATCCTTCGTCACCACAAATACAATCTCTACACTAGAATCAGATTTAGAGTTAGTCTCTTCAGCAGCAAAGTAAGCCTTCTTACCTTTATCATTTTGGTCATCTCTATCTTTATGTTGGTAATTCTTATGAACTATCCTTCCATAAATTCCTTCAGATTTGTCTCTAGGTTCATCATCATCATCTCTTTTATGAGGACATCTAGCAGCGATATGACCTACTTCCTTGCAGTTAAAAAAAGCCAAGGGTAATTTACCTTTATACTTCCCCTTGCCTTTTGGTAATCTTCTAGCCATTAACGCTTCAAGCTTATCAAGGTCATCATCAGTGTCACTATCATATTTACAAGATTTCCCAATTTTTAGTTTTGACATGAAAGCAGACTCAATATTACTTCTAGAAGGTACAACACTATTATCAAAATTATTTAGCTCAAAGGTAGTAAGTTTACCGATCAAAGTATCAAGAGTGAGATTGGAAGAATCTCGATTTTCATGAATTGCAGACACTCTGATGGCATATATAGGTAACAAAGTTTTGAGGATTTTGCTGATAATTGTTCCTTCATCAATGACTCCATCAGAAGCTCTTATAGCATAAACAACTTCTTTGATTCTGTTTGAATATTCCACAATATTTTCTCCTTCTTTCATTCTCATTTCATCAAATTTTCCTCTTAAGCTCTCTACTCTAGCTCTCTTGACAGATGTGTTACCACTATATACTTGTTGTAGTCTATCCCACATTGTCTTAGTAGTACTCATTCCTTTGATTTCTTCAAATTCAGCATCAGTACAGGTAGCAAGAAGTTCCATCATTGCTACATTGTGACCATGCTTATGTTTTAGTTGTTCCACAGTTAGAGGACCAGTTGGTTCACTGTAGCCAGTTGTCATAAAATGTAGTGCATTTCCACCACTTCCAGCTATATGCAGTTTCATTCTTTGTTGCCATAATGAGAAGTTGTCTTTGTTCAGTCTGGGCACTTCCCTCTTATTCATTTTGTGATCTTTATGCTCAAGTCCTTAAAACTCTGTTTCAAGAAACCAACGCTCTGATACCAATTGTTAGAATAACTAAGAGGGGGGGGGGTGAATCAGTTATCCAAGTCCTAAAACAAAGTAAGTAACTTAAAACTTGTATCTTCAAATACTGTCACTCAGTAAACATATATCTTCTTTACTGTCACTATATTTATGATTATCAGATAAGCTCAAAATAATTTACCAATTAAATCTAATAGTTAATCATGTAAAGTATGATAACAAATAGATAACACACTCAACACATAACACAAAATATTTTAACGCGGAAACCTTGTTAAGGGAAAAACCACCTGGGATCCAGCAACCCAAAAATTTCACTCTTCTGAAGTGAGGCCTATGAGGACCAAACCCTGTTAAAGGTTACAATGCACACTGTTAGGTGTGACTTGGTTAGAGGATTTTCCACTAGGAGTTATCTTTAAATCTCCTGTCACTCACTGTGTTGATTTATAGGAGAACCATGTTTCACTGATTATAATGAAACACCAATCAGAACTTAAAAGTCCACTCAGTTAAGAGATTTTCACTGGTTACAATTGTTAGAAAGTAACAGTAGTTTGATTCACCTTATTACAACAAATTGCATATTATGAATCAATGTTATGCTCAAACAATAGTTTCTGACCATTTAACAATTCAGATCTTAAATCAACTTTACTTACAATCAATCAATACTATGCTCTGCATAGCTCGGTTTTTTCTCTATGTAGCTCAGTTTTTGCAGTCTCGGTTCAGTAACCAATTGATCAGAAATTGCAGGAATATAGATTCACGCTCAGCTTCCTGCAGTATCTCCTTCTCCTCTCTTAATATAATGTATTTTATTTCTCCTTAAATAAACAAGTAAGCCATTTCATTTTCATCCATTAGATTTTTCCGCTTAATCCTGTTCATTGCTTTTATCGCCTTAGCCTTCTTCGGTAGATGTGTCTTTAACACATTTCAATCTTCTTCCTCAGATCTTTCTCAAATTTTGTCACCCGTTGATCTTGTAACAAACTTTATTCCTTTTCATATCTTTATGCTGATTTTGAGGTGCTAGCTCATCAATCTTCCTGGCCTATAACATCATTAAATGATCTTCTATTCTTCTAGGTCAAGTCAAAGAAATGTGTCGGTAAACCTTATTGGTTAAACTTGTGGTCGGTATACAACACACTATGTCGGTGTATACTATCATTGGTGTTCATACTAAGAATCTTGGTAAACACTAAATTGTCTTCTTTTACCGACCAACACTACTTTGTGTCTTTGAATTCCTTTCTTCATCATAGATGAATACCGCATACTAGGATCAACATAATGAGATCAGAGAATCATCAATAAGTTATCCAAATCATTCCATAACCTCATCTACTATGACCTTCTTCCACCATTCCTTAGATGTCTCGATAATGAATAACTTACAAGATAAGTACTGTCAAACTAATAAGAGACTAGTTGACATCAATGACAACATCATACTGATTTAGCAAATAGTATTATCTATCCATCTTCAGCTCTATAATCTTCAATCACTTGTTCAACAATCTCTCCATATGATAAATTAGTTGTAGACTTAACAACCTTCTCTTTGCTCATATCCTTTACATACTAATAATGCTTTATTTCTTACTATTGTGTCATCTTCATTCATCTTGTTTCTAAATATCCACTTTGTTCCAATCACATTCTTATCACCAGGTCTTGGGACCAGTTCCCAAGTGTCATTCTTAACAATTTGATTGAGTTCTTCTTTCATAGCATCATGCCAATCTGAATTATTACATGCATCTTCATCACTTAAAGGTTCAATTTGAGACAGTAAACATACCTCTTCATTGCTAGCTGAATTCTTTGCCTGGGACCTTGTTAAGACTTTTGTGCTTTGATATCCAATGATGTCTATTTTGGAATGATTTCTTGATGTAAACTTTGGAACTTTAGGTGATGCTGACTTATTAGCCTTAAGAGTTTCTTCTTCACTTGTCTCAGGGTCATTGAATAACACATCAATACTGTCAAACATTTCTTCAATAGCTCTCTCACTAGAAGAGGGTCTAGGTTCTTCCTCAATCATGGGTGAGTAATCATGATATCTTTCTTGAATCATAAACTTTTCATCAATCTTTACATGAGAACTTTCAATGATCTTTTTCAATCTTAAATTGAAACATCTATAAGCTTTACTCTTAGTAGAGTAACCAAGAAAAATACCTTCATCACTTCTTGCATCAAAATTGCCTACTGCTTCATCCCTCTTGATGTAGCACTTGCTTCTAAAGATTCTAAAGCATTTTACTATGGGAACATTACCAAACCATAGCTCATAAGGTGTTTTGTCAGTGCCTGGCCTCAATTGAATTTTATTGATGGTATAGACTCCTATATTGACCACATTTCTCCAATAGGTGTGTGCAACTTTTCCTTCTATCATAATGGTGTGCACTATATCAAGGATGATCCTATTCCTTCTCTCTATAATTCCATTTTGTTGAGTGGTTCTAGGTGCACTTAACTATCTCTTTATGCTATGTTCTTCACAGTGCTCATAGAATCTATCAGAGGTGAATTCTCCTCCTCTATTCAATCTCAAACATTTTATCTTTAGTCTAGATTCATTCTCAACCTTAGCTTTGAATATTTTGAACTTCTCAAATACTTCTAACTTATCTTTTAAGAACGTAACCCACATCATCCTAGTATAATCATCAACAAACAAAATGAAATACATTTCACCATAGTATGATCTTGTTTGAGTTGGACCAGATGGATCTATATGAATCAGATCCAACTTGTTCTCTGCTAAATTATGCTTTCTCCTGAATGAATTTCTCACATGCTTCCCCATGACACATTCCCTACATATACTATCAACTAGCTTTGCTATGCTAGGTAGATCTCTTACTACCTTAACATTGCTTATCTTTACTATGTTATCAAAATTGTAATGACATAGTATTTTATGCCATAACCAACTATCATCAACTTTAGCAACAAAACAAGTTTCTTCTGAATTGATTTGAAAAACATTACCTCTTGTCTTTGAGCCTGATACAATCATAACACCATCCTTGTTGTGAATGATGAATTTTTTATCTTTGAACTCCAACTGATAGCCTTTTCCAAGTAACTATCCAACACTGATAAGGTTATGTTTCAAACCATCAACATAAAGAGCATCATCGGCAATATTCTTTCCATCCAAAGTGATGGCTCCTCTACCAACTATAGGTTTAGGAGTGTTGTCTCCAAATCTGACCATACCACCATTGTATTTATCCAAATGAACAAGCCTACCTTTATCACCTGTCATGTGATGTGAACAACCATTGTCTATAATCCAGTTTGTCCTTATGTTAGTTTGTGGAATCAATGCAAGATCTTGATTTCATTTCTTCTCTTCATGAGCTATCTTATTATTCATTTTATCTACTATAGCAATGTATCCAATTTCTTCTTCACCAGATTCATCATCTGATACTCCATCTCCAGCATAGTAGCAATCATTAGAATATTTAGGCTTGTAATCCTTTTTGAACTTTCTAGCTCTAGTAGGACACTTATATGCAAAGTGACCTATCTTATTATATGAAAAGAACTTAAATGGTAATTGACCTTCATATTTTCCTTTTCTTTTCTTTTCTCTTTTAGCAATCATAGCAATGAAATCCTTTAGAGTTTTCTCTTCATCATCATCATCAAAATTACCAGAAGTGTTTGTAGATTTCTTACCATGAACTGTTGCTTTGAAGGCTGTTTCACTCTTTGGTTTTGACTTCAATCTTGAGATCTCAAAAGCAGAGAGTTTTTTGATCAAGGTTTCTCTCTTGAAATTTGATGTAAGCTGCATAGTCTCATCAAGGATGTTAATCTTGCTTTCATATTCAAGAGTGAGAGTAGTCATCAACTTGTCCATGATGTCCTCCTTTGAAATCTCTCCACCATTGTTATGATTCCAGCAACCACTTCATTTATCTTCTAATTATAAGCTCTGATGTTTTCTTCAGGGAGCATCTCTAAGACATTGTATCTTTTCTTCTATGTCTTTTTGCGTGCATCCTTTTCTTGTTTGTCTCCTTCAAATATGTCTTCTAGGTGCTTCCATATTTTGTGGGTTGTATCCACCTTTTTTATTTCTAAAAACTCACCATTAGATAGGGCCATGATAAGGGATTCTTTAGCAATAGCATTATGATGAAACAATTCCTTTTTCCTATGAGTAGCATCTTCTTCTGCAAGGTATTCTAGGGTAGGTATCTTGGCAGCTTTGATAGTCACATCAAAAAATTCAAAAGCATTGCACTGCAAATGAGTCACCATCTTGTTCTTTCAATCAAGATAATTCTCTCCATCTAACTTAGGACTCTCTTTCTTGAACTACACCATTTGATCAAGCTCAACTTATTAAACTTTCTCTCTGAGGCACTTGGCTCTGATACCAATTGTTAGGAATAGTCCCAAGACATAACTGAGAGGGGGGGGGGTTGAATTAGTTATCTACAAGACTCAATTCTTTATCCAATTAAGTATACTTAAACATAAAGCATAAACACAATGAAAGAACACATGAACACAACACCAATATTTTTGTTACGGGGAAACCCAAATAGGTAAAAACCCTGGTGGGACTTGATACCCACTAATATTCTACACTAGAGTATTATGATCCTTAACCCTATTAGGAGTTGCTTTAAAATATATTTAGTATAGTAGACCTAGTCAAGGGTCGGACCCTATTAGGAGTCTTTTACAATTTTCCCTATTAGGGGAGAGGATGCACTATCTGAGAGCTCACTGCTCAAATGGGCAAAGGCTACATCCTTCTGAATAATAGATACACACTATATCTAGATCTTGGTGAACTACGCTTTGACATGCTATCTAGATCAATTCCAATGAATAACACAAGTACTTTACTTGGTCACATAGACCTTCTTCTGATGGCTCAACACTTCACACACTCTACTTTTCTCTACTTAATCAACTATGAACCACACTTCAACAATCACAAATGACTGCCTATAAATATCTTTCATCCAAATGATATAATCAAGTCAATCTATTAGAATTACCTTGAAATCATAGTATAGAGACCATAACAAACTCCAACAAACATTTTGTCACCTCTACTATGCACGCCACACAAACAAGGACCTATCTAATAAGATAAATATAGACACATGCTACACATTGTTGGCTCTACCAAAACAAATGGATCTTTCTCCTCAAGATGAATTAACACATGCACTCTTAACCAAACATCAATGACTCTCCTCTAAGCTTAAATCCAAGGGTGCATACCTTCAAGATAGGCGCAACTCAAGAACCAATAAAATCTCTGTCGGCTCTTCTGAACAAACATAGGAAACTGCTATTGGCTAATAGCGACTACATAACTACACTTATACTCATCAAAAGACTATGCATCCATAGGTGAAACATCACTAACATATCTTCAACATAAATCCAAGCGCATAAGGCTCCATGATAACTGTATGGACAACCATGCATAGAACACTGCCTATAACACTGTTAGGAACACTGCGGACACCAAATACAATATAACTATCTATACTAATAGTTGACCTCTACACCAATGATATCAAGATGATATCATGTCCATGCAACATATATAGAAAGCTTACTATATAAGACTTCCACGCATGCTACTTTCCATATGTTGTCATCAATGAAAAACATATAGTCAGTACTGGCCTGCTAGAAAATCTCCAATAGATTCTTCATCTGAAACTCCCTCTCCAGCATAGTAGCATTCCTTAGAATACTTAGGCTTGTAATCCTTTTTGAACTTTCTAGCTCTATTAGGACACTTAGATGCAAAGTGACCGATCTTATTACATGAAAAGTGCTTAAATGGTAATTAACCTTCATATTTTCCTTTTCCTTTCTTTTCTCTTTTGGCAATCATAGCAATGAAATCATCTAGTGTTTTATCTTCATCATCATCATCATCCAAATTACTAGAAGTGTTTGTAGATTTCTTACCATGAACTATTGCTTTGAAGGATGTTTCACTCTTTGGTTTTGTCTTCAATCTTGAAATCTCAAAAGCTGAAATTTTGTTGATCAAAGTCTCTCTCTTGAAATTTGATGTAAGCTGCATGGTCTCATCAAGGATGTTGATCTTGCTTTCATATCCAGGAGTGAGAGTAGTCATTAACTTGTCCATAATGTCCTCTGAAATCTCTCAACCATTGTTTCTGATTCTAGCAACTGCTTCATTTATTCTTTGATTATAAGCTTTGATGTTTCCTTCAGGCAGCATCTCTAATGCATTGTATCTTTTCTTCCATGTCTTTCTATGTGCATTCTTTACTTATTTGTCTCCTTCAAATATGTCTTCTAGGTGCTTCCATATTTTGTGGGTTGTATCTACCTTTTTAATTTATGAAAACTCACCATTAGATAGGGTGCTAATAAGGGCTTCTTGATGAACTACAACTGATTTAGAACCTAATTGAAGGAACTGTGATTTGAGATCACTTAGCAGATTGATTAGATATGTAATATGATTAAATTAGTATTCTATTGTCATTGATGTCAACTAGTTTGATAGTACTTATCTTGTAACTTACTATACTAAAACATATGTAGTGAAGGAGTGAAATAGATGAAGAACATAAATATCTACTTGAGGAAGATGGATATGATAGATGAGGCTAAAGAATACATTGTGTAATTTTTTGATGAGTCTATGACTTTATGATATTCACTTGATTATGTTTCATTCATCTATGATGAGGAAAAGAGATGAAAGACACAAAGCAATGTTGTCGATTGATGAAGCATTTCAGTATACATCGACGAAGTGTAGTGTATACCGAGCACAATATAAGCTGACCGTGTGTTCATCGACACATTTCTTTGTTAACCGAGAAGAACATAATGAACTAAATGATTAGTTTAGCCAATAAGATTGATGAGCTAAAAAGTTTATGAATTTGATGTAACAGATAAAGTTTGTTACACAGATCGACGGTTGACAAAATTCAGGAAAGATCTAAAGGATGAGAATCAAATGTGTTATTGACACAAGTGCTGAGTTATGTTTAAGAGGCAAAATCAATGAAGATTATTAAGTGGAAAAATTTGATGGAGTAGAAGAAAATGGTTTACATGTCTATATAAGAGACTAGAGATTTCACAATGAGTGTGATGCCAGAAGAGAAGGAAACTACAGAATCATTGCATGAACAAGTTTTCATGCATTTTGATCATACTGGTTAAGTTGAATCCTACTACAGAGAATTACCAAGTGATAGAGAGTGATTACCGATGGATAGTAAGTTGATGTATTGTTGATTTAAAAATGTTACATTGATCAGAAAGATTTGTATGAGATGAACATTGATCTGTAATTTGCAATTGAAGTTGTATTAAGTTAGATCACCTACTGTTAGATTTTTAACCATTGTACATAGTCAAATCTCTTGACCAAGTGGACTAAGAAAGTCTTATTATGTATCATTCATATAATGATCATTGTTATCCTATCAACCCCAGAGTGATTGTCGGTTAGACGATAATGGTTGGTCTTAAATCCTCTAACAAGGTCACACCTAATAGTATGTTTGTAATCTTTAACAAGGTTGGGTCTTCATCGACATCACTTCAGAAGAGTGAATATTTTGGGTTGCCGGTCCTAGGTGGTTTTTCCCTTCACAGGGTTTCCACGTTAAATCTCTTATGTTATGTATTGATTGTGATGTTTTTTTTGATGTCATATTTGCATGTTGTATATTTGATTTGATTGGTAACTTCTACAAGTTTTAGACTGGTAATCGGTAAATGCATAGATAGTAAATTATTTTAAGTTACCAAGCAACATAAATTGAAGTATTGTTTTTTGGATTATACATTTTGTATTGGGATAGTGATTAACTGATTCACCCCCCTCTCACTTGTTCTAACAATTGGTATTAGAGGATTGGTTTCTTTGAATAGATTTTTAAGGACTTCAGTAAAAAGATCTCAAAATGTATAAGGGGGAAGTGGTAAAGCTGAACAAAGAGAACTTTGTAGTATGGAAGAGCTTGATGAAGTTGTACATATCTAGAATTGGGAATGCTGCACTAGAATTGACGATGAGTGGATATATAGAATAGACACCAGGTCTCCTGACACTTAATCAACTAAAAGATAGGCATGAACACAATGTTACTATGATGGAACTTGCTGCTGCTTGCACCAATGCCGAATTTGAAGATATCAAAAGTTGCACTACTGCAAAAGCCATGTGGGATAAACTTTCTCAGGTTTACAGTGGAGATGCAAATGTCAAAAGAGCTAGAGTAGAAAGCCTAAGAGGTAGATTTGTATATTGTGCAATATACAAATAGACTAAAAGAGGTAGTGCATGCTATTAGAGCATCTAATGGAGTCATTAGTGAAGAAAAAATTGTAAGCAAAATACTTAGAACCTTATTGCCAGTTTAGGCAATCAGAATATCTGCTATCCATGAGATAAGGTTTGCATCTGGTAATGTACTTACACTTGACAATTTGATTGGTAAACTTACAACCTTTGAGTTAAATAACTTTGATAACAGTGTTGTACCATTTGTGGAATCCACTTTCATGTCTTCTCTAAAGATTAGTAAGTCTAGCAGGAATAATAAAAATGATAGTGATAGTAGTACTGATGATGAGCTTGATGAACTTGAAGCTCTTATGGCCTAAATATTACCCAAAGGTAAAGGAAGGTATAGAGGTAAGCTACCTTTGGCATGCTTTAATTGTAAAGAGGTTGGCCACATTATTGCTAGATGTCCACATAAGAAAGATGATGATAGAACCAAAGATTGATCTAAAGGAAGCTATGGGAGAAGATTCAATAGAGGCTACCAACACAACAAAGATAACCGAGATAGCAATGACAAAGGAAAAAGGGTATGTTTCATAGCCAAAGATAATGAGTCTGAATCTGATTCTGATGATGATGTAGAAGTTGTATTTGTTGCTATGAAAGATGAATCATAGGAAGAAGAAGAAAAACATGAGGAAACAAAAATGATCTCTAAAGTTAACAAAAATAATACATGGATCATAAATAATGGCTGTACACATCACATGACTAGTGATGAGGAGAAGTTTGATCAACTTGAAGAATACAATGGAGGATCAATTAAGATGGGTAATGACACACCTTGTATGGTAAGAGGTAAAAGAACCTTGATGATAAATGATATGATAAAATGTGATAATTCTTATTGGGTAGATGGATTGAACTATAACTTGTTAAGTGTGGCACAACTAAATAATTCAGGTCACCGAGTTGCTTTTGAGAGAAAGAAAGTGAACATATTTGATGATGGAGGAAGACTAGTTGGAACTGGAGCACAATCAAGAGGTAATCTATTTTATATTGATACTAATGAGTCTTCTTTCTTGATCATGAAAAATGAAGATGCTTGGTTGTGGCATAAAAGGTTATGCCATGTGAACTTTGATAACATGATTAAGATCAGTAAAAGGAAAAGACTTAGAGGGCTTCCTAACTTGTCAAAACCGAATCAGTGTCATGAATGTCAGAAAGGGAAAATGACTAAATCTAGTTTCAAAAGTAAGGATTACTCAACAAAGAAGATATTTTAGTTGGTTCATACTAACCTATGTGGTCCTATGAGAACTTAGAGTTATTATGGTGATAAATACTTTATTCTTTTTGTTGATGACTATACTAGATTGATGAATGTTATGTTCTTAAAAGAAAAATTTGAAGTATTTAAGATGTTTAAGTGGTATAAAGCTAAGGTAGAAAAAGAGACTGGTAAGGAATTGAAATGCCTAAGATTTGATAGAGGAGGTGAATTTATCTCTGATGAATTTACTACTTTTTGTAATGAGCATGGTATAAAAAGATAGGTCTCTACACCGAGGACATCTCAAGAAAATGGCATTGCTAAAAGAAGGAACAGGTCAATAGTTGATTGTGCTAGGACACTGATGTTGGAAAAGAATGTTGTTCAGACATACTGGAGGGAAGCTGTCAGTACAGTTGTTTATGTACTGAACCAAGTGTAATTAAAGAAGGACACCAACAAGACACCCTATGAGTTGTGGTTTGGACACAAACCTATTGTAAGTTATTTTAGAATTTTTGGAAGAAAATGTTTTATTCTGAAAGATGAGAGAAATGGTAAATTTGACTCAAAAGGTGATGAAGGGATATTTCTAGGATATTCCAGTAAAAGCAAAGCATATAAGTGTCTGAATAAAACTAATAATAAAATAATTGAAAGCACTAATGTCTGAGTTGTTGAGTTTGATGAAAAGAACATAGAGGAAAGTACAAAGGAACCTCAAGACTATGATAGATTCACTTACATTGAACAACTAGATTATCTACCAAAGCCGCAGCCTATGATAACCGATCAGTAGGAAAACAATACCGAACAATAGGAAAGAGAAACTGACGAGCAGGATGGCCCTACCAAGCAAGAAAATGAACTTGCATAGGATGAATAGGAAAGGAGAGATAGGATACTAGAAATTTTTGTTAGAAGACACCATCCTGAATCACAAATCATTGGAGGCAAACAAGCTGGCATGTAAACAAAGAGCAAAGCAAGACAAGGTACATGTCTAGTTTGTGATTATGAGCCAAAAAGTGTAAAATTTGCATTAGAGAATGATGAATGGGTTAATGCAATGAAAGAGGAAATAGAGCAGATAGAAAAGAACAAAACCTAGAGCTTAGTACCCTGACCTAAAGATATGAATGTTATCAGTACTAAGTGCATATTCATGAACAAGCAGAATGAGAATGGAGAAGTAACCAGAAATAAAGCTAGATTGGTATGCAAAGGATATGCATAGGATAAAAGTATAGACTATGGTGAAACCTTTGTACATGTTTCTAGATTGGAAGGAGTCAGAATGCTACTTGCATATGCTAAACATAAGAAATTCAAAGCATATCAAATGGATGTCAAGTCAGTATTTCTGAATGGAACACTTGAAGAAGAAGTCTACATAGAACAACCTGAAGGGTTTGTTGATCTAGAAAAGAAAGATATGGTATGTAGACTACATAAAGCTTTATATGGTTTGAAGAAAGCACCGAGAGCCTGGTATGAGAGGTTGCATACTTATTTGTTAAGTAAAGGATTTGTAAGAACAAGTGAGAATAACAATCTATATATGAAAGGAGATACTGATGATATAATTCTTATTTTTGAGATATTTGTGGATGATATCATATTTGGAGGTCAAGATCAAATATGTAAAGCCTTTTTTGATGATATGAGGAATGAATTTGAGATGTCTATGTTTGGAGAGATTAAGTTCTTTCTTGGACTACAAGTGATTCAACAGAGTGATGGGATATTCATCACATAGTCTAAATACATAAAAGAAGTATTGAAAACATTTGGCATGGGAGATGCTAAACCTCTGGGAACACCGATGGCTACTCAATGTAAATTGACTAAGGAAGATGAAACTACATAGGTGAACCAGACACTATACCGATCAATGATTGGTAAGCTAATGTATGTAGTTCACAGTAGACCAGACATAACACATGTTGTGGGAATAGTTGCTAGATTTTGCTAATCCTAGAGAATCACACATGATTGCTACTAAAAGAATCTTAAGATACATGAAGAAAATAGAGGACTATGGATTATGGTATCCTAAGGAGGGAAAGTTTGAACTTAGAGTCTATACCAACGCTGATTGGGCTAGAAATGTGGATGATAGAAAAAGCACCACTAGAGGAGCATTCTTCTTTGGTGAAAGACTTGTTACCTAGACAAGTAAGAAGTAGGCTTGCATTTCTCAATCTATAGCCAAATTAGAGTATGTTGTTGCTGCTACAAACGGTTCAAACATTGCATATATTGAACAAGTTCTGGAAGGTATGAATGAGATAATCACTGAGCCGGTGATTATATATTGTGATAACATTAGTGCAATAAACATTTCAAAGAATCTAGTGATGCATTCTAAAACAAAGCATATATTAATAAAGTATCACTACTTGAGAGAACAAGTATAAGAGAAGAAAGTTAAGCTAGAGTTTGTTACATCAAAAGAACAACTTGCAAATATATTTACAAAAGCTCTACCGAAGGACACATTTGAGTACTTGAGGACTAGACTTGGGGTCCGTCCCCTATCTACCATTCACTAAGGTGATTCAGATGTTGCATCAGCCTAATCATATCAGAAGATCATACATGTTGATGCAGCATAGTTCACACTTTGGATCATGTCTAAAGCTCTAAAAGGTACTGTAACAAATTCGCATATTAGTATACAAAGATACAGAGTATACATCGAACAACAAAGAGTTACTTGGCTACTGAAGAGCTATTTGTTTATTTGTTTCTTTGGCATTGTTGTTAAATGGAGAGATAAACAATATGAAACATATGAAACAATAAGCACCAATGAGAACTATCTGAGGGAGAGACAAATTGAAGAAAGGGAGAGCATTGAAGATTAGTTACTAAGAATAGAAGAAGGAATTTGAGAGCTAAAAAGATCATATTTGCAGATTGACAAAGCTATATTTTGTAATGTTATTGTTTGTAATGTTGTTGAGTAACATAGTGATTAAACATATTAAGCTAGGGAGAGCTTGTACAACATTTGTTCATAGAGTTGTAGAATATATGTTTGGTATGTGTATGGTATATTTCATATTACTTGACTTGCCATCAATGCCAAAGGGAGAGATTATGAACTACAATTGATTTAGAACCTGATTAAAGGAACTGCGATTTGAGATCACCCAGCAGATTGATTAGATATTTAATATGATTAAATTAGTATTATGTTTTCATTGATGTCAACTAGTTTGATAGTAGTTATCTTGTAAGTTATTACACCAAAACATCTGTAGTGAAGGAGTGAAAGAGATGAATAATAGAAATATCTACATGAGGAAGATGGATATGATAGATGAGGTGAAAGAATAAATTGAGTATCTTGTTGATGAGTCTATGACTTTATGATATAGAATTGATTATGTTTCATTCATCTATGATGAGGAAAAGAGTTGAAAGACACAAAGCAGTGTTGTCAGTTGATGAAGCATTTTAGTATACACCGATGAAGTGTAGTGTATATTAAGCATAGTATAAACTAAGTGTGTGTTCATTGACACATTTCTTTGTTAACTAAGAAGAACAAAGTGAACTAAATGATTAGTTTAGTTGATAAGATTGATGAGCAAGAAACTTTATGAATTCGAGGTAACAAATAAATTTTGTTACATAGATTGATGACTAACAAAATTCAAGAAAGATCTAAAGGATGAGAATCAAACATGTTATTGACACAAGTGTCGAGGTATCTTTAAGAGCTAAAATCAATGAAGATGATTAAGCGGAAAAATATGATGGAGCAGAAGAAAATGGTTTACATGTCTATATAAGAGACTGGAGATTTCACAATGAGTGTGATGCTAGAAGAGAAGGAAACTGCAGAATCATCACATGAACAAGTTTTCATGCATTCTCATCATACTAGTTAAGAGAATCCTACTGTAGAGCATTACCGAGCAAGAGAGAGTGATTACGGATGGATAGTAAGTTGATATATTGTTGAATTAGAAATGTTACATTGATTAGAAAGATTTGTATGAGCTGAACATTGATCTGTAATTTACAATTGAAGTTGTATTAAGTCAGATCACGTACTGTTACATATTTAACAATTGTACATAGTCAATTCTCTTAACCAAGTGGACTAAGAAAGTCTTATTATGTATCATTCATAGAATGAGCATTGTTATCCTATCAAGCCCAGAGTGATTTTTGGTTGGATGATAATGTTTGGTCTTAAATCCTCTAACAAGGTCACACCTAACAGTGTGTTTGTAATCTTTAACAAGGTTGGGTCTTCACCAACCTCACTTCAGAAGAGTGAATATTTTGGGTTGCCGGTCCCATGTGGTTTTTCCCATCACAAGGTTTCCACGTTAAATCTCTTGTGTTATGTGATGATTGTTATGTTTGTTTTGATGTCATATTTGCATGTTTCATATTTGATTTGATTGGTAACTACTATAAGTTTTAGACTAGTAATTGGTAAATGCACAAATAGTAAAGTATTTTAAGTTACCGAGCGGTAGAAATTGAAGTATTTATTTTTGGATTATAAATTTTGTATTGGGATAGTGATTAACTAATTCACCCCACTCTCAGTTATTCTAACACTTCTTTAGCAATAACATTCTAATGAAAAAATTCTTTTTTCCTATCAGTACCATCTTCCTATGCAAGGTCTTCAAGGGTAGGTATCTTGGTTGCTTTAATAGTTACATCAAAAAATTCAAAACCAATGCACTACAAATGGGTCATCATCTTGTTCTTCCAATCAAGATAATTCTCTCCATCGAACTTAGGACTTTCTTTCCTAAACTACACATCTGACCAACCTCAAGCCATTAAACTTTCTCTCTGAGGCACTTGGCTCTAATACCACTTCTTAGGAATAGTCCCAAGAGATAATTGAGAGGGGAGGGCGGGGGGAGGGTGAATCAGTTATCTACAAGATTCAATTATTTATCCAATTAAGTATACTTAAACATAAAGCATAAACACAATGAAAGAACATAAGAACACAACACCGATATTTTTGTTACGGGGAAACCCAAATAGGTAAAAAACCCTGGTGGGAATTGACACCCACTAATATTCTACACTAGATTATTATGATCCTTTTTAGAAGATCCTTAACCTTGTTAGGAGTTTCTTTACAATATCTTTAGTATAGTAGGCCTAGTCAAGGGTTAGACCCTATTAGGAGTCTTTTACAATTGTCCCTATTAGGGGAGAGGATGCACTGTCTGAGAGCTCACTGCTCAAAGGGGAAAAGGCTACAACCTTTTGAATAATAGATACACACTATATCTGGATCTTGGTGAACTGTGCTTTGACCTATTATCTAGATCAGTTCCAATGTATAGCATAAGTACTTTACTTGGTCACATAGACCTTCTTCTGATGACTCAATACTTCACACACTTTGCTCTACTCTTCTCAATCAACTATGAACCACACTTCAACAATCACAAATGACTTCCTATAAATATCTTTCCTCTAAATGATATAATCAAGTTGGCATCTTAGAACCAACTTTAAATCATAATAGAGAAACTATAACAAACTCCAATAAATATTTTGTCAGCTCTACTATGCACACAACACATTCTGGGACCTGTCCAATAAGATAATTATAGATGCACGCTACACACTGTCGGCTCTACGAAAACAACTGGATCTTTCTCCTCAAGCTAAATTAACTCATGCACTCTTAACTAAACATCAATAACTCTCCTATAAGCTTAAATCCAAGGGCTCATACCCACAAGATAGGTGCACCTATACAACCAATAAAATCTATGTTGGCTCTTCTAAACAAACACAGGAAACTGCTGCTTGTGAATAGCGACTACATAACTTAACTTCTAATCATCAAAAAACTATGCATCCATGATTGAAACATCACTAACATGCCTTCAACATATATCCAAGCACAAAAGGCTCCATTATGACTATACAGACAACCATACACAAAACACTGCCTGTTACTCTGTTAGGAACACTACTAACACCAGCTGCTATATAATTCTATGTACTAACAGTTAACCTCTGCGCGCATGATATCATTCTGATATCATGTCCATGCTACATATACTGAAATCTTACTATATAAGACTTCAACCCATGCTACTTTCCATATGTTGTCATCAATGACAAACATATAGTCAATACTAGCTTGCTGGAAAATCTCCCATAATAACTTCATCAAGAGTTGAATTGAAGCAGTCCATATCTAATACATTGGTATCATTAATAAAAACCTCTTTCTTAGATAGTAGTGAATCAAATTCTAATCCCCATGTATTTAAATCCTTTACTCCTCCATCTTTTACCTTGATATGTGGGATAAACCTATTTGAATTAGGTCCAAACATTATTGCCCTTGCCTCAATTTGATTTGCTTTACCCTTAAAAAGGATAATGTTATTCCTATTTGATCAATCTCTTCCTTTACTTGCAAAACTATCTGTGGAATATCTGTCTTTAAGTGTTGTACAACTGCTAGTCTTTTAAACAATTAGATCCTTGCTGATCAAGTTACAAAATAGGTATTCAAAATAGTAACAAAATTTTTAACCACTACTTGTAATCCAGGTAATTTATTATAGAAAGTGTAAACAAAAAAAAAATCTTCTTTTTCCTTCAAAACTTGTACTTTGTGTTCCAAAATTTTATTGAGCCCTTGTAGTATTGCCTCATTCTTCTTGATAGTGCTTTTCTCTCTCACTGTAGCTTCTTGTTCTCCCTCTACACTTTGGGTCTCTGATGCCATAGATTGTTCAAGGGGTGGAGGGGCAATCATAGGCATGTATATTATTTGTTGATTCAAATCCTCTACTATTTTCTCTAATGCCCTTTCTTTCATGATGTGCAACTCTCTATGGTGTAGGAGCACCTACTCTACAATCATCAAACAACACCACTAAGGATCCTAAACATATCTAGTGTCTTAGAGTTTCTAATCAGGCACCTAGACCAAGCTGTAAGGCCTAGCTCCAAGATTGGCACAATTATAAGCCCCTGGCTAGCTATGGTCAAAAGTGGTCAATGGGCCAAAAATCTTACGTTCTTAGTTTCTTTTCTTTTTTTAAGATCTTTTATCCATGTGGGATCATTGGTTAAGGTTAGGACCAAAATTGGTCACTAGTTTTGCAATTTTGCAACTTAGGCAAAAGTTTCTCTAAAAGTTGTCATGCAACTTTCGAGCAACTTTCTAAAAGTTGTCAAACACTTGTAAATATCCCTCCCAAATAGATATTTGATTCAAACCACTCATGTAGCCATTGGGAGTATCATATATAAGCCCTTATATGTGGGTGATAGGATAGAGACATGTAATTTGGCAACCAATCAATAAAATCAACCATTTTCCCTGCAATCCTTCAGAACAGTGCCATGGTAAGGATGTATACAGACTTTCATGCATGAGTGTTTGAGTTTGGAAATTTGTGTGTTCAATCTACTTTCAAATGTAGTTGGTCTCAGGATCTAATTCATCCTAGATCAGAAGATATCAAGGTTTTTGTGTGGTGACCTAGATTGAGGGTTTCTCCAGTAGGTTTCAGATAGGGCTCTCTCTTTTGACCCTATTCCACCATGGGAATTTGATGCCACTTGGTGGAATGCAACCTCTTTTTTTATGCTTTCATAAAATTTAGGTTAGAGGTGGATTTCTACAGGGAGGTGAGTTTGCCACAAAGCCCTACGTGTACAGGCCCATATGTACACATAACTGTGACTTAGGATAGTCATGATAAAATCTGATTGGGGATTCAAAAAGACCCAAAAATAAGGATTTTAAACCTTTATACATACCCCCAAAGGATCCCATCATTGATCTTGGCATTAGTTTGGAGGAAGAGGCACTTGTAGTGCAAACTAGCCCTAATTAGGCCTATTAGCCCTATCATAAAATTGGCTAAAATAGTAACCTCATTTTCATTTCTATTCCTAGTGCTTGGATATGTTCCATAAGCCTCAAAAGGGTATCAAGATACTCAATATTATCTACACCTTTTTTGGAATGATTTTGAACTAGGTTCAAGATACTAGTTTCAAAAGGCTACAAGTCAAATCCTAGGTCTGTGTAGTAGCATAACCTTATAAGTTGCTCAATGGTGAAAGAACCATTGGAACTATCAAAACAAGACCTAAATAGGCTAGAGAAATGTTTATAAGCCACCCTTGGTCTTAGTATCAATTTCATGGGGTTTGAGTACTTATTTCCCTAAGGAGACCTGTTAGTAAACTCTTGGTTGTTGGTACTTGGGACTTTGGCAGACCTAGTGATTAGGTTATGTTGCATTGTAGGGTTGTGATAACCTTCTCCAAGTCCTTTTAGCTTACCTTTTATAGGTATCTAGCACTTGAATCCTTCACCTTGGGTGTTGAGGGATTGGATTCTTGCCATTACACATTGTTTGGAGGCTTCCGCTGACCACTGTTGCATCAAGTGGTATCAGAGATATGTCTAATCCTAAGAATGAGGATATCCCTACAAGGGTTAAAAATAGTGAGTTAGAAAAGATGGTGCGAGAGAAAAAGGCTAAAAATAAGGCCTTAACTAAGAGGCTTCAAGAACTTGAGAAGAAGCTTGACGACAAGGACAAAGGTGAGTCTAAAAATGAAGAAGGGAGTGAAGAAGAGGAGGATGATCCTAATCAGCATATCCCTATAGACCAAAGACCTTTCATAGATGCCTTGAAGTCCATGGGGAGAAGAACCATGGAGGAGAAGATAGATTTTCTAGTTTTCAATGGCAAGATGAATGATGATCTAGCCTTGGATTGGATAGAGGTATTGAAAACATTCTTTGAATATGAAGAGATCCCTAAAAAGTAGAGGGTAAAGGTAGCAAGATCCAAGTTGAAGGGAGCAGCCATAACTTGGTGGAACTTCATCCAAATAGAGAGGGTGAAGAATGGGAAGAACATGATCAATTCATGGAATAGAATGATAGCATTGATCAAAGAGACATATGTACCTAAGGACTATGGGGTACAACTCCATAGGAGGAAGCAAAGTCTAAAACAAAAGGACATGGATGTAGGCTCATACATCGAGGAGTTCTTAAAATTATGCATGAAGACCAATATGGCTGAAGATGAGGAAGAAAAGATAGCAAGGTACATGAATGGCTTGAAAGTATCCATTCAAGAAGAGTTAAGTCTACACTGCCCTACCATAGTCAATAGGTGCTATCAAATGGCACTTAAGGTAGATGAAAAATGGAAGAGAAAGAAGGATTTTGGCAAAGGGAAGAGAAATGATAGTGGGAAGAGTTTTAGAGGCAAAAAGAACTCTTGGAACAAGGGACAAAGTAGTGGTAGTAGCAGCAAGGCCCCTAACCAAGGAGACAAGGAAAATAGTGACTCTAACTCAAGAGGAAACTATAGAGAAAGAATACCTTTCAATAGAGGAAGGAAAAATTCAGGAAGAGGTAATGGACCATTGAAGTGCTTCTATTGCAACCAAATGGGACACCATGTAGGAAGATGCCCTGAGAAGAGGAACAACAATAACCAAGGTGAGAGGAGAGCACAACTTGTCCAAGAAGATAAGAAAGAAGACAATGTTGATGCTAGAGACTTGGAACCAGAAGAAGGAGTGTGTCTAATGATGAGGTAGGTCTTCCTTCAAGTACCACAAACCCAAGAGCCTCCACAAAGAAAGAATCTCTTCGGGATAAAGATCAAGTGTCATGGAAAGGTATGCAATCTTCTTATTGATTCTAGTTCAACTAAAAAGATTGTGTCTTGTGAAATGGTTCAGAAGTTAAACCTTCCTAAGAAGCCATACCCTAGCCCCTATCATGTATCATGGTTAACCAAAGGCCAACAAACTCTAGTGACAGAACAAGCATGGATAGAGTTTTCAATTGTAGATTTTAAAGATGAGGTTCTTTGTGATGTAGTTGAGATGGATGCCTCACATATTCTTCTAGGTAGGCCTTGGAAATTTGATGTTGATGCCATACACCATTGTAGGAAAAAAACCTACTCCATCACCAAAGATGGGAAGACCTTCACTATGAAGCCCCTACTGGATAGTAAAACTGAAAAAGAACCCACTATGATTATCATGGGGGAAAAGGAGATGTTAAAAAAATTAAAAGAATCTGATAGTGATCCATTTTTTTTAATCTCAAAGCCCAAAGACAACATCAGGTCTGATCAACAAGAGCCCATACCAAATAAAGTCAAAAATCTGCTACAAAAGTACAAAGATGTCACTATTAGTGACCTGCCCTCTAGACTCCCTCCCATTAGGGACATTAGTCATCAAATAGACCTCATACTAGGCTCATCCCTACCTAATAAGGCACCATACAAAATGACACCATTGCAGCATGCAGAGATTGCAAAACAGGTCACTGAATTGTTGGAAAGAGGGCTCATTCAAAAGAGTCTTAGTCATTGTGTTGTACCCTTAGTTTTGGCCCCTAAAAAGGATGGAAAATGGAGGTTATGAACTGATAGAAGGGCCCTAAACAAAATCAGAATAAGGTACAGATTTCCCATGCCAAGGATTGAGGACCTATTGGATCAACTAGGAGGTGCTTGCTACTTCACCAAGATAGACTTAAAGTCTGGTTTCCATCAAATCAGAATCAAGGCCAGAGATGAATGGAAAATAGTATTCAAGACTACTAAAGGTTTTTTTGAATGGTTAGTAATGCCCTTTGGTTTAAGCAATGCCCCTAGCACTTTTATGAGGCTTATGAATGATATATTCATAAATTTTATTGGAAAATTTATTGTTGTTTACCTTGATGACATACTAATATTTAGTCATAGAAAGGAAGATCTTGATCATGTGGAATAGGTACTAAGAAGACTCCATCAACACAAGTTGGTAATCAACTTGGAAAAATGCATGTTTATGAGAAAGGAACTTCTATTCCTAGGTTTTGTGATCTCACAAGGTACCCTCAAGATGGATCCTGAGAAGGTAGATGCAATCATTAATTGGCCTCCACCAAAGATTCAAGGTGATGTAATAAGATGCCATGGGCTTACAACATTTTATAGGAAGTTCATAAAAAATTTCAGTCATGTGTGTGCACCAATGCTTGAAACAATCAAAGGTGGAAAGAAGACTAAGTTTGCATGGACAAGGGAAGCCAATGATGCATTCCAATACTTGAAGAATAGAGTCTCTCAATACCCTATCTTGGTCCTCCCTAATTTTAACAAAGTCTTCATTATGGAGATAGATGCAAGTAATTTGGCCATAGGAGCAGTCCTAAGCCAAGAAGGTAAGGCAGTGTTTTTCTTTTTAGAGACATTGAATGAGGCCAAGAGAAAGTATTCTACATATGACCTAGAGCTCTATGCTATGGTCCAAGCCCTCAAGAAATGGAGGCACTACTTGATCCCAAAGGATTTTTTAGTCTACATTGACAACCATGCACTAAGCTTCCTGAATTCACAAGAAAACCTTTTAGTCAGGCATCTCAAATGGGTAGAGCAATTGCAAGCCTATACCTTCAACATTCAACATAAAAAGGGTGTAGAAAACAAAGTTGTTGATGCTCTTAGTAGGAGGATTGGTCTGGTTGAAGAAGTTTGACTACAAAGTGTGGGAATTGAGCCCCTCAAACACTTGTACCTAGATGACCCTAATTTTTCAAAGATATATCAGATTTGTATAAAGATGGAAGGTAGATATCATACTAATTTTTTTGAATATCTGATTCAGAATGACCTTCTATTCAAAGGAGCACAACTATGCATACCCACGTTCAATGAGAGCAAACATAATCAGAGAAAAGCATTGTGGTGGCCTAGGAGGTCACTTTGGCATTGACAAGACAATAGACATGGTAAAAAGGAGTTTTTTTAGCCCAAATTGAACAATGAAGTTAAGAAGTTTATTGAGTCTTGTACTATTTGCCAACAAGCTAAAGGGATGACAATAAATCAAGGGCTCTACCAACCCTTACCAATCCCTTCAAGGCCTTGGGAATCCATTTCAATGGATTTTGTCATGGGACTACCTAAAACCAAGAAAGGATTTGATAGTGTGTTTGTCATAGTGGATAGGTTCAGCAAAATGGCCCACTTTGTGCCATGCAAGAGCACAACTGATGCATCTCATATAGCCAATCTCTTCTTCAAAGAAGTAGTTAGAATTCATGGCTTACCTTAGACAATTGTATTAGATAGGGATGTGAAGTTCCAAGGGCAATTTTGGAGGACACTCTTCAAGAAGTTGGGTACAAACCTCACCTATAGCTCTTCCTATCACCCTCAAATAGATGGGAAAATTGAGGTAGTAAACAGGTCCCTAGGAAATCTTTTAAGATGTCTAACCAAGCAATATTCACAAAGCAAGGATACCATACTACCCCAAACAGAGTTTTCTTTCAATGACTCTATAAATAGGTCAACCAGTACTACTCC
Organism: Chamaecyparis obtusa; assembly: GCA_027943335.1. NCBI lineage: Eukaryota > Viridiplantae > Streptophyta > Pinopsida > Cupressales > Cupressaceae > Chamaecyparis > Chamaecyparis obtusa. The sequence continues at coordinate 17,027 of BSBK01005851.1, read as the reverse complement.
TTTCCAAGAAATGTATGGATTACATCCCAAGGGACCATTGGATCTAATGGAACTCCCCTCTGATTTCAAAATTAGTGCTCAAGGCCAAGAACTGGTAGAGCTCATCACAAAGGTACAACATCAAGTGAAAGAAACTTTGCAAAAGTCTAGTTTGAAGTACAAAGAAAATGCTGACAAGAGAAGGAGAGAGGTCCATTTCCAAGTAGGAGATAGGGTTTGGGCATTTGTAAGGAAGGAGAGACTACCTAAGGGTAGATACTCCAAACTTCAAATGAAGAAAGTAGGCCCCTGCAGCATACTTAACAAAATAGGTGAAAACGTCTAAGAGATATCCCTTCCTCCAACTTTGCAGATCTCTTTAATCTTCAACATGGCAGATCTCACACCATACAAAGCTACAACAGGGTCATTAAATGAGTAGGGTAAGGACACAAGCACTAAGGATGAAGAATATGTTACCAATCTTCCTCAAAGAAAACCAGTGGAGATTGAAGAAATTTTGGACTCCAACCTACTAAAGTAGACCAAATCAAATAAGTACATGCAATACTTAGTCAAATGGAAGGGTCTCCCTAACATTGATGCTACATGGCTCACTGAAGATCAAATCAAGCAACATGGGACTTCGGTAGAGCACCTATCCTCAAGTAGGGACTTGAGTTTTAAAACTCAAGGGGTGTATGGTACAGGAGAACCTACTTTAAAATAATTAAACAGCACCACTAAGGATCCTAAACACATCTAGTTTCTTAGAGTTTCTAATCAGGCACCTAGACCAAGCTGTAAGGCCTAGCTCCAGGATTGGCACAATTATAAGCCCCTGGCTAGCTATGGTCAAAAGTGGTCAATGGGCCAAAAATATTAGGATCTTAGTTTATTTTATGTTTTTAAGGTATTTGATCCATGTTGGATCATTTATTAAGGTTAGGACCAATTTTGGTCACTAGTTTTGCAATTTTGCAACTTAGGCAAAAGTTGCTCTAAAAGTTGTCATGCAACTTTCGAGAAACTTTCTAAAAGTTGTCAAGCACTTGTAAATAACCCTCCCAAAAAGATATTTGGTTCAAACCACTCATGTAGCAATTGGTATTATCATATATAAGCCCTTATAGGTGGGTGATAGGATAGAGACATGTAATTTGGCAACCAATCAATAAAATCAACCATTTTCCCTGCAATCCTTGAGAACAGTGCCCTGGTAAGGACATGTACAGACTTTCATGCATGAGTGTTTGAGTTTGGGAGTTTGTGTGTTCAATCTACTTTCAAATGTAGTTGGTCTCAGGATCTAATTCATCCTAGATCAGAAGATATCAAGGTTTCTGTGTGGTGACCTGGATTTAGGGTTTCTCCAGTAGGTTTCAGAAAGGGCTCTCTCTTTTGACCCTATTCCACCATGGGAATTTGATGCCCCTTGGTGGAATGAAACATATTTTTTTATGCTTTCATAAAATTCAAGTTAGAGGTGGATTTCTGTAGGGAGGTGAGTTTGCCACAAAGCCCTACGTGTACAGGCCCATATGTGCACATAACTGTGACTTAGGACAGTCGTGATAAAATCTGATTGGAGATTTTCCAAGACCTAAAAATAAGGATTTGAAACCTTTATACATACCCCCAAAGGATCCCATCATTTATCTTGGCATTGGCTTGGAGTAAGATGCACTTTTAGTGCAAACTATCCCTAATTAGGCCTATTAGCCTTGTCATAAAATTGGCTAAAATAGTAACCTCCTTTTCGTTTCAAGTCCTAGTACTTGGATATGTTCCATAGGCCAAAAAAGGGTATTAGGATCCTCAATTTGATCTACACCTTGTTTGGAAGGATTTTGAACTAGGTTCAAGATACTAGTTTCAAAAGGCTACAAGCCAAATCCTAGGTCTGTGCAATAGCATAACCTTAGAAGTTGCTCAATGGTAAAAGAACCATTAGAACTATAAAAAAAAGGCCTAAATAGGAAAAAGAAATTTTTATAAGCCACCCTTGGTCTTAGTATCCTTGTCATGGGGTTTGAGCACTTATTTCCCTAAGGAAACCTGTTAGTAAACTCTTGGTTGTTGGTACTTGGGACTTTGGCAGACCTAGTGATTAGGTTATGTTGCATTGTAGGGTTGTGATAACCTTCTCCAAGTCATTTTATCATACCTATGATAGGTATCTAGCACTTGACTCCTTCACCGTGGGTGTTGAGGGATTGGATTCTTACCATTACACACTGTTTGGAGGCTTCTGTTGACCACTGCCGCATCACTCTATCTCTAAAAACCACACTCTAATCCTTCAAAATTTTCTCATATCTATCTAAGAGATTTTTTTATTTTTCTTCATTTAATCTTGCAAAATGAGTGAGCACTTGAGAAATCTCAAGGTCACTAGTTTTAACTATTGACAATATTATTTTGTCTCCATCCATCTTCTCTTGCACATTTAAGAGAGAGGGCTTCTATTCCTTGGGATACAGGCTCCACATAGCCAATGCTTGATTTTTTGGGCTATACCCAAATCCTTTGATTATATCCCCTACTTGGGTTTCTAAACACAAATTAATTTCTAGTTTCCTTCTTATTTGGTATATTATAAATGCAGAAGAAAGATCCCAACCAGGTAGAAGTAACATTTTTCTTGTCTTTACTAACCTCCTCGCTTCTTCAGGAGTGATTGTTTCTGATTTAGGATCATAATCCTTCAAAGATTAAATGGCTTCTTCTGGCACTTGGCCTTCCTATGTTATCTTCATAGTAGAAGCAACCTGTTGTTGTTTATGCCATACCAAGAAGTTTTTGAATTCATCAATTTTTATGAATTCATCATCTTTTAAGAAAGGTTCTTGATGAAGCAATCTTTCATCTCGGCACAGAGCTAGAGGAAACTCAATTTCCTGTACCATATTTTTTTGTTTTTTCCTCTCCTCTCTGATCTTCTTCCTCAATTGGTGATCATAGGCCTTGGTGCCAGTAATTAGAGTTCCAACTCTATCTTTTCTATTCTCAGTAGTGCATACTTGAGAAGGGTCTCCTGTTTGGATTTTTGACCTTTTAAAAGGAGGGTAATCGGTATCCTCAAAATTTGGAAGTTCTATCAAATTCACAACTACATTTTCATCCATTTCTTGTTCAATAAGAAGTGGTTGTTCCATGGCAAGAAGGTTAAGCACTGAGAAACCATCATCACTATCTTCTTCATATTCTGAAGAAGAATGCTTCTCATTTTCCCTCTCCTTATCATCAATTAATACCTATGTAGAGTTGATCAAAGCATTGAAATTTTCCATCATCTGATCTAGCCTTTGCAAATAAGGTAATGTGGGGAAAAAGCCTCCAAATGGAATCTCCTTTTTCTTCAAGTGTTTTTCTAAGGATGCAAATTCCTGTAATTGTTTTTTCCTTCTTTATATGTCATTTTCATCGAGGATATTCCTAATGATGTCCTCTTCAGGACATTGCTCATGTCTATTGCTAATTGGAATGGTGGGACTATAAAATTTCCTTGCATTAACAATAAAATATTTTGTATCTACATATCTACAAAATGCAACATTCATCTTAAAGTGGCCTAACCACTCATTTACTTTGTTCAATGCATTCTTTCCAATTGTGAAGTGTGAAACTTTGAACTATCTATGGGTAAAATTAGCCTTTTTGTGTGGAGCCAAGAGGTCCTTATTACTCAACATGAGTCGCCAAATGAAATCTTCTAGTGCAATCCTTGGTGGCACATAAAATGGGAGAAGATGAGGTGGTTGGGGGAAACCATAGACTTTGAAAATTGTAAATATTCTTCCATAATAAAAATCTCCCCAATTGTGATTTCGAGTCCACTTCTCAACAAATTGAGAAGGCCTTAATAATTGAAAAACATTAACTGGTAGTCCAGGCAGATTTAATCCCAAGCTCAACAAGATTGGTTGCACCATGCAATTGTGAAAAGCACAAAAATCACAGCCGCTTGAAGTAAAATTCCATACCTTTATCCAAAACTAGATTGGATTAGGTTGACCATTCTGCATCATCTTGTGCTGAAGGTCTTCTAAATGCATGATATTGTAATTGTGATACAAAATAAGATGTATTAACAAAGAGTAATGCATAAACCTAGGAGATGGCTCCTTCTAATGAATAGACTCAAGACCTTCATGCAACCTACTTATTACATATCCTACATATTCGTAACCTCTATTTACATGAGGACTCTATAAATCCATTACCATCATTAGTATATTAGATGAAATTCTTTCTACACCACCATCCATCCCCAACACTCTGCACAATCCATAAGCAATATACTTGATATAAAAATTCAAGTCCTTATAGAAGTATGGTGCAAACCCTGGTGTTTTCACAATGTAATTTTTGTTTGGTCTAGGAACATGAAGATGAATATCTCTTGCAAGTAGGGTTGACTCCCTAACATATCTATTTTCTTGAACCTACAAAATGATCTCAGTAGCCATTGGGATATTTATACCAAAAGCTTGCATGAATGAATTTCTATCCAAACTCACCAGGGCTAAGTGATCATCTTTCCTTATTGTTTTTGACAAAGGTTCATATATGTATTCCAATTCAATTAGCAAATCTATATCTAAAAAGATGTCTAGTACTATCAACCTAGCCAATCTTGAGGTCCAAGGGTTTGATATGGGCACCCGGCTTTCATAATTTTTGTGGAAATATCTAAACAAGCGCATTCTAGATACATCATGTACTTTTGCATCTCTACAAAATGCTAGATCATCAGTGAAAATTTCATGATTGACCTCTTTTTTTTGTGTAGACCCTAGGAGCATATTGAGGAACTCATCTAAATAACTCTCTTTGCCTTTATCCTTGGCTCCCTTATTAGAAGAAGCTTCGGTCATTTTTTTTGACTGATACTGATGAACTATTAAAAAAAATTGTAGGGATTCTAAACTCATCAATTTCCAAAATGGTGCAAACTCAGATAATCTAACAATTTCCTCACTTCGCTTTTTTGAATGCAACATAAATTTAGAAAGAGTAACACCTAATTTTACAAATTCCTTGCTTTGGGTCTTTCAATGCTTGGTAAATTTAAAATTATTAACAGTCAACTGTATTTATCTTGAAGAATTGAATGCATTACACCATTTATTACTAAAGCTCTCTAATTGATGTCACTTCCATCATTACTTGGCTTGATCAAAACTCAATTTAGTACCCAAGAGTGAACAAAGTGATAGGTAACCTATTTTTTATTTTTAGTGACCTATAGACTACATAGTTTATTGCAGGCACTAAAATATTTGTCCTCTTTTAATAATTTATGGAGATTAAGCGAGCCAAGAAGGCTTGTAGGATGCTAAATGATATAATGTTTTAAAACTTATCTCGAGACTCAGCGACTATGGGAAGAAAACAAACGTGTTGAACATTTTAGCTTCTAGTGATTTTTGCTAACAATTCAGAGACTACAATGACTCTCTTAATTGCCAAAAATTTGTTTACTTTTATAAATTTTATGGACATTACCTGACCTTCATTATTTTTTAGATATAATGACTAAAAAGTATTCTTTTAATTTTGTAAACATTTGTATGTACTGTCTGTTGAGATTTACCGACTATAGTGTATATCATTGTCGCTGGAATATTTATTATTCAATGAGAGATTAAGCGATTGCAATGAGTCTGTTAATCACCAAAGAGGATTTATATGTTACTCATCGGATTTATATGGTATTTATTGCTAATTGTGACTTTGTGTTTTAAGGTGTTTTCCTTGTTCACTAGTAAACGAAAGTGTGTTTTGAAGGTTTTAAATACTAACTTCGATACTATTTCATTATAGATTTTGTAGTGGTTAAATTGTAAATCTGATATGTCAAATAAAAGAATCATATTATAATATTGGCAATAATATAAAGATGAACAATGATGCAATATGTGAATGATTATTCGATAAATTACATTTGTACTTTCTGCAAGACTGACGAGTCACCCGTTTACCGGTGTGGCATTAAATGATTCTATTTTGTAGGAAGGTGGTGAGATGAAAAGGACAAAGTTGGAAATGTGGTGGCCAGTCGCCTATGCGGTACATGAACATAGTGGTGAAGGACAATTTTAGAGATGTGGTGATGAGTTTAGTCAGCGAATCTTGAAATAGTTTGACAGTTAGAGAATACATTTGGAGAACTCAAGATAACCTTGGTCTTGAAATCTCTAGTTAATTCAGCTAACTTGTAAACATCTAAAGAATGGGAGAATTCTTTAGTCATGCATTCTCCCAATTTTTTGGCATTTAGAAGTTTCATTCAGAGATCATGAGAAATGGGTACAGTTGTCCATTAAATAGTTTTTATTGGCATATCAAATTTACCTATTGATGGCAACTAAATTCAAAATTAATTATTTTCAGTTCTTTTCGGGGTTGTTGTTTGTAAGAATCTGTTAGGTACACTATATAAACGACTTACCGGATTGCCTATAGTCAGAAAGTGTGCAAGCAGTGTGATACATAAACCAATATATTGAACTTTCATGACCTTATCCTTTGAAAATGCTATCACCCTGGGGTGGAATTTATCAAAGAAATTCCAAATTCATACTACTTACTTATATTCTCATGTAAAAATGTAACGAATTTATGTCATATCTAAAGCTTATTTAATCTCATTATGGATCAGAGCTGAACAATATAAACACATACACAATATTATCCATGCAATGAATTTTATCAATTCATAAGTCAGAAAAATATACAAAGGAGAGATACAAACTTTGGATTTTATTCAAATGCTATATCAATATCATGTATACCAAATGTTTGAAATTACAAACTATCTGCATATTGAACTTGATCCTAGTAATCCTTTTATAGAAATAAGGATTGCATACAAGCTCCAGATCTTTCCTAGAAAATTCATAAAGTGTCAAGCACATAAGACAAAGAAGGTAAATATAACACCTTGTTACAATTTTACAAAATAGTTTGTACATATGACTGCCAAAATTTGCAACAATTTCCAAGGGCAGTTCAACTTCTACGATGTGTAACCTCTATGCTTGCTTTAATAGTTTGAAGTCTTTTGGATTGTTTGTTTGCTTTTAAGGAGTTCCAGCACTGCCATATGGTGTCTCCTCAGTGGATGTTTCTTCTTCATTGGTAATATCTGAAGGATATACTATTTTCAAAGATGCATAAATATCTTCACTTGGCCATTGAAAGGTCAAAACTTCATCCCTTTTAGGTAGTAATTTCTTCCACTCCACAACTACCTGGTGTACCTTATTCCTTACATTAGTGAAATGCATTCTGACATCCTACAATATTTTAATTAATTGTACAAAAGGGGCATTATCTTCTATATTCAAAATAATATCAATTCTAGCTTACACCTCACCATTAATTTATTCTAACCATTGTTGTCTATCCTTTATAGTTCCATCTTCCTTGATAAAACTAGGAAACATTTGAAAATTAAAGTGGAAATACGTTTCCCTTAGGATCTCTGCTGTTCTTTTCATACTATCTCTTCTGATCTCCAATTCAATTAGGTCCTTAACGAATTCACAAGTATTTCTCAACTGTGCATCCACAATATGCTAACTATTAATGGTACAAAAGATAGAATCTCAATGCTTGAATTGGGTCCTATTCACCCAACCTCTCCTCAAGTTTGCAATAAATATATCCTCTATTTTAACTCCACATAAGCCTTCAACACTGTTTCCAGCCTTAGTTGGAGTTCCTCTTTTTCCTTGGCCTCTTTCTTTGCCACCCTTGATGTGAGCTGGGTTGTTGCTACTACCATGCCTGATGCCTCAACTAAAGAGGTGTTAGTGACCCTTTTGACTATAATACTGTAACATAGCACTATAGGTTTATATCTACAAATATCCTAACCTTGTTGCATTATTATTCTAAAAAGAATTCCAAGATACTTTAACTATATATTTTTGAATTCTAATTTCTTATTGAACAATGTTGAATGTTAAATACAATTATGAAGTTATCAAGAATATCTCTAGACAAAAGTGTCAGTTATCAATTAAGGAAGATTTTTTAGGTTTAGAGCTAAAAATATATAAGAAGGATTTCAATAAGTTTTAAATTTTGTATGGATACAAACATGATTATTTTCATTAAAATATATTATAGTTTTTGTCTTATTTTGTTATTTTCTAATTACTTTTATATTATACTCTTTGATGCTTTTATGTTATTTTGTTGTATGCTTCTATTCAAACTGCAAGTAATCTACAAGGCCTTTTACATTACCTATTTTTATTTTTTCATGTGGATTTATATTACTGTTATATTTAATACTTTTGCAGTCTCCTTTGTAATACTCTGTATCAGGATATCGTCAGCTATTTTCAGAGAGAATTTTTATTGAAATAATTTATAATACTATAACGTAGCAGTATAGGTTTAGACCTAAAAATATCAGAAGCTTGTTGCATTCTTATTCTAAAAAGGATTCCAAGATGTTTTAAATATATATTTTTGAATTGTAATCTCTTATTGAGAAATGTTGAATGTTGAATACATTATAGTTTTTATCTTAGTTTGTTCTTTTCTCGTTACTTTTATATTGTACTGCCCTGTCCAATTGTGGTTTTGTAAAACCAAGGAGGATATTCCTAATCCAGTAACAACAAGCCTTAGTAAAACAATAACAAACTAGATTTAATATTAACAAATAAATGATAAGAAAATACTAAATGATTACCATTCATTCATTGATTCTCCATTATCATTTCATGGAATACTACTTTGCAAGTCATTGTACTATACTAAATGATAAGATAACTGTTACCTGATTTAATAATAATAAAGAAATGATAAGAAAATACTAAATGATGACCATTCATTCATTGATTCTCCATTATCATTTGGTGGAATACTACTTTGATGACCTTGTCCTTTGAAAATGCTATCACTCTATGGTGGATTTTATCAAAGGAATCCTATATTCATACTACTTATTTATATCCTTATGTAAAACTTAAAGAATTTATGCTACGTCTAAAGTTTATTTAATCTGATTCCAGATTAGACCTGAAGAACATCAACACATTAAAAAACAATATCCATGCAATGAATTTTGACAATTCATAACTCAAAGAGAAATACGTAAAGGGCATAAATAAATTTTGGATGTTATTCAAATGTTATATCAATATCATGTATACAAAATGCTTTAAAATGAAACAGACTAGATATTTATCTTGAACTAGTACAATATTGCTCTTTAGAAAAATTTGCCTAATACAGTCTATAATTTTCCAAGTTCTCATCCTTACAAAATGATCTTGGTAATCCTTTTATAAAAAAAATAATTGCATACAAGTTTCAAATCTTTCTTAGAAAAGACAAAAAGTATCCTCCACATAAGATGAAGAAGGTAAATATTACACCTTCTTACTATTTTACAAAATGGCTTGTAGATATGAGCCCCAAAATTTGTAACAATTCTCAAGGGTAGTTCAACTTCTGCCAGGTGTACCCTCCGTGCTTGCTTTAACTATTTGAGGTTTTTGCACTATTTGTTTACTTTTAAGGAGTTGAGGCACTACCTTCTCTTGCTTCCTCAACAGATGTTTCTTCTTCTTTGGTAATCTCTAAACAATATGTTGTTTCCCAAGATGCATAAACATCTTCAGTTGGCCAATTAAAAGCCTGAACTTCATCCCTTTTATGCAATAACTTGTCCCATTCCATAACTACCTGTTGTACCTCATTCCTTACATTAGTGAAATGTATTCTAATATCTTGCAATATTTCAATTAATTGTACAAAGGGGGCATTATCTTCTATATTCAGAATGGTATTTATTCTAGCTGACACTTCACCATCAATTTGTTCTAACCATTGAACCATGTCCTTTATAGTTCCATCTGCCTTAATAAAAATAGGAAACATTTGAAAATTGTCCTAGAAATACCTTGCCCTTAGCATCTCTACCCTTCCTTTCAAACTATCCCTCTTTATTTTAAATTCAATTAGGTCTTTAACAAAATCATAAGTATTTGTTAGCTGTGCATGCACAACATGCTGACTCTCAATTGTACAAAAGAAAGATTTTAATTTATTTTCTCTTACAACCCACCTATCCAAAATTGGGTTGACAGTGATGCTTTCTTTCCTAAAAGTGATCAAAATGTCTGATAATTACTTACCCATCCTATAAGTTTCCTTGTGCTTTACATTTGCAACAAAATGTAGAATTGTATGCTTTATTCTTTTCTCATATCTCTACTTCTCTCTTCGCTCTATGTCTTCATCACCTATGAAAGGGGGAACAGGTGAAAGGGGGTACTCAATGATAGGGCTTGAAGAAGAAGGAACAACAGGGGAATAACCAATTTGCAATTATCCTGATGGTTGAATACAACTCTGTTCACCCAGTCTCTTCTTTAGGTCTTTAATTAATATATCCCTTATTTTAATTCTCCATAAGCCTTCAACACTATTTCGAACCTTAGTGTGAGCTCATCTTTTACCTTGGCTTCTTTTTTTGCCACCCTTGCTGTAAGTTGGGCTGTTGCTACTACAATGCCTAATGCCTCAACTAAAGAGGTATCAGTGACCCTCTTGACTATTAGACTACCTAAAAGATCACCCTTGGTAATCTATTTTGCTTTGTTATTTTCATTTTTTATTAAGGACCACATAACCGAGGCTTGATGGTCATTACTAAAAGGGACTCCTTTAATTTCTTGTTCTTCCTCCTCCTTGGTCTTGTGAATTGGTGTGGTCTCTTTTCTGACTGCATCTAAAACCACTCAATCAGCTCTATCCCACTCTGGGAGGATAAGCAATCCAGAATTTCTGACCAAGTCTCTACCTTTCTCTGGAGTAATCTTTTCAAATCTTTTAGTCACTTCCTTCCTCAACTCAGTTTCTATGATTTTCAAATCCTTATCTAGATATTCCTCTTGTCTCTTCTCACAAATTTCTTGAAATTGACTGATGTTTAACTTCCATAGAAATTGTATGAAGGCCCTAGCCTTTACAAAGGCATCATCAGCTAAGAACTCATCACATGTTTGTTTTAATATTGGTTCCACCTCTATACCTTCCATCTCTCCCACTATAAAATCTAATTTAGGTTCCTTGTCTCTGGTATCCCCTCATTGATCTCCTCATAGGTCATAAAGATTTGACCTAGAGATCCCAATTATTGTACCTTCTCTATAACCTCCTGATGATCCATGATGTTTAGAGGTGATTGGGATGGAGAATAATCCTCCTCAATATGCACAAGCCTCTCTTCTAATTTTTGTTTCTTTGAGGGAGGTGGGCATTCAGGAACATCTTGAGCTACTTGAGCATGAGGTGAGTCTAGAATTTGTACAACCTCATCATGTTTCTCCACCTACCGTGATCTGGAAGGGACATCCTATTTTTTTGAAAATTTGTGCTTCTCATGTCCTGGCACTACTACATTATAACCACTCTTCTTGTGTACCATGTATCTACCCTGTGGCAATACTTTAGTAAATGCAAGTTTTCTCAATATTAACTGACCCTTCTTTGGGTTATCTTTCATGGATTTCTCCTTCTTCTTATTTAGGTTTTGAAAAATACCCTGAAACTAATCCATAAGAGTTTTGATCTTCTTCCCAAAAGGAGTAATTCTTTTTAGGGGATCATATTTCTTGTCAAACTGTTGGACAAAGTCAAGTGTCTTCCTGTATACCAACCATTTCTCTTTTCTGATCTCTTGTTCTTGTATATTTTGGACATTTCTGATGATATCCTTAGGGTAGTTAAAGATGTGATCTATCAATGAACACTTGACCTTCTTTTTGAACATTTCATTATAAAAACCCTCTGGATCTGTTGTTTGAGAAACTGAAGTAGTCATATGATATTGTTTCAGGTGCTGATCCATATGAAGCCATCCACCCTTTGTATTTATAAACTAGTGTGCAATTATAACATTTGGGAATAGAGTACCTCTATGCTTACCTATGAGGTTATTCTTTCCAATGTCCCCCAATTGTCTAATGAACTCTGCAACACCAATCTTAAGGGGTACTTGATATGGCAATATGAATGGAGCCCCTCTAAAACCATATAGTATGATAACAATAGAAACAAGATAAAAAATGAAATCCCCCCAATTATGCACAAATTTGAGGTCCTTAGAAAACTATTTTGGCCTAACAAGTTCAACCAAGGGCTCTTGGGATTATTGGGTTCTCACAAACAAAAAATAGTTTGAGCCTGGCTGCAAAACACGTATCAAAATTGATAAAACTATTATCTTCTTTATCACATGTCATGTTGAGATTCTATAATTGGACTACCATATCCTCACCATCCTTCTATTCCAAAAAATCCATCTCCTTCTCAAAATAACCGGCACCTCTAAATGAGAACATAGACATCATGAAAGAATACCAGCAGAATGGCCTATCAACTTTGCTTTTCTAGATTCCTAGCAATCCATCATGAATTAAATCAGAAATAAATGGAGAAAAGTCAAACGTAACTGATATGTATGGGTGTAAAATTTGGACCATCATGAACATCAAATGTACTGGCATTCTCTCTTCAACATATTCTCCAAAGATTTGACATAGTGACCAATATGCACCCCTTGGCCTTAAGTTAAAGTAATTTGTTTTGAAGGGTTCATGTGTACTTGGTCCCATGGTAATCATCCTACCAATCTTGTCACATAATTCCTTCACATGACCAGTTCTGAGATAATCCCTCTATGCATTGTACACTTCCATCAACTCCTCAAAATCAATTTTTTCTAGGTCATTGGAGGGTTCACTTAGCTTAAAAACCTTCTTGATTTCTTTAGTATAGATGTCTATTAACATGTTTCCTTTAGCATCCATAATTACCCTAATAATGGGGTCATAATTCTTTGCAATTTGAATCATCAAATCTACATCTATGAAAACACTGGGTACAACAAGTTTTTCGAGGTCGAACTGCCATACATTGCTACTAGGTGGAGGGGAATTTATTTGACTGAAACCTACTTTGAACAACTCTAGGCTAGTAATATCAGAGGTGCCACTTGCATTAATGGTGCCAATTTTGGCATCCCTTATATAGTTACCCATATCATACAAGTCATCTACTACTTTTACCCTATAGCTCTTTGGTACTAGAGCTTTGGCTTTTACTATGTCAGTCATTGAACCAGGTAATAGTTCTAACAAATCTTCATGTAAACCCCTATCAATGTACTCAACTTTACCACTTAATTCCTTTCTCAGTACCATTCTAGGGTTTGAAATTCTTTATTATTTATGCTATACAAATACGTCAGAATTATGATGCTATTAATAGGAATAAGAATTGTGTAGATATTCACCAACCTTTTTTAGAAATTTCTCAAGAAACAACATCCACCTCTGTAAATTTCCTGGCCCAGGCTTCTACAAATTCTATCTCTTTGTGTTTCTAAGAATGCACAAATTTTTAATTTATTAGCAATAAACACAATGTTTTCAGTAGTTTACTCCACACAATCTACCCATTACTTCTCTGACAAATCAAACTGCCATCACTCAACAGGAAAGTTCAATTTCACACCAATTTTTCTTCAAGCTTGAAAATGGACCGTCGATCTTCTTTAAAACATAATCTAACACTTGTCACATGATCGTAAGGATTCAAAGCATTCCTTACGAGCATATGACAATCATTCGATCAAGATGCATCGATGGTAAACCTTTAATCGTATCACCGAGGACCTACTTGACACTCTGGATTTATCAATACTGTTAGATCCTATATCTAACGATCAATATTATTTCCCTTTTTCTAACTGGACATAAAGTTAGACATTGTAGCCTTGCTAATAAATCAATGGCTGTCGCATGAATGAAAGGCTTGAAAAGGATCTTTGCAAACATACGACAACCATTAGACTATTTACTCATTGATGATTTCCTTAGTTACCGGTCCCACCTAGCTCTGACCAATCAGAAGCGCGCACGTCATGATATCTGCCAAACATACCTCTTAGATTTTCTTATTGAGCATGATTCTCAAGGAAAATTTCCACATCATCAAATACCATAGCCAATCAGGAATGAACACTTGTGTACACCTCATAGAGGACACACCTTTTTCAAATCCCTAATAGTAAATTAACATCAACGACTGTCACATGTTCGCAAGAGTTAAAAACAAACCTTGCGAACACACAACAACCATTGATTATCTCCATCATGTAAGTCCTATAGAAACTTTAGACACTAGGTCCATGCACTGACTTGTCAACAAAATGAACATCTATCGCATGATCGCAAAGACCTAAAAGATCCTTGCAGTCTTATGACAACCGTTAGGTCAAGATAAGATTCATAGCCTATATGTGATGCTGAAACTTTTGTGAATGAATTATTAAATACCTAAGAATATTAAATAATATCAGCGGGTTTCAGACTTTACAAAATTTAAAAGGGGCCTAGATAAAAAGAAATGTTAATAATAAGACTCTGCCCGATGACATAATTAAAACACATGCGTTTAAATAATTTTAGATTCAGTAGGCATTATCTACTAAATCTGATATGCCAACAAAAACCATTTCATCGCCAATTGTACCCTTTTGTCATGATCTCCGAATTAAACTTCTAGCTGGAAAGAATTTAAGAGAATGCCTGACTAAGCCATTCTCCCATTCTCAAGATGTTTGGAACTTAACCAATTGAACTAGGAGATTTTGAGATGTAGGTTATCTCCAGTTATCCAAATTAAAATGCTTTATTACATTTATAGACTTAACAAATAATTGGGCTCTTAAATCCACTGACTTTAGTCAGTCTCCTTATCGCTAAAAATTTCAAGTATAGGTAATTTCATGTTCAGATTGGATGCATCATCACCGTTAGATCTTACATCTAATGGACAATATTATTTCCTTTTTCTAAGTTGATATAAAGAAAGACACCATGGCCTTGATAGTAGATCAAGGACTATCGCATGATCACAAGGGTTGCAAAGATTCTTAGTAGACACAAAAAAATTGTTAGATCCATCATTCGTTGTTGATCCCTTAAGTATTGGTCCCATGTAGGTTGACCAATTACAAGCGTCCATGTCATAACATCTGGCAAGTGGGCATCCTATTTTTTTCCTATTCAGCACCAATTCCTATGATAGTTGCCAAATCATCAAATAACACAAGCAATTAGGATTGAACACCAGTGCATAGCTGGTAGTGGTCCCACCGTTTTTAAATTCCTGGTAATAAAGTAAGATTGATGGTGGTCACATGATTGGTAGACCTAAATAGTTTCCTTGCAAACACACGACAACTGTTGATTACACATGCACTAACCTTTCCTTCTCCCATTCTCCTGCCATTCACAAGATGTTTGTGACTTAACCAATTTAATTGGGAGATTTTGAGACCAAGGTCATCTCGACTTAACCAATTTAATTGGGAGATTTTGAGACCAAGGTCATCTCCAATTCTCCAAATGTGTTCTCTAACCGGTAGACTATTTCAAGATTCACCGACTAAAGTCTTCGCTAGATCTCTAAATTTTTCCTTCACCACTATGTTCATCTACCACATAGGTGATCGGATGCCACTTTGTCAACTCTATCCTTGTCATCTCGCCAGCTTCCTGCAAAGTATAATAAACTAATGACACATCAGTAAATGGGTGACTCATCAAAACACACTCAAACTACCACTGCCTCATACTTCTGTCACTTTCGATGAATTCATTAGTGTTGCAGAAATTAAAATCAAAGGAAGTACCACTTGTGATGAATTTGTCAGCGCTACAAAAAGTAAAATAGACAGTAATGAAGAAATAAGAAACACATATCTTGTAAACCACAAACCTAACTCTAGTTGCTGGCACGTTAATTCATAGCTTTGCAGTCACTTCACACAATGGAAATGTTACAATTTTTGGTCTTTTTAAAATTCATGAATGATCTCTATCATTTCAATCATCTTGCATGCATACGTCATGCTCGATGGGCATCGATCAAATTAACCCAAGCCGATGTGTTTCATATAAGAAACGCCTTCGGCATAATTAACTACCAAAATGCTGATGAGGACTAGCCATATTAATGTAGTTATTGAATATATTTCCTTTCTATGTCATTTCAGTGTATTGTTTATAAATTCATGTCTATTGAAGGAATTATATTCTCACATACTATAGTTATCATTTCTAAATATCTTTTTTTATTTTCATGAATATTTGTTCAGATCTTATAATCTTTTTCATATAAGATGAATAGAAGATATGTGATAGATATGCATAGAACCCAAAGAAATATTAAAATGTGTAACATCAATTAAAATATATTACAATGGTGAAACAAATTGAAGCAAAAATTTTCTTATGGCTTAATATTTTCATACATCAAATATAGAAATACTCAACCATGAACAAAGTATAGGGAGATTGCCTTTCCATATTTTTTTAAAACAATGTTAAATCACATCCCCCACTTGAGGAAATATCTCTCAATGGAGATGGAATCTAAATCCAATTTCCATAACTATCGTCATCTACTAGCTAATCCCAAACATCATCTCTCTCCAAGACAATGTTCTAGCTTTATCTTTTTCTCAAATATCATTTTGAATGGTTATAAATGCTATGAATGATTGTAAGATAAATAATATAATTCATTTATGGAATAAAATTATTTCAAAACATCATATGCATCCATAATATAATTGTTATATAAACTTCAAGGTGATGGACTATACAAATTGGAATGGTACCATTTTAAGAACAATTCCCAGTTATATATAGAAAACATTCACAATATTATACATTAAGTTTACATATGTACATGTGTATATGTATATGTATATATATATATATATATATATATATATATATATATATATATATATATATATATATATATATATATATATATATAATATATATATATATATATCTACATATATATATATATATATCTACATATATATATATATATATATATATGTATGTATATATGTATGTATATATATATATATATATATATATATATATATATATATATACATATATATATATATATATATATATATATTT